>CM042833.1:34830090-35422590 GCA_009982885.2 Hyles vespertilio | reverse complement strand
TCTCACTGAAATTGTTTAACTATCGAATCTATGATTCATTACAGCACTACATATAGGTCCAAACTACACAGCATTGTAGGGTAGACAAACCGTCTGAGTCGGGTCGATACGTGTCGTCACTGAAGAGAGGGCGGTCGGTGTCCAGGTTTAGCGAGCTGCCAGGACCCGCGTCCGAGTAGATGTCGCTCGGGTTGGCTCCGAACATGCTCGGCGACGGCGTCGTCTGCATCGACGTCCTGGCGACGACCAACAAACATTGTATAACATCAAATGGAAACTGCACACTGCAATAAGCTAAGCACAGAACATGCCATCGTAGAAAACTTTATCGTCTAATGTAAAATGCATTCGCTGCGCACCCTGCTAGTTTTCCATCTTTCCTTTCGCGTAGAAGTTGCCCAATGTAGCTGCCAGGCAGAGCCATTAGTTTCTCGGCACACGCTTGTTGGTACGAAAGCTTTCCCAGGAAGTATCCAACCACCACCGCCAACGACACCTTCGGGAATGCACCGAAACGAGGGTTTGGTTTCAGATGCCCTGCAGTCACAACAAAACTATAAATTACACTGTGAACACTGAGGAAAGCGTTGCAGCGAATCAACAACATTTCAATATAAAGCTTCATAATAAAGGTACAGTCAAAATGTTAGTATGTATTTCGAACTAAGTACAGTATTACGACCTTATTCATAGACAGTTTTAAAATGCGTTTTAGTTATCAAATGTTTTGTCTAACTCGCTCAACTGAATTCAACAGTCGTTCGAAAAGGATAAATCATTCGATAATTAAATTAGGTTTTTAAACTATCTATGAATATCGTCGATACACATTATCATCAGCCGATCATAGCTTGACCACAAGATATTGTATACCAAATAGCAATACTTAAACGGCACTTCAAAATAGACTTCAGTTTTGGATAATTTTTAATTTATTTTATTCTGAGGACCAACAGTGTTTCCAATACAATACATTTTATCCATCATTGGCTAGTTAATACCAGGTCTTCGCTATTAGACAACTGAGTAAAAAAATATATATCATCTTGGAAGTTCCATTATGATTTTGTCTTGAAAAACCTAGGATTCTCCATATAAACATGCCATAATAAATTGAAAAAGTTTGCGGTGGTTTGAAAATGTTTTATTTTCAAATTGATTTTCTTGTCTAAACAACATAAACTACAACTAAAGATTAACATCATTTGGACCATTTATTTTAGGTGTCGAATTATAATACTGAAAATAATAAAGGTAGCAAGTGATCAAAACTGAGTGGTCGCAACTATATTCTCCAGACACAGTAATAATATCATATATGTATGTGAAAAGAAGTCAGTTTTTTAGTGCCAACATCTATACATATAAATAAAATTGAAGTGTCTGTTTTAAAAGTGAAAATAAAAAAAAATGTCCTACTACATATCGTTATATACACGATACCTATGCCGAAAATGATATTTTAAAAAATTTGTCTGTCTGTTTGTTCCGGCTAATCTCTGAAATGGCTGGACAGATTTTGACGGGACTTTTTTTGTCAGGTAGCTGATATAATAAGGAGTAACTTAGGCTACATTTATTTTAGAAAAATAAAGTAATGTTGCAATGCCGAAGTACTGTCCAGTACCGCGCACAGCTCACGCGCATGCCACCACTGGGCCGTCACGTCGGGCGCCTCCCACCACTTCTCCCACCAACGAATCAATATCACATTTACGAAATATTATATATAAAGACATTTTTCAATAAAGCAAATACAAAAAACTGAAAATAAATGTGTAACGGGAGTTTACTGCCGCTCGCTAAGAGATGGCGCCACCGTAGAATTAGATCGCGGTATGGTTTCGTTACAAAGGTTGATAATTAAAATAAAAATGCAAAAACCAAAAAAAAACTAAATAAACTAATTCACTTTTTTGTTAAATTCCACGCGGACGAAGTCGCGGGCACAGCTAGTCTGAAATAAATTAAATTAGATAAAGTTTTCCTTCTTAATAAGATTCTTAGCTAATATTTTTCAATAGCAACGTAGAGGTGATGATGGTTGTACATGAATTATGACTTATCCAACAAGTGTAATTGTTAAATAATTGTGCAGACTGTCACTGAACACTAATAAACTAGTATTTAATAAAATGAGCACCACAACACTAAAAGATGATATTTATGAAGTTCACTAAAATCTAAATAACATACCCACCCCCAAAAGCCAAGTCTTGACACCCGGTAAAGTGTCAAGTCTTGTGTATTAGGTATCATAATTTGCAAGAATTTCTGCCTCACAGTATCAACACCCCTAAAAAAATATTTTTGACCACATAAACATTCATGAATTGTCATCATCATGAAAATGGGGATCAAACCCACCATCTCTTGTTTTGAAGCCAACAAAATAACTCTGAACTGAATTGAACTAGACTGGTAGTCAAAAGAAAATAATCATGTTACAAGCTTGTAATAATACCCTGCATTTTAAGGTAGGCATTATTTTATTGACCATACTGTAACCAAATATACATATGAAGAACGGAGTGTCAATTGTTTTGCTGTAAAAATGAGTGACTATAATTTTCTAATGCAATAGATATTGTCTGTGTATCATAATGATAAACTGAATGCTAAACAAAGCTAAGCGAATTGTAGTTTTTCGACGAGAGCTTGATCAGTATGATATTAAAATCTATAATAATTGTAGCATTAATTGAGTTTTTAACTCATACTTTAAACACATATTCTATTATTTTATGCAACTGACCTTTCTGAACAGCCATATAAACAGACAGTCCCAAGCCTGTACCAAGTGGTAGACATCTTTGGAAAAAGCTTTCTCGGTTGCAATCGGCAAGAACACGCATCTCATCTGGTGAAAACTTGTGAGGTGCCATCTGAAGTTACACAAAGCACACTGAGAGAAAGTATAGAGGATGCATACTTAAAAAAAGATCAATGGTCATAATCACATTAATTTTACAGATATAATGTGACACACATTTTCACAATATTCATACATATCCTTAAAATATTTCAGTCATGGTTTACTAAGGTGTAAACCAACATCCAACAACCAACAGGTGGGTCTTAAAATGAACATGGACAAAACGAAGATCATGTCGAATGTCCATGTTGTGCCCACCCCCATCGGTGTTGGGGGCTCGACTCTTGAAGTTGTTGACGAATATGTCTATTTAGGACAAGTGGTCCGGTTAGGCAGATCCAACTTCGAGAGAGAGGTCAATCGTCGAATCCAACTCGGTTGGGCAGCGTTCGGGAAACAACGCGACGTCTTCTCGTCCAAAATACCTCAGTGCCTTAAATTGAAAGTCTTCAATAGTTGTGTGTTGCCAGTGATGACTTACGGCACCGAGACGTGGCCTCTCACTATGGGCCTTATTAGGAAGCTCAATGTCACTCAACGAGCTATGGAGAGGGCTATGCTCGGGGTTTCCCTGCGAGATCAAATCAGAAATGAGGAGATCCGTAGGAGAACTAAAATAACCGACATAGCCCACCGGATTAGCAAGTTGAAGTGGCAATGGGCAGGGCACATAGTGCGGAGATCTGATGACCGATGGGGTCGGAAAGTGCTCGAATGGAGGCCGCGTATCGGAATGCGCAGCTTAGGACGTCCACCCACAAGATGGTCCGACGACCTGGTAAAGGTCGCGGGATGTCGCTGGATGCAGGCTGCCTCCAACAGGTCTCTGTGGAAATAATTGGGGGAGGCCTATGTTCAGCAGTGGACTTCCTTTGGCTGATGGATGGATGGATGGAAACCAACATATTTTGGTCACAATTCCCAATAAATATAAAATAATTTACAGATTAAAAATGTTACAACATAAGATGTCACTTCATTATAGTGTATACATATTATTTTTATGGTTGAAACTAATGTTAGAGCCTAAGTTAGATTCTTAATTTAGATACAACATTTTGTGAGTCTTTCATTTATATGATGGCTTAGACTGGAATGTGTTCAGCCCAGCATTGCAATGTGAATATGTGAAAATATTTTAGTCCACTATTTAGCACTGCAACTCTACCTACCCCCTTAGGGATATCAACGTGAGCACATGTTTGTTTAGAAAAGGTGCAACATATTATAAAAATAAGTTTTGCAAGATGTGCATACTTTTATGATTGTGATCGCATAGCATAATGCAGGAGCATAAATAATTCACAAAATGCATTTTGTTCTCAATTTTCCATAAATATGTAATTTAACAGAGGCAGCTATCATATCCAAATCAATAATCCATGAAACCAGCCAGATTTTTGAAATCTTATTTTTTAGGGTTTGTCTTGGCAGGAGTCTAATAGGGCTCCAGATAAGATTTTGGCTTATGTAATAATTCGTACTAATTGTATCAGATATACAACACAGCCCTCCAAGTTGTCGCATGGCTGGTCACTTTAATTCAGCTCGACGAAATAATCTTTTGTGCCCTCTATTTGATCCCAGTTTAAACTTGCTTTTTTTAGCAATACCATACAAAAATACATAATTCTTTTTGCACACCAAATTGTGAATAAAAATAACCTTACCGGCATCCCAGGCTGGTGCGGTGGCTGCTGTGACGGCGCATATGGTGGACCCATCGTAGCCGTGCCGTCCTGGTATCCGAAATTTCTTGGGTCGTTCATTGCGACACAAACTCACTATGTCCCGTAAATAATATTTTTACACAAAAACACACGATAACAACCGAAAACGTCTGTTGTGACATCAATGTCTGACAGGCAGCACTGACAAGTGACAAGAGACATCTGACACTTGACAGTTACGAGGTGTTGCAAATAGGAAATCTACAAAATTAATTACGGAAATCTATAAAAAAATTATACCTATAGTTTTGAGGATTTATTATGCCACATTTACACTCAGCCCTGTAGGACGGAAGTGGGCAGCGCGAGTATGTAAATAGATCACTCGCACTGCCACTGCTCATGCCGCTGCCTTTGCTTGGCGCCACAGACTAACAACCCACCTTGGCGCTCCCTCAAGTGTCGGTTTTTCGTGCGGAAGTCAAAGGACAGGCAGCGCGAGCGCGAGTGCGCGTTTCCATTCAGCCATCTTGCTCAGTCGTCGTAGTTTTGTGTTTCGCCGTTTCCCAACTACTACAACTATGTACTTGTTTTATTTTGCGCTGCGTTTCCAGTATTTACCGTATTTACTACTTTTTTTTTAATGGCCTAAGCTAACGCTGCCAGTTGCCACCGGAGTTGACAAATGAGAAAATAATGTCATCTTTTACGGCAGCGTTTTCTGCTTCTTTGTTGTCTTATTAAAGTATTCAAATAATTGTATATACTAAGCTGACATAATGCTGTCACCACAACAGCCTCGACGTCATCCATTGTTGCGAGTCATTCGATGAAAGAGTAGCGGGGCTGAGTGTGAACACTCACTCGCGTCGATATTGCAACAGAAGTATTTAGAGAAATATTTCCGACAGCAGCAGGAGCAGTGGCAAGGGCTGAGTGTAAATGTGGCATTATTTATATCACACCAAACTCAATAGGAGAGACGGATGATGTTGCGCATGAATATCGATTACTATTTATTGCATACGTCATCAAATCGACTGTGCGCGAACCTTTATTTTAATATTTCTATATCAAGTCACGCAGTCAAACACACATTCAGTGGATCATAGGTATATTATATAGTTCAATTCATACACTATGTTCCTATTTTTAAACACAATATCTAAAATAAAACATAATAACCGTTTTACCGGCGTAACAAATATTTACACTAATTAAAAAAATCGAGTTTTTATAAAAGAAAATAACTAGTGCCGCTTATTTAAATTATTTTTAGATGAATTCATTTGTGAATTATATTTTCTCATAACATTGCCGAGATAACTGTTTGCAGGCAGGTTACGAAGCTTCTCATCGCAATTCTTTATGTATGATATTCGTCCATAGAAATAGCCCAGAAAAGCTGCTAGCAACACTTTTGGTACAGCACCAAAATGGGGATTTCTATTCAGCTGCCCTAAAATGAGAAAACATTCATAGAAGTAAGAAGGTTTTGGAAGGAACGTCACTAGGTAAGTATGTCTTTTTAAATATAAATATTCTTACTTCTATGAAAATTTTCGTGGCGTCCCTGCCAACCTTCCTACAGACTAATAAAGGAACCTACCATATTTAATGGCGGCGTATGTGACGGTGGTGAGCAAGGTGCTGAACGGAAGGCATCTCTGATAAAAACTCTCCTTATCGCATTCCTCCAGCGCTTTCAATTCATCTTGAGTAAACTCGTAGTAGCGCTGAAAGTAATAGTGTAACGAGTGGTTAAATTACTTCCACTGGTGGAATATATCAGCAAGAGGTATAATTTGAGAGCGAGTACCAGCGGATGAGTCACATTGCGAACGGGAGGGCACGCCTTTTTAGTGTGCGACTGTGCGTAGCAAGCACAGTCCTCTTCTTTGTTTTTGTCATCAGCCTTTTTGTTTTTGTCGTCATCATTTTTGTCTTTCCCACTCATTACGTCGAAGTTAAACCGTGTCTGTTCATTTCGCAATGGAAATAAAGGGTGGACTCACATTTTATAATTTTTTGTTACAAATTAACGAGAATTTTTCATTGTCAAATAATATAAATAGGCACAATATGTCAAAGTCGAAACGTTTCACTATTGTTTTTAACCGATAGAAGCGCTAATAGAGCACCCAAAAAGATTTTAGTTCGGATTACAAGTAGGTAGTAACATTAATTGTATGGGGACATGCGTCGTATGTACGTCACAACAGTCACATCTAAATGTTTTAATGTCAAATTCGTAGTTACATTTATTGATTATGCAGCAATTTTTGTATATGCCATATCAGAGTCACCGCCGACGGTGTTCACCATAATAACTAAAGCCACAATTATTATAGTGGGTAGGAGGAGGAATAGCGAGCAACGCATGGCACGTGCGGCATTGTTGGCGCTGACATGGGCAGCAGCCGCGGCGGCAGCGGGGGCCTCCGCGGCGCGCTACATGGACTACTCGGGAGTAAAAATGCCGCAGTACGGTCCCGGGGATTATGACAGCGCTCGTGAAACAGCCAAGTTGGGATCCGGCGCCGAGGACTATCACGGCCATTCAGTGGATGCTTCTGCAGCTTTAGATTATAAGTTTGAGGAGGACTCTCATGGTGCATTTCGAAATATCCTTTTAATTATAGTATTGCTTTATGTGAGACGTTCATTATATTTTTTTTGCAGGTCAATCGGATCTACCGTTAAAAGAAACAGACGACCGTCAGTCGTGGTCGAAATTCTCACGCAGACAAAGAGAACTTGAGCGATTACACGATGACGAAACATTAGATACTTTAGATAAATACGATCCGGAACCCGAAGAGACTCCAAAGGAAAAATTCAGCAGACATTCGTCCGTGCATCGCCATCGAATAAAAAACAGAAAATCACGTAAAAACGACTCCTCTTACAAACGTTTGGATAAATACTCTCGCGGGAGAAGCGACCGAATTGACTCTGAAAAAGACTATTTCCAAATTAATGGAGACGACATTTCACGAGATAACCGAAAAGAAACTGAGGAAGCTGTTGATTTATATAGACACACTCAAGTTACGCAGCGGGTTATTCAACGAAAACCACGAGATCGGCTAATGAGAGGTCGAATGGCTGATGAAGGTGATGTGGGAGATGATGATTTAGAGCCAAATCGGCGAATGAAACCCGAACGCAGAACTGAGCCGGATTATGGTTTCCACGATGAACACAGACAGAGACCTTCCGAGCTTGAGCAAAAGCAAGAGCCCTATCGGCCTGTAATGGAGCAGATTGATGACGCCGATACTCAGAGAAAGCAAAAATCTAAAACCTATAGCAACTACGGTGACTACTATGACATGAAGAGAGTTCATAATATCAAGAACAAACTACCCATGCTACTGAAGCGCACGACAGGTGAGCCCCTTCCTTTCCTCTACTCATTATGCTTTACAGCCTTATGCAAAGTATCAATTACCTTACCACCAAACGCCATTGCATACCAGTGTCCATCAATTTTGAGTGTGTGATGTGTTTGTGTTGGAGTTGCGTAACGCCCCTGTTTTGTTGAGGCGTCATGTTTTCACCAATGTGTTTTTTATTATTGAAACGGACTACCCATTTCAGTGATACCTTTTAACACGGTAAATACTTTATGGGCATGGTCTAATTATCCGCATTGATTCTCATGGCTTTGGGAATACGGCTTTAACCAAGGGCTTGTGTGTGCTCAGCGAGGGTGACGCCTCCGACGGTTAGCGGCATCAGCACCCACGTACTCGACGTACTGTGGACGCGTCGAAGTAACGTGCCCGCGGCGCCAATCCCCGACTTGGCCCTCTCTGTCGTGCCGCTGCCGTCGCCTAATGTTGTGGCCGACGCTTCCTCAAGTAAAGTCACGTCGACGCAAGTGGCAGCTTCTAATGTTTCGGAGATTTCTTTAGCGGAGAAATCGAGACTTTCCATTTTAAAAAAAGCGCAGAGAAAAGAAAGCTTGCGAAGCAACATCTCAACATTAAAGCCGCCGGTGCTGCTCCAGGTGACAGATAAGCGACTGACTGTTGTGATCGTGGAACCGCCTTCGTCTGAAGGGCCGTGGATGAGAGCGCGCGAAGTGACGAATGATTCACCTGAAAGAGTTGAACGCGCCAAGCGACTCATGAGGAGCAAACTCGTAGCGAGAGCCAGGAATATCCAGGAGCTCACCGACAACTGGGATGAAATGATATGTGACTACATAGACGTGTCGCTGCTGGACCACGGGCAGCGCCCCTGCGCTCTGTCAGCCCTCACACCCGCAGCGCTCGCGTTCCTGTTCTTTGCACTATGAAGACAGCTTCTTTACCAACCAAGTTCTCTGGTAGTTTATGCCATTTGTATGAGTTTGTAGATGTTCATAATTAAAGGTTATTAAAAATACGTTTATGTCTATTTACAAAACGTTGCAATACATGAAATTTATATGTATAGAACTATTGGCCCTGCCTGGTTTTGATACGGTGTAGATACATATAACATACTTTTTAAGTTCACTCCACATCAGTAACATTATTTCGCAAACTATATGTTGTATATTTAAAAGAATATACTGTATACTCCTTTGTATTTATTTGTCCCATTTCATCCCCATCATATTCTATTGCATCCGACACCTTTGCCGAATTCCGAAATTTTTCCTTTCAATCTGCGGGCGAACTACAATTTGGAATAAAAAGTACCCTATGCATAAATATATGGTGTCCGCTATCTCCACACGAAATTTCAGCATATTTAATACTGGCGTTTGAACATGATATAGCAACGAACATACAAACTAACTCACAAATTTTCGCCTCCATAGTAATAACGAGATTCGACAACAAGACTCAAAGAAGATTATTCTGCCAATTGATATTTATTTCGATACGCAAATTAGTTGCACAACATAAATAGACAACCGGTCGTCAGCGATACGAATATTACGGCGACATATTAAAGCACAGAACTTTAAATGTCAACATATGTGAACTAGTCAGTCGTGAAGCGAACAAGTTTCTAATCCAAGAAAATGCCGCCAGGCGCAGATGGCGAAGCGACGGCTCGTGCGGCGGGCGCGGAAGCAGCGCGCGGCGCCACCGCCAGCACGGCCGAGCGGGAGCTGCACGCGCTGCTGGCCCCGCACCGACAACGCAAAGAGGCACAGGCGCCCGACCCCGCCGCGCCGCCTCACGCGCCCACCACCAGCTTGCGCACTCTACCCACGTTTGCGCCGGACGCCGTCGACGCGGGCCTCGACCAACAGTGGAATGATTTCATTGTCAGCAACACATCTTGTACATTACGACTTCATCTTACTCTAGCTTTTTTAGCTTTATTAAATTATTTACAAAGATATAGCAATATTTTAAATTCGACGTCCTTAAAATACCTGGCTTTAATATTCTTGTAATTGGCGCCTGGTGGTTTCTAACACATTCAGTCTGAAACTGATAACAAAAAGTAATGTCAGTGTTCATTGACTTCGAGCTACATTAAAAAAATACATTTTTATTTTTTCTTCTTGTCATAGTTGCCGCTAGAACTAGGGTTGGTCATGTCTCGCGAAACTAAATAATGACGCGTTTCTCGAGAACCACGTCGACCTCTGGATCTTCTTAAGCCATTATATTTTCGTACGTCATTATAATAATCATAATTGGTTCAATGCACTAAACTAGTGACAAAATTTGAGTATATTCCAAATAATTTTTTGTTTTTGTTTTCAATGAAATAATAGTTAAAGACTTTTAAAACGTAACGAATGTGTAGTTTCGATACGTCAACTACGTAGAGACCAGGGATGTTGCGAATATTCGCATCCGCATTCGCAAATGCGGAGCCTCCGCATAGATTTGGACATCTGCATCTGCATCCGCACCCGCAATAATCAATGCGGATATTCATGCGGATGCGGATGTAATACAAGATGAGACAGGACAGAAATTCGGCGGTGCCGGCGAATGGCGGGTGGCGTTCGCACGTGACATTTACCAATGGGAGCGAATGAAATAGTGACATGATCCGATGCGTTTGTTATTGCTATGATGTTAGATTTTTCTAGTGAAGATGAGACTCGAGAAATACCAGAAAATTACAGCAATGAAGCTGTACCCAAAAAAGAATTCCTTTCTTAAAGCACTAAAAAAAGAGTCTATTTGGATGAAAATCCTCTTAAGTGGTGTTCGTCGAGAGGAATTTAAGATATTATCGCCGATAGCACGAAGATTTTTATTCACTCCACTAAGCAGTATTCCTAGCGAACAATTATTAATCGATTATGAATGATCGCCGTCATTCTCGCGCCAAGCGCATAGCAGTAATAATAAGAGCGTGAGCGCCGGTGTGACCGCACAGTTCGATAATCAATAATAATTATTTTATGTGGAATTTAAACAATAATCTAATGTAATTACTTATCGTTTCCGCTCTGTGTACATACTTCAGGAATACCTAGTCAGTTTAGTTTGGTTGTTATTACAAAATTCAAATTTATTTCACACAGTTTTGTTAAATTTACAGTTGTATCGTAAGTCAAAAATCACAAAACAGCAGAACTAAGAATGACGTTGTTTTATAGGCGAAAGTCAGTGGTCAAATCACAGGTCAAATGAAGTAGAAACAAATAAATCATCGCTAGGCGCAATGACTTTGGCGGCATTTCATCAGGCATTCAAAGGGCGCCTAGGCGATTAGCGCTTCACACTAGTAGAGTGAGTGACCGGCAAAACAATTGGTATCTTGTATTTACATAGATATTATTGTAAATGTTTTTGAGGTTTTCGTAAAGTAATAGTTTAAAGTTCGTGTTTTAACACTTAGATTGTAATAGATTTTTTTTTATCAATACAAAAGTATGATAAACAATATATAGGCACATTGTCAGAATCATACGGATTATAAATATACATAGGTCTACATTCATTCGTTATGTTTTTTTTTTTAATTGGTTGTTTACTCAATGTTTTTATTTTCCTGCATTATTTAAAACTAGTGAAAATTGCCGAAAACTTTAAAAAGTGATGCTAGGAATGTTAAACTTCAGGTATTAAATTTTACGTAGGAAGAAAAGCGTCTTCAGATACCAATAATACCCTTCGAAAAATTGTATCATCGCGTAGCTGAAGTTACAGGTTTGTGTTGTCAGCTTTTCAAAATAAATTCCACGAAAACACAACTTTGTACGTACTAGTACAATAGATGTAAGTTCATATCATAAACTAAAATTTATAGTTACGTGCGTGGTGGCCTATAGGTAAATGGACCAGATTTCACAACCACATTTCACGGTGGCCGCGGGTTTGAATCTCAGGGCATCCCTCTGACTTTTCGGAGTCATGCGTGTATTGATAGTCAATAAACACGCATTAAAACGGTGAAGGAAAACATCGTGAGGAAACCTGCATACCATAGCGATTTATAAGAATTTCTTTGGTACCTGTGTAAGTGCACCAACCCGCATTAGGCCAGCGTGGCGGACTATATGGCCTGTGATATGGCCTAACCACCCTTAATCGTACTCTCGATTGCAGAGGAGACCCGTGCCCTGCAGTGGGACGTGTATGGGCTGATACAGATACACTTGTTTAAGGGTTTTGACTTCTTTAAGGGGGAGCTATTTGTTAGAAATCTTGTGAAGAAAAAAAACATGCAGATGAAACTGGTCCACTCATTTTCCCGACACTATTGATCGGATTGAAAAATCTTACTTTACCCACTTTATTGCAATATCTATTTTTAATGGCAACACCAAATTCGATTACAGCGACTCTCTCACCGGGTCAGATAAGTTTGTGGGACTATAATTGTAAATGATGGGTAGTTAAATTGTAACGGTCACTGGGCGGATGACTCAGTCTGCCCGTGACCATGAATCCTGTAAAGTAATCGAAACGTAGGGGAAATAAAAAATGAAAAAGTAACCAAATCCGCGATAAAGTCCGTAAATAATAGTTTTATTTCAATGTTCATTCACATACTTTATCTATATTGGATCTTAAACATCCGCATATGTGAGCCTTTAAAAATCCGCATCCGCATTCATATCCGCGGATGTGAAAAAATCGGCATCCGCAACATCCCTAGTAGAGACCATTGTTCTCATTGCGCAGGTTTTTAACATTTTATTTACTATAATCAGGCCGGCTCTGTTAATTAGATACCTACTCCTAACACAGATGACTCCCAACTCTTAATTACCAGTGCCGGTGTCAAAGTGAGGCGCGATTCGGCGTCCGGCGAGCGACGGCTCTAGGGCGCCAATGCCGAAAGGTCGTCGAATGCTAGTCTCCGTAGAAATCTCGCTCAAGGAGATGTTAGTTAAATGTTATGACTATTTGACTAAAAAGTATAGTCTTAAACAGTGGCGTATGTAATAGGCGGCGGCGGCGTAGAAAGAAGTAGAGACAAAAGAAGGTGGGAGACACACAACAACAATGTAAACTAATGACCAAAAATATTTTTTATAAGTATGTCATTTAGTAAATCGTATAAAGGTGTGTGGCAAAGAGAAATAACAAAGAAAGCAGTTTAGTGCATTGTTTAAGATCTACTTTATAACATTTATAATATCATTACATGTCCAGTATTTGGTAAATGGTCTCCAATCCGAAATCGCTACTAGGATTAATAAAAAAACAACTAGTACCTTCGACAGCCACCGTGGCGCAGGCGGTTAGACGCTGCCTGTGAAACGAGAGGCCGCGGGTTCGATCCCCGCACCGAGAGAAATGTTTGTGCGGCCCACAAATATTTCTTCCGGGTCTGGGTGTTTGTGAGACCGAAAAGTCTCTCGTAGTACCTGATACCCACGACACAAGACTCGATCTTAATGTGGGGTCAGGACTATGTATGTGACTGTTGGGGTGTTATTTATTATTATTATTATTATTACCTATTAAAAACATCAAAATGTATCTACTTTCAACCATCTTTCAACAATAAAATTACGCACATGTATGTAAAACTCCACTATGTGCTCACAGAAAAACCGAGTATCTATGTATTTGGTTTATTATATATATAGTAAAGAGAGGCAATTTATAAGATTATAATCTTCTGTCACCGAAAACAAAAGAGATGATCTTTACAAAGCTCGCGTCTATAACTTCATGTTATCGGTATAATTTTGTATTTAGGGACTTAAAAGTCCTATTCCATTTATTATCGATTGAAACAATGAATTGAACTTCCTTAATTTTATGCACGATTATACAGGGTATATCAAGACTGCTACCGAAAACGAAGCCGGGTGGTAGTTTAAGCGACTTCAGACACAATGCAACAGAAAAAGTTGCAATAAAAAGCGACAAATTTTTTTTTGTTATTTTTTTTCTATGGCCATATTTGGGTGGTAAATACGTTTTTTCCTAAAATAATAGTGTATACCCTTTTATTTATTAATACTATAAGGTATAAAAGAGCTTAAATTATTATTTTAGCAAAAACTAAGGATTTATCACCCAAAAATGACGATATTTAAAAAATCATAAAAAATAATTGTCGCGTTTCTATGCGAAATTTTTAATTGCATTGTGTTTGTAGCCACTAAAACTACCACCTGGCTTCGTTTTCGGTAGCAGTCTTGAGATACCCGGTATATTTTGTAATAAAACTGTACAGCGCCATCTGTGGTTGTTACGCAAAGTATAAATAAAGTGAGTAGATGGCAGTACGGACGTAGAGATTGATTGTGCAGAGCACGCGTCCGCCGCCCGCCACCCGCCGCCTCCCGCCGGTGCGCGTGCTTCGAGGCGGCGAGCGGGCGGAGGGAGGCGCGACGGACGAGGAGCGGCGAGCGCCGAACGTCGAGTGCCGTACTTTAATTATTTATTCGCCGCGCGAGCCGCGGGCCGGAGGTCGGTCGTGGTCGAGTGTGTGCGGGGCCGGCGCGTCTCCCCGTCGAGTGTTGTCGTATCGAGTCTCTAACCGGTGTTATAAGTGAATTATTATGAGCGACAGGGACAGGTCGTCGCCCTCCCTTACGGACACCCCGCTGAAGACGTACATCGGCCGGCACGACGACGATTACCCCCTCATAAACGGAAACGGTGAGTTTTTCATTGCGCACATGAGCAGCGAGGATCGGCATTGTCATCCGCCAGCTCCCTTCTGTATCGAGAAGAGTCGCGGACGCTCGGGCACCGGGGCAGTGGGTCAGGCGAGCGAGAGCGCGGCGTGCCCGGGGTGCCGCTTCCCACTGCCCTGGCGCTGCGAGATGCGTCTCTGCACCTCTGCGCTTTAGTAATTTAGCGGCTCCCGCACGCGATTAGCTTTGCCGCATTGAAGCATCCGTGGGTTCGATCGACCCGTCGCCGGTGGCACGCTCCCGAGCCGCGCACCTACATACCTATACGCCGCTGTCTACGAAACGCGTTCTGTCGTCTGAAGTTGAGCCTGCCGGTCAATGGGATCTATCCCGAGAGCCCTGCGAAGCTTCGTCGTCGTAGACGCGACACGGCTCGCTCGATCGGTTTCGTGTCATACGGAAATATATATGTGACAGTGCGTGCGAAACGAAAGAGAGCCGGTGCGGTCTCCAGCTGTCGCCGATCAATACCGGCGGCCTTAAGTCTGAAAGCCGAACGAAATTCGGAGGGTGGTGTTATCGCAAGATAGATAAGGCGAGCTCACCGCGCCCTGCGGCACCAGTCCGCATCGCCCGTAAATAATAATCTTTATGCGAACTGAGGACCTCGGACTGCCGCCGCACCGCTTTTATCTTCGAGGGTGTGTGGGTTCTATTCTTCAATGACTGACTTACAGCCCTGCACTTCTCTCTGACATCCCTAATTGTCAATTTTTTGTAAATACTTTACTTAGCCATGCTTATATTTAATTGACGTTCCCTCTCTGTAGCCGCATTATGGAAACTTGCCATCCACTCATTCTCTTGTCATAAGATATGAGGACAATATGTGCTCGCCGTAATTTCCACGGATACATCGATCGGTTCGCATTGAGGGTTATGGAATTTCCGCCGTCACACCAAAAGGATAGACGATGAGACGCAGCGCGCCGGCCGCAGTGTTGAGTCAACAATTAAGTGGTCAATTAATCATATCCACCGACACCAGCGCGTTGCCAACCTACATAGCAAAATCAACAGACCGTTGTTCAAGGGATGGCGACATACACGTGCTAATTGTAACACAAATCTTGTCTGACACACTGATTAAAGCTGGCCTAACCTTGACCAAAATATAGCTGAAAAAGCGAAATGCGTGTGAGGTTTCGGTAGTCCAGAGCGGCGATCGCCGGCGCTGCTGCGGGGCTGCACGGGGTTGGCGAGTGCGGATGGGCGTGCCGCGAGGAGCGGGCACCGTGCATGTGAGCAGCTGAGTGTTTGTGCGCAGTAATTATCGTGGGCGCGCTTATCTGTACGTCTTACTTGATAAGTGGATGCGCCAGCGCGGCCGATCGCCGCTCCGCGCCAGATAACACCGCGCCACACTGGAGCGCCGCCGCACCAGCGCCACGCGGCTCCACGCCCGCCGCTAATCAATGACCCTTCACCAATCCACTAATATTCGCATTATTATACAATCATTATCGAAATAAATCATTGTTATAAGTACTTATTATAACAATATTATATTACACATGTAATAGAATGTTTGTGGACAGGTCATTTATTCGATATGGAAATGTTATCGTCTATCTATGTATGTTTGTCAATCGAATAATTTATCGTCAGAATAAAGTAATTTATTTAATACAATACATTAAGTACTGAATAATTTCGATAACAGCGACCAAGATCTCTCTCACAACAAATGCGTACATATATATGTAATTAACATCTATTAGTAATTTAATAGTGGCATAACGGCTTGGACTAACTTCGCTGAATTGCATTCAATATTATTTACCCTGAAATGGAACTTATTTCAACACTTCATTTATATCTAACTATACTTATTTAAATTACAACTATAAATTTTATAAATGTTGTTTACAGGTGAACAAAGTTGCGTAAGCATAATTGGATTTTATCATGTATAAGGTAAACAGACATCGATCTCCCTTTTGTAGCTCTTTATTCAAATACTGGGTTTGAGTTATTTCCTGTCTCAGATCGGAGCATTGTCCTCAGGTCGAAGAAAATTCCTCAGGTCGGTAAATTCAGTACTTAGCACCGAAGTTTGCGAGTCTCACTGCTCTCGTGTCTGCTCCTCTGACTTATTTTATTTGAATTAGTCACAATAAGAAATGAAACTGAATATTTTGAATTTGAGGTAGTCCTGTTCCGCGTCCGTCAGGTGTCGCCAGATGTCATCGACCCGCCGTGTGCACGGTGCACTAGTGCGAGTACTGGAGATCACCTCAGCCGCCTCACTTCTATTGTTTCCTCACTCTACCGTTCAGAGCGACCCTTGCCGCCCCTTGGCTTCCGACGAACATCTCACTACTAACGAGTCATTCATACTGGCTAAATGAATAAAGATGCAGATAGGTGATCCTTCTCGTAAAAAAAAAAGCGCGGTGCACGACAGACAGACACCTCGGGCCTCGGCGCAATGGATGCAAAATGAATTAGCCGCCGGCTGTAACCGGATAACCGCCGCGCGCCGACCGATGCCGCATTTACGCTCCTGAATGGACCAGTTTTTTCACAACTTTAATTCCGGTCAACTGGACGTAATATAATCATTTCCTTGACATTTGCAGGACGAGTTAAATTGCAAGTGCGCGTCATTTTCATTGAATAGAGTGTGAATAAAAGCACGATGTCAGTGACAAGCGGTGCAGCGCTGCATCATCACCACCACCACACCACTACGGTGCCTGCCGGTCGCTAGTCGCTAAGCCATGCCACCGCATCCATGATTCAAAAACCTACGACGTGCTCGGAATCAAAACGCAGTAATGGACATCGTTTTGCGCATTTTGAATACGATAGATACCGAGGTTTCGACCACCGCTATTGGTGTCAAATTTTCTTGAAATGCCTTAAAGTGAACACTGTTTAGCTTGAAAAGAATGCTTTTAAAAAAATGTGATGCTGTTTATTTATGAGTCAATGGTCATCTGATGGTCGGTTGACAATCGCGCGGGAGTGAGCGGCGAATCACTGCGGTTACTTTTAGTAACTAAAGTTTCAATTAAATCCGCTAGTTGGTGATTCGTGTTCAATGTCGGACGGGTAAAAAACCCCTCAGTCCAATAAATCTACAATTGGTGATTTAAAATTGTATGACGCAAGACGCCAGTTCATTATTGTACGTCGCCTTCCGCGCCGCACACCGCGCCACTACGCGCTCTGCGAACGCGAGTCGCGGCACTCCAATACTATCCACTATCTTCCACAAGCATTTGTTGCCGTCTTCTGCACATTCCTTACAACAATTATTTTATATCTGCTCGTGATAGCTTCCACCTTCACAACAAATACCTCAAAATATGTAGTTGAGAGTCAACCAGCCTCATAGTGAGCGCATGCGTGTGAATTGTGAAGATTCGTTTATTCGAGAACCTCCTCATAACGAAATTATCTGTTACACCGTAGTGCGCGCTTTACTATTACGACATATTTCGTGATTAAGCGTGTGACGCGCCACCGCCACTGTCGCCGCCGCCGTCAGCGTTCACATGGCATAATGGCCCAGTTTTGATTAGTGTTCAGTTGTAATCAGACGTGACGGCGGCCGGCGGCCCATCTCCGCAGCCCCACGCCGCTGCGAGCCGCGGGCCGATCGCCATGCGGCATATTTATATTGTATGCGAATGTACAAGTAGTATATTCAAGTGATAACGGAACGGGTTGCTATTTATGAGTCGGCTTTTACGTCGAAATGATTTGTTTGGGCGACCTTGGCGCAGTGTAGTGGCGCACTGTGCGCCCCAGCCGACCTGCTCGCTCCGCGCTCGCTTCTTGTCACCGCTCGACGCTCATTTACTATCTTTTTAATCTCAAAATGCAACAATTTTAAGGAAAACATTTATTTAGTCGTTTTCCCGTAGTATGTATAGGTTACATGTTAGCTTATATTTTGCAATATCGGGTTCAAATTGACTATGTTTTTATTTTTTTTTCGGACTTGAACATCAATTACATAAATTACGACATATTTATAGTATATTTAAATTTGTAATTTTCACGTATGGACGTTGGGACGTCATGGGACGTTGACGAGTCCATTACTTCACAGGCGAGAAAACCATAAAAATCATAGACTAAAAAGTTAATAAAAAACCTAAGCAATACTTATTACTTAAAGTTATAACGTTGTAATAAGTAAACAATCAACAATTGGATTAGCTATTTTGCGGCAAACATGGAAGATGCGAATCAAAGTTGAATAACTGGCCTTTGGATTATGCTCATGAACTATAAAATGTGAACACGATCGGATAGCTGTTACAATACTGGGCTGTTATAATTATTTAAAAAACGCATAACTGTTATGAGTAGTCTTAATCTTTTGACCGCCAGTAAATGTTTGGGAAATGCGTTTATGACTTATGAGGATTCATAAAAAATAAGCAAATAGTAACATAAATGCTCAGATTACGAAGTCAATAAGTTTTCTAGTATGATGGCGACAATCTGAAAACGGTTTCCAATAAATCCTTAAATTAAACTTGTATTATTAGGATACTATTGTACAGTTATATTCCTGACATCATGCTTCTTCTCCCCGCATCGTTTTCCTCATTGCTGTGGGTCGTTCGGCTGCATTTGTTGTTTTATTTATTTTATTTTTATTCGGAAAACAAGGCGTTATTAACTAGGAAACTAACATATAACATGTTTTCGCAAGTATGTAACTAATATAAAGCTTGCTTATTGTGTAAAAATATTAAGGAAAAACAATAAAAAATTAAGTAATAAAAAGTTAAACAATGAATATAAATTACAACTAAATAAAAAACCATTACATCCAACTAAACTTATACATCTAGATTACAGGGGTATAAACAAATTGCTAATCATTACAGTCAGTTAGAGAACCATTAAACCAATATTTCACTAACTTATTCTTTAGCATACAAGGCTTAGAATGAAATAAGTCCAGATCCCAGAAAATGTTCATAAATTCGTTCAATTTCTTTGCCACTCTTATAAAAAAAACTGTTTTGACTATGCTCCGCCACCTTTTATATCCTTGGTTTAGTGGAGCGCAGCGTGAAGTTTGATGAAAAGGGTCGAGCTCATTTGTTTAGACCATCTGATGGGACATCGGCCTCTCAAACGTTTGCCATTGACTTTGCCAGTCTTGACATCATAATTTATTCTTTATTCACACATTATGTATAGACATTCATTTCGGCAAAACATGATTTCTTTGCTATAAATTACAAGGACGTGGATTTTGTACAGCTTAGTTTAGACGACCAAGTGCTCATCGTTTTCACACAAATACATTGCATCCGCAACAATTGTGCTGCCTGCATCATAGCGGATGTATTTTGTATACCGATTGAATAGGGTCCCGCTGATTTGTAGGCGGTAAATAATTCTAGTAGTTTAAAAGGCACAGAGGAGTTAAAGGAATGCCAAGATATTCTTCCACATATTGTGCTCATGAAGCAAAGATTGCGACCACCAACCAAATCCGTGAGGCATCGAGTTATTTAGCAGATGCCGTGTTTTGGCAGCGCCCACGGCATGACACTCGTCAGCATCTTCAACCACAGCATGTACACTTGATGGTAGTTGAGGATAATGTACCTGGCAGGCGGGGCAACAAAAGCTTCCTACACCGATGATGTTGTTCCTCGCCGTGTACCCAAATAAGGCAAACCCTACTTCGTAGTTATCCCGCTATTTGTCAGCTCCAAGACGTTATTGATTGTCAAGCAGGTTGCATCCTAAGCAGGTACTACGCTAATAACGTATGCTAACGTAGCACAACAATTTCGCGATGGTTAAGTATATTCTCTATGTATTATAATGTATTCGTAGATGGTTCGGATAAAATACGTCTTCCGTTTCTCTAGAACTAGATGTACTTGAACTAATAAAATGTGCGGGCTTGTCCCAATATGAAACTAGCTTGAGCATAAAAAAGAACCGCTGGCGTTAAGGCATCCGTAATAGTGAACGTCGCGGCGCCGCGCCGTCCGGAATTGCGGGATATTGCTCCAGAACGCAAACACTTTCGGGCTGGCGTGAACGTTCTATGTCAGTATTTAAAAAAATCTCTAGTTTGTACTGATCCGAAGTATGATTGGGGCAGGTAATCCTCTAACCCGGACACATAAGAACGACCAAGAAATATGTCCTCCCAAGTCCCAACCAGTCGATAAATGTTGATGGCCGGTTCGGTCAATCATCATGTGTAATATTTTTTGCAAGAATAAATATTAAAATTACTCATAAGAATATCAAAATAATGATAGTCAAAATTTTCCCCAAACTTACTTCGGCTGACCGATGTGACTCCTTTGTAAATCATTAAAGTGTACGAAAACGACAGTTATTTTGCTATTTCCTACGTTTAAGTTTTTTACTTTTATTTATTTAAATTATAAAATAGGTTATACCTCGCGGGACAGGGAGCGTGAAGTTACGTAGATAATTATTTTTGATTAGCTAACGATATGTAAGTATTGTTTAATATTATTTATTATGTGAATCGATAGATTGTAATTGAAATACTCTTTTTGCTGATATACCTTTCTATAATAAAAATTGCATACTAAATTAAGGAAAAACTGATGGAGTTGGTGTATATCAGTACTATTATATCACTAATATCTGGTCTCTTCTTTGACCTTCTTGTGAGAACTCTTTCTCACATGTTTAGTGAAATGAATACTCAGCAGAGTTCAGCCATAGCAAGCGTTTAATGTTATACATACATTAGGTATAAACTTTAATCACAACACAATAAGAACATAGCAAAAATATATATATATGAAAAAATATTTGATGTTTATGACATATGTAAACTTGTGTGTTTACAATAACAACTTTGAACAACGACTGACGTCCCAAATATTTTTCACACATTCGAAGGCTTATTTTATTTTTGAATCTACATTCAAAAATACCTTCCAGCCTGTCTTACACACTGACATGAGGTTACATACAGTCCAATAGCAACTCTATGCTCTAACAAAAACTAAATATCATCTACCCATACTGTATTATGTTATGCACTTATGTTGTCGTGGCCTGTGCATGTTCATAACTCGCCACTCCCATGAAGCATAACAGTGGGGACGTTTTCTGTCGTTTTTCATTTAGTTCCATTGGTTTATTTTAACAAGTTTTAAAGATTTGTACTTTTATAAATGTAGATCGCGAATATCATAATTGAATAAGGTGCTACGATGGGAATAAAGCTTTTCAGACGTCCCGGCAAGATGTTGGCGGTAAAGTTAGCAGCGACAGTGGAGAGATATAAGTTTTCCACTTTTATAAATCAATACTTTTCTCCATGATACTTATTCTCTCCAAACTTAGTCTATGGTTAGAACTACGATATACTCGAACATTTTGTGGAGTACCTAGGCACATTTAGTTTAATTTGAATTTGAACCGCCTCTGCCACGGTGACTACATTTTGTTACTCTACCTTTCCCTGTTGGAATGACGCGACGCGACGGCGCGGTGATGACGCCAAATATAGGTATCGTGCAAAACCTTTAGGCCATAGAATATTATTGTTACGAATAATATTCGGCCACTGTTCTGCATATAATTACGAGTAAATAGATTAATGATGCCGTGGGTGAGCTTTCCTGAGTTTTTTAGAATCTTGAATTGAAGGAATTATAATGATGACACAAACTTAGCTATATATAGGGACACGCAAATCGTGCTTCGTTGCTTTTTATATTACACGTGTGCAGTTGCTACCATCCATATTTTCCCCAGACGTCCGTTCAGGCCGATATTTTCAAATTACGTAATGATTCCGGGTGTCGAAAAATAGTCGTTGTTTGCTTCAACAGTTTTATTATTTTATTTATAGTTCCTAATTTCGCTATATTCTAACTTATGGTAGAATAATAGTATAAATTGTGACCATTTTTGGAGATAATAGCATAAAAAGAATATTTTATTTGATTTTAAACAGAATTATGTTTTATTAAATAGCTGAAATGAATTTAAAAAATAAAAATGCTATGTTTTCCCTGATTCGTTGCGAATCGGCCACATCAAACACTAGTAAACAAAGCTTTCTCAATTCAATTTCGATTATTGTTTTCTGCGTTATATTCAATCTTTAAACAGTTTCTGATAATATACGAGCAATGGTTATAATTTTAGGCTTAAATTTCGCTTTCGAGTCTTAAAATAGAGTCGAAGTCTGGAGCAAGCTAATAGCAACAACCTACATAATATGATTGATGTTTTTTTTATTGCTATCTACAATCTGTTTAGTTACAATCTAGTATAAACAACGTGAAATAATATCTTTCGTCGCAATTATCTTCACACATAAAAATATAGGGGTGTCTTTGAGATAATTCTAATCACATGTTTTGTTCTTTAATATTCGATGTAACAAATATTTTTGCGGTCTTTTTACAGTATTGTGCATAGTGACACATGTATTTGTGTACATGACATTATAACACCACTCTCACACTTAATTAAAAAAACCCTTAATACAGAAAAAAACTAAATATATGTGTTTTCACAAGACTGCTAAAACTCAACCAGCAACTTCCTGTAGCAGCCCACATACGTCCCACTGCAGGGCACGGGCCTCCTCTACAATCGACAATACGATTGAGAGTGGTTAGGCCATATAGTCCACCACGCTGGCCTAGTGCGAGTTGGCGGACTTACATACCATAGATTTTTTTTATTTATAAATCACATTAAAATTCACACATGTGAGTTCTCCGGAAAATTGCGATTGCAAATTAATACACCGAACGAAAACCTTCAAATATTTGGAGCTCATCTTGGATTATACACTTACCTTTATAAACCACATTAATGCTATAGTAAACAGAGTACGCAAAAACATTGGCATAATGAAGATCTTACGCAGGTCTGTGAGTGTGGACACTCGTAAGCTTGTTTACTTCGCTCTGTGTCGATCATTAATTACATATTGCATTGGAGTGTGGGGAAATGTCGCTAAGACACGTGGTGTACTTAAGGTTATGCTGCTAAAACCATTTAAATTTTCCACGACCCAACTCTATAGCGAAGCTAAGGTACTAAGTGCACGTTAACTTTACATTCTAAAGGCCTGTCTCTCCAGTCACAAAATAGTAATTAGCTCTAATATTCATAATGATCTATTGAAGAGAAGAGTGTATAGCTTAGATTTACCGAGAGTATACTCTTGTTTTGCCTCAAGATTTCCGTTTTACGCCTTCTTGTCTATCTATAATCGGGTGTCAAAAGCAATAGATATAAAAAAGTGTCGAATCAACAAATTAACCTGTTTTGTTGTGTATTTCTCGAAAGTAGTGAAAACTATAGAATACAATTTTATAGATCAGTGCACATAACTACATAGATTGCTGGATGTTCTCATAGTAATAAGTTATACTGTCGGTGTTGTATATTTTTTTCGAACGATGTACTTAAATTTTTGGAATTGTTCCGGCTATAGTGATATAAATAATTTAACTGGTAGGTACTTTTAGTCATTGACAAAAACATGTGAATGCATTAGAATATTTTCATAATTCCGGTAAACAGCGTATAGAAACCTCTTTAAGCGTCATATACATAACATAATATGTGATGAGATTTCTTAACATTATGCTCGCGTAGACAGTAATCGTAGTGTTTTTCAGATATTCCTGAGCTTCCTTTTAGGGCTCATGATGAATCAAAAAATCACATGCATACACAAAAACATAACATGAATGTAGGTATTAACAATAATTTCTGGCCGCGAAGTTAAACACGGCGCCGTACTTATGCTATTGTAGTGCTGTTTATTAATTTACAACATAATTACAATATAAAGTTACGTATGCATGCCCAAAAGTAATTTAACTTACACATTTGTTTTATTCATCTTTCTAAAACTAATGATGGGGCCTAAAGTATTTTGGCAATATTAAACAGATGGCCGAGAAAATCGCGCCATCTATTAGATTTTTTCGAACAGATTTTTTCATAACGGTGATAAAGATAATTATTATTTAATTGGTTTTTATCCTAATCTTACATATATCGTGTGGTAGTTCTAGGACTGCCTCGATGGCGCAAAGTTGAGGTCTCGGATTCGAATCTGGGGTCGTTTTCTATATATTTTTTTATTTAATGACATCGCATAGGCTCGCCCCCTATCGCATGATGAATACGTTCTTCTTTCTTAATACCATTTTGCTCCTGAACCAATACATATTCTTACTAAAAAAATATTGGGCTTGCCCTAGTCCACAACCCTAGGCACGCCACTATGGTATAATCGTGTAATTACATTATAAGTTGGTATCCCAAGACGCAGGCTGTGCCTAGTTTGGGAACCCCTGGTAATAAATTTTAAATAAGTAATTAAGTTTTATTTAAATAAAGTTTTTGTTATTATTATTATTAATTAAAACTTACATTACTGTAATATAGAAATTTAGAATCAATATGGTATTGTTTTCCTTATACATTTTTTTATACTTTAAAAATAAAAACATTTATTAACTTGACTTATCCTTGGTCGAATGTCAGTTTTTATCGTCAAGCGCAGTTAAGAAATTTGTACAACATGTTGCTTATATACAGATGCTTATAGATAGGTACATAGATAACACATTATTGTTGACCACATATTACATAAAAGTAAACAGGTCACATTCTTTAGAAATAGTGTAACCACTGGCGGTCTTCCCGTTATCAACTATCTCTCCAAGACAACCGATTCTTATCGTGACTGGGAAAAATACATTCCCATATACCGGGTATCTCAAGACTGCTACCGAAAACGAAGCTGGGTGGTAGTCTTAGTGACTACAAACACAATGCAACTAAAAATTTCGCAAAGAAACGCGACAATGATTTTTTATGATTTTTTAAATAACGTCAATTTTGGGTGGTAAATCCATAGTTTTTGCTAAAATAATAATTTAAACACTTTTATATCTTAGATTATTTATAAATAAAAGGGTATACACTATTATTTTAGGAAAAAATGTATTTACCACCCAAATAATGTCATAGGAAAAAAATAACAAAAAGAAAATTGTTGCTTTTTTTTTGCAACTTTTTCTGTTGCATTGTGTCTGAAGCCGCTTTAACTACCGCCCGGCTTCATTTTCGGTAGCAGTCTTGATATACCCTGTATTTTTGGGACGGCGAGGTGGCGCGTTTGTAGCTCTCGTACTGAGGAATTGTGGAGTATGGAAACATAACTTTTAATGCATTTTGACTTCACTGAACACAGCCTTCCATGGATCTCCGTAGTGACTTGTTTAAAGCGGGCTGGCCCTAGCAACTTTCCTCAACCTTTATTTGGAAGTTCTCCTATCTCCTTATTGCCCATTTAGGATTGCCAACCTATTCAAATTATTTCAAAATAGCAGAATTAAAAACATTATTTAGGCACTTCCTTTTTTAAGTCATATTGTGCAACGTTAATTTCCGAGCGGTCACGTTCTCAGCTGACAGACCGCTTCCGGTAGCAGACATTTTTACTTGAGAATTATTTCTGACCACTTTATAAAACATTACTTAAAATAACTAGAGTATGTACATCTGTATCCACGCTGATAGTTACCATTTCCCATGTAACGTTACTGTGAATGACTGTTACCTCTTTTCTTTGTCTTTGATTGGCGATCAAGTTTAAACGCAATAACTGATTTTATGTGTCCCGCTCCCTTTAAATAAATAAATAAGTCCATCAGTCACATAATAGGATTTACCACCTTAAGATTGAGTCTTGTGTCGTGTGAATTAGGAACTAAGATAGATAGTAGATAATCTCACAAACACCCAGACCCGAAACAAATACCAATGGATTACACAAGCATTTTTTTGTGCTGCGCCACGGAAGCTGTACATTTATTAATAGTAAATATTGTAAGTCAAAGTTGTTAAATACACTTTTAAATGAAATAGCCAGCATGTTAGTTACCTATCTGCATACATATTGCAAATGCGCCAGGTGCGGCGACGCGGCGCGAGGGGATAGCGAGGCGGAAAGGTGTTTACTTTACGTGTCACAATATAAAAGGCTTCTTTTAAACATTCAGTAACAGTTTTACCCATTTCTGCTGACGTTTTATTACTCTAAAAATACGTTCACAAATATTTCATTACATTATTTGGCATGAGCCAACTCATGGTACCGACTCCAATGATTATAACGAGAAAGTCAGTTCTTAATGAATGTCTGATTTGCACATGATTAGTGTAGGTACTCCCTAGTAGGTAGCAGTGAGCATACTGTAGTTACACTTAGCACGGACATAAGAATTGGCATTCACATAGTGATGCATTGTCATGTGTGCTGGCAGAATTGACTTTTTACATTAGGTGCCTACTCCTCTACAATTTTTTTGTTCTCATCATTACATGTTATACTTTTTTTAAATGACTGATATGTTCTAATATGCATAGGACTCAGTTTCAGTAAAGTCCATGTTCAGGTAAGGCCCTATTCAGTACGCGGACGGTCCGCGCGCGGATTAGTGCTTGCGTCCGTCGCGGATCAAATCATCGTTCAGTTCGACGCGGAACGCGGTTGAGAGTGGTACAGTTACAACAGTAAGCCTAATGATAAAAAATTGAAGTTGGTGGTTGCTGCCTATTTATTAAATAGCAGTTTGTTTTTTTAAACCAATTTGTTTTTTTTCTTCGCCTGAACTATCTTCAAATTTTGGATACACAGCTTTGCAAACATCCAGCCACGCCTTTAGTTTAGCATCCTTATTTTTATACAAGGAGTCGCGGAGATTCCAAAGACTTGGTTGTAATCGTACTTCTTGTATAACCCTCTCAGTTTGCACGGTTGCAGCCATGACGACGACAGTACTTTTCGTCCGCGTCGCACGACCGTCCGTCGCGCACTGAACAAGTCTGTACAAGTCACAGATCACTTCCAATAGATACCGCATTACGATAGTTTTGTTTCGAACCGAAAACGCCAACGAAGGGAACTGCGCGGGGGGTGGGCGGGTTGCAGCGCGGTCACGTGGACTTCACTGGAGAGATGAAGCATAAGTCGATAAATAAAAAAATGTATCGATAGTTCGATTTGCCAGTAAGTTCATGTGTTATGATCGCTTCTATAACTTAATTACCAACTTGTTAAATGTTTGATAATATTTTTTCACCGGCCTGTAGGGCGATTCACGTATTATAATAAGTTCAGTTGCAGTGCAGTTGCGGTTAAGTTTCGATCAAAACAGCCCTTATCGTATTCTCGTAATTTTGACAACCGCTGTCAAATACGCTCGCGTCAAGTTCGCGTCACGCAAATGTTTTAGCGTATTCTACTGCTGCGCGTATAAGTCTATCTCAAAAAAATTTCATACGTCTGACGTACAGTTGACGCGCAACTCACGCGCAGTTCACGCGCAGCTAAACACTTACAAGAATACCATTTTGTACTAAAGCGTATACTTAATTGTAACCGCACCGCAACTTGATCGGCGCGTCAAAAAGTTACGTGAATCGCACTACATATCTGATAAATTATACCAACCGGCAACAGCTAACTACGAATAAAATAGGATTAAGATTTATACTTTAGTATGTAACGGTTTTATTTCTATTATTCACTGTGTATTTTTGTATGCCATAATGGTGAAATACCCAAATTAAGTGTTGATATAAAAGATCAGATAAAAATATGAAATAGTAAATAACTAAACCTTACGCCCTAAAGGGCTACAATAACTTCCGTTTCTTGAATTCTGACGACGGCTGTAGTAAATGTAATATCGACAAGTGACGATGAAACCCACTTGACGAACTATGAATGTTTTTGAGACGATGTATACAACGTATGTTAAAATTAGTGCAATAGCTTGTGCTACTGATTCTCAATAAACTTAGTATACTAAAACTTATGGTAAATACCCTCCCATTATATTTGAAAACGTATACAACCAGAGGGAAAAAAGGAAATTTAATTACGCCAAAGATAATTAAAAAAATATTGTAAAAGTACCTTGTTAACAAATTTAACTATTTCAAATTACATAAAATAACGTAATTATGGTAATTTGCAATTTTTATTTAAATCAATATATATATTTTGTGACATTTTCATTTAATAAAATTAATTTACATTATTGTTTTACAATATCGATATTTCTGGGAATTATATTATAAACATGAGTCAAACACTAGAAGAACGTGTGATTTCGCCAAAAAAAGATGGCTTATTACGGTTATTGCTATGCGAAAAGGAGAGGGCTGATTCTCCATCCGAACTCGACTGTTTGACATTGATACATTAACCAGTATAAATAGAGCACGCTCGGGACCAAATTAATTTAAAGAATATTAGTTATCGATGATCGAACAAATCATTATTAACTGTAATATTATGTTTCTAAAATGTAATTTTCGCTAACGTGCGACGACATGTGCGGGTCCACTACTTGGACGACACTGATGACGCGACATTTGGCATCGGTTTATATCTCTCTGATAGCTTATATGTGTTGGGCGCAACCGCTGCCTTGCATTTGGTATCTATTGGGAGTGATCTGTGGTACAAGTGCATTACCGTCCGCGCGCGGACGCCCGCGCCGCGGACGAGCGACACGGAGTGATTTCGATCCGCGCGCGGACAGCTCTCCGCGGCGCGGGCGCTCCGCGTCGCTCTGAACGCGTTGTATGGGATTGATACATTTTACCGTCCGTCGCGGACATCCGCGTAGGTCGTCCGCGTCGCACTGAAGAGGCCCGGACAGCTCTCCGCGGCGCGGGCGATCCGCGTCGCTCTGAACACGTTGTATAGGATTGATACATTTTACCGTCCGTCGCGGACATCCGCGTAGGTCGTCCGCGTCGCACTGAAGAGGCCCTAACTTTTACGACTGAATCGATTAAATAAAACTTGCCTCACAACGGGTTAGCCAGAGCCAAATCAGAAGAGAAAAGAGCAGTAGTGGACCGAGTGAAGTCATTTGATGTGATCCAACAGGATCTCGACAGTCCTGGCTTGTTACTGGTGTTATTGTTGTATTACAGTGTATAGTACTGTACTGTAGCAACCCGTATACGTGCCAATGCAGAGCAGGGCTTCTCTACTATCGAGAGTACGATTGAGAGATTAGGCCATATAGTACACTACGGCGCCATAGTGCGGGTTGGCGGACTTTACATACCGTAGACATTCTTACAATGTACAGTATACAGGATTCCCTATGTGTTCCTTCACCGTTATAGTACGTAGTGATTGAATATTAACCACAAGACTCCGAAAACTCAGAGGATTTGATTTGATTTAAACATACGATTTGAACATGCGACCACTGTGAATGTGTTGATGTTGGTATCCGCGTTTGGTTCGCTACCAACAGGCTACCACGCCCTTTATCAGAGTATGTATACTGAGAATTGACAAGGGCCTTTATTAAGATGACCTGAAGTTTAATTTTTGTTATCGAAACTAAAGAAACATTTCAAATAACGGAAACAAAATAGTACACATGGCGTCCATATGCACTCGTATAAGACATTCCGATTGAATTTGATACGGATTGCCCCTGCCGGTTGGCGCACTTGAAATTCTTGCAGTATGTTACTACGCGCTTCATTTTGCAATATTATTTGGTATGCAATAATCGGAAGCACTCTTTAAGAGCGTTTATACCTTCCACGCGCTTTTTGGCTTAAAAACAGGACTTTTCAAACGAGTTTATAGCCACCAATAAACAAATTAAAGGAAAAATAATTAGTACCAATTTTAGAAAAGGTTCTAGGGATTTTGGTAGAAAACATTATAGATTGATGGATAATTTGTGAGTACTATAAGGATTACTGAACACAAGTTTCGTTATTTAGGCTTTAAATGACAATTTAGAAGCTTAAGATACCCGAAATCACTAAATCTATATATATAAAAATGAAACCCGTTTCACGTTGTCACGGCATCACGTGTGAACGGCTGAACCGATTTCGATAATTATTTTTTTAAAATGTTTGTGGAAGTCCAAGGATGGTTCTTACGGCGAGAAAAAATCTAATGATTGCCGGAAAAACCCTAAAAACAGCCCTTTTCTTTTTCCCATACAAACGTTTTCTATCTAAAACGTAAAGTCAATTTGAGCTTTATTGCTATTGTATAAAGTTCATATTAAATTACAAGCACTCACTGTTGTTTAAACAATGTAGGTATGTTCCTAACGTCAAAGAATCAATTTGCACTTTATTACCGGTAAACAAAGTTCAAATTCAATCATATCTATCAAAACAGTGTGCGTGATTTTCCCATACAAAATGTTTATGGGCTTGTAACTGTCAAACATTTAATTTTCACCCTGTCGATATGGTAAACTCTTCCCTCAAATTAAAGAACGTATTTAAATAAAGGTTTCGAATCGACAACACAATATTCGATTAATGGCGTATTTTAGATTTTAAAGATGTAAAATATTGACAGTAGTGAAAATGGATTGACATTTTATTTGATTGTAATTGTTTATGCATGCGTTCAGAAATTTATTTTGTATAAACTAAGGAGAATATATCAAGCTACATTAATATAGGACAATGAAATAAATAATGTTCACACGTAATGGTAGATTTACATGTTGGCTGAGGCTGGGCCAACGTCTATCAATTCCAAGCTATTAACTATGAAAAACATGATGCCAGCCGAGCCAAACCTCAGAACAATGAGTAACATAGAAAGAGCCTGAAAATTACTCATATACTTATCCTGTTTTTTCCAATGACCAAATCATGGGAGAGAATGAGACAAATAGTATGTGCTAAGGACGGTTCATGTTCACTCATGAAACGTCAAATTGCTATGTTGGGTATGATTACGCGACCGAATTATAAAGTGCAGTTATGTCAAATGTTATAAACGGCCAAAGCGCCGACACAATTTAGTTACGACATATTCAATAGTGATATGCTGCACATTTTATCGATAATATAAATAATGTATATTTTAGTTTACTACCCATGTTACATAAATTGGCTTTTACTTTAAAATACCTACCCGGTAGTGTAGTGGCAAAAAGCGCTCGGCCACTGCGCGAGGGCTGTGGTCTAGGATACTCTTCATAATTTTCGATATCATCATGTCCATAGCAAAAAAATCTCTTTAGAGGCTTTGCGTACTAGCAGAGTAACGCAATCACACATGTAATGTTTTTTTTTACATTTACATGTTATCTTATATTTTTGCTAGTTTCTTTTTTTATCTTAGTAACAACTGAGGACCTCAGAGAACACCTTTTCAAAAAAAGTAGATCATCGTATTATATTTTTGTTCTGTAGCTAAAAAGATAAGATACAAGTTTTTAATTAATAAAAAAAATGGCTATGGATTTGAAATAAATAATAATGATTCGTGTATGAATATCTACCACTGTATCTACGAATTTGCTATAAATAAAGTTCATGTATCGATATCGATAAACTATCAGAAGAGATCACAGCACAACTATCAAAATTAGAGTGTACGTTGAAATGTGAGTAGCGCTACTTCTATGCTTTAGTTATTGTTCTGAGAGCCAAACACTCCGTTTACACGCTGCCGTTGGTCGAGGCTGACTGAGGTTGGCCAAGCGTGTAAATGCAGCATAAGAAGTTATACTTACTCCTTTTCAAGATCGAATGCCATTTTTATCTAGAATTTTTACAGTGGCCTTTCCTTCGCTATAATTCACTGATAGAAATGTACATCGTATCGGAGTGAGATAGGTTATATTATACCTAAAAAAAGGGTTGAAATGTGATGTCTAAGAAAATCGAAACCACTGAAGTTATGTCCATGAAGTTTTTTTATTTCATCTCTTTATTACTAACAAAAAGTAATGGCGTGTAATATTTTTTGGAAAAACAGCATTTTGGTGCTGAAGTAAGGGAAGGAATATTGGATGGACAATAAAAAACGCAAAAGTTTTTAATGTCAAATATTCATAAGGCAATCTTTATATGTATATGTATATGGATGTATATGGAGAGAAGGGACATAAAGTAAAATAGAATGGAAGTTACGGGAGAGGGCTGGGATAGACGACAGATTTGGTAGGACGAAATGTAAATGCACGTTATAAAACGGGATGGATAATAAAGAGAAGGGATGGGACGGATTGGGAAGAGACTGAACAGGCGGATGAGACGGGATTGTGCCGGACAGTAGGATAGCTACGTCAAGTTTAGGTATACAAGAGTTTATACGAAAAACAACTTGTATTTGGTGTGGAGTGGAATCAAGAAATATATGCACCCAGGCGAAGCTGGGTCGGGCCGCTAGTATAAGATGAAAATAAAAATATTATCCGACTAATAAGACCCTCATGGAGGGATTTTGCTGGGAAAAATAATCTTTTTGTGTTTAGTTCCTGAAAAATAAAAATTTAAACGATGCGAAATTATTCAGAAACTTTCGTCAAGAACATATTTTTTTTACCAACTTATCGTACATAATTTTTATAACAATTGCATATTATAATAGAAGAACATCTTATCAATGAATTACCATTTTTATATTTCAACAAAATTAGTTTTCATGTTTTCTACAAATATTTTAAAAACCACTATAAAACACGCTGTCCGACCTGCATCAAATCAGGCCGCCGCAAGGCCTTCTAGAGGGAGGACGTATCGCTCGTCGCTCCGGCCTGGCTGCAGTCGATTTTTGCCGTGTGTAATAAAAATAGCCACGCGCGGACTGCGATTGCCACATCTTAGTACTTTGGCAGTAAAATATTTTTTTTTTATTACCTACAATGATTTTTTAGTGAGTAAAATTATGTTTCAGATAAAATATAATGGGATGTAATTCCGAAGCTAAATAATTATGTTATGTATTATAATATAAAATTAAATATATTTCGTAATTGTAAGGGGTTGTAAGGCCCCTAACTCTAGTCATGTGTTCGAACACGAAATGATTAATAAAACGTCCGTAGTGTCTACTGATTGAACACTGATTTGAATGCAACTTAACAATGTAATAATAACGAAAATATGATTAGTATCTAAATTTGTGTTGTTCATTGCTTGCACAGTAATAATTGTCTACTTATAATGCAAATAAAATATTTTTATGATATTTTATTACCAATATATAAATCATAAGTTACATTTCAATTGAATATTAGAATTTTGAAGCGCACGGATCAAAGTTGGTTGAGCTGACTGTATAGCGAGCCGACGCGGCAGCTTTACGCACACAGCGTTGGTCGCTTATGTGTGCGTGAAATTAACGAAGAAATACCTTTAATTGACTTTGCGCGCAAGGTGTAAACGCTCTTAAGCCATCTTCGATAAGTAGATATAAAGCGCGTCCGGTGGCGTGGGCGAGTCGGTGTGATGGTGCCAAGTGTGGGGGGCAACAGAGAAGTCAAGCGCCGCTCCGCCGAGGCGCGATCCGTCACCATGCCGACCTCATGTCCACACATCTCTGGCGTAGCTGTGTGTGTTCAGTATTACGCGCGTGTCGTGACAATGACGATCGTGCGAAACACCGTACTCTTCGCCCCGCATAACCCCCTCGTATGCCTTGTTCTACTATTTTTCCCCGGCCATGTGTGAAAAATCTATGATGAAATCGTGTGTGTTGCGTTAGAAAAGACGCTGAGACGGCCTGAAACGTTACGCCAATGTTAGCGCTGTTCAAATTGTACGGTATAAGTTTGTCTGCAGACTTTATTTCCGGTTTCCGTGGTTAAAAGGCCACCCTTTTTAGTTATAAAGTTGATCTGCTCTGCGGTAAGGGGCGTTAGCATAACTTTGCCTGTCCTATAAAGGGATTTTTCGATGGTTGAAGTGATCTCTCCTCGAAAGTGATGTCTTCCGAGAGGCCCCTGAGCAAGTGCACCCCCAATGGCTGGCCTCTCCATATGGTGGCTGTGAAGTAGAGCCGTCGCGCCCTAGGATTTGCGGATAGGGAAACAGAATTGGATTTCCTTTTGTTTAAAAAAGGAGATTATAGCCTTATTATGGGCCGTGCAATATTGGTATGGCTGGGCGCCGGGATTAAAATTTTAGTAGAGTCATACTTCTTTTGGATTGTTTAATAATAGTCTATATTTAAATAATACAATTCAGTGTGATTGTGCTGGGAAATAATTCTATCATAATTAATCGGGAAATTAGAGAGTATTAACTCAATTACAAGTTACTATGCGGGTAGACGGTACCTTTCCAGTAAAAACATAATTCTTGTGGCATTGGCGAGACACTGATATTTATGTATTATAAACTTACTTCGTTCATTGTATACTTTGGCCGCTAATCTATCGCACACAGTGTAAATAGAACAAGCGAGTGTCGACTCTCGCGCTCTGTTTAGTCGTTTTCGTTTAAATTTATCGCTCAATAAGTGCGAGTGCGCCGCGTTCAGTGACGCGCGCCGCCAATGCAGTCGCCGCAAATAATCCGACGCCGCTCAAATGTTCTATCCATTGTGAGCCCATAGATAAATAAAATGAATTAGTACGAGTAATTAGAGAGGCGCGGGCGGCTGGAGAGGGCCGGGCTGCAGCTCGCCGTGTTGGCAACACGGTCGCCATGAGGCCGACGCCGCCACTCGTACCGTCTCCCGGGAATTTTCCGAACGTCAATTGTCAACAGGATGACAGTTTTTAAAATGTTTTCCGTAAAATTATTTAGTGAGGTTTCGGCCGTGTCACTGTGTATTAATAGCTGGAGTAAGTATCGGAGACGTGTTTTTTGTGCTTGTCTGTCATCGCATTAGGCTCATGTTGATGTCGGCGTGGAGTCGGTCGAGTGTGCGTCGTGGGTCGCAAGCGTGTCGGCTCCGCGCGTGCTGGCAGTTGGCATGACGGTGTGGAGCTGAGAATCACCGCCAATTCTCTCACTGACAATGCTTTGAATTACGACCCTGGTGGTTTTCCCTGCACACATGGGATTTAATGTGCTTCTAACTCGTCATCCATATGGTTTAGGAGACGCAAATATACACGTAATAAGCACACTTACCTAATATACAGTTATGTACTTTCGGTAATACTTGATATTGTTCATTGTTTTAAATCAGCTATCAAGTTTTTCTGATTGCTTTACGAATGACAATGAACGCATAGAAATTGCAAGAGGAACACAGGAGAAACCAATTAAAGTTTTCCTGTAGTGTCAGGTTGTATGTACACTTAGTTTTCGTCAATATATTATTTACCACTTAATATTACTCTCGTATATGCAAATTAATGAGACAGTGAAAAGTCCATAAAATTCTGTTCTAGGTAGTCGGTACCCTCTGTTGCCTACACCGCATGGTGGCGTGGTGGCGTCGCAACAGGACGCGGAGTATGCGCCGGGCGACCGTGGGCGCGCGCGGCCTCGCGGCGTGGTCTTCAAATCCACGCATTTTATGATATTGCCAAAGATTTGCGGAAACATTTTGTTCTATAAAATCACGTCGCAGCGGCGGTGCGAGGCGCGTGGTGCGCTAATATCGCAGTATTTACACTGTTAATTCGCCAGTTTGGTATTTGGAGCGGGACGGATTTAGAGCAAACGGAAACTGAAGCTGTCAGAAGCTGAGGGACGTGAAACTTCCGACGCGATAATAGACTAGCCGCCCCAGGAATACTGATGCATCTAGCTGCTGCTGTAAGTTCTTTAGCACCAATAGAACCTCGAAGAATGCATCCGGCGAGCGCGCACAGTTGGGTTCGATGCTCGTGACCGGCACGCTGCGCCGTCTCGCTAGATATAAAAGTGGTGTAACGTAGGTTATGGATTTACTTTACATCCGTGTATATTTTTGGTCAGGGATGCTCCTATCTAGTGGTCATGGCCTGTCCTAGTATAGGTGCTACGAGTACGCGACCTCGGCCCCCGAGCTACTGCAGTCACCTTAACTTCCCTTCCGTGACTGCAGTATCCACTCCCACAGGCCATACTCTCCTTTCCTATAACATCCTATACCCACAAATCCTATTTCCTTTCCCCGGTTAATGACGGGCAGCAGCGTCATTAACGCCAGTCCCCTACTGCGCTCGCCAACCCGCCTGCCAAGCGTGGCGAGTATTGGCAAATACCCCCATAATGGCGACACAAATCGACACAAATTGACAACAACAACAAACAATTTGACAGCCTCCGTGGCGCAGGCGGTTAGACGCCGCCTGTGAAACGAGAGGCCGCGGGTTCGATCCCCGCACCGAGAGAAATGTTTGTGCGGCCCACAAATATTTCTCTCGGGTCTGGGTGTTTGTGAGACAGAAAAGTCTCTCGTAGTTCCTGATACCCACGACACAAGACTCGATCTTAATGTGGGGTCAGGACTATGTATGTGAATGTTGGGTGTTAAAAAAAAAAAAAATTGAGGCCAGGCCCCCAGTCCCCGGCAGCCCCACTATTCCTGGCTATGGTAGCGGTCATGGTTACGGTGGGGCAGGGGGTGCTAAGAATTCCCGGGTTGGCCCCGGCTACCACCCCGATGACGACTGGCCCTGGTAACACACAACATACGCACATTGAGGACAGACGAGAAGATTGTCGAACTGGAAGAAGAATTGAGCAGGTTACACTGGGATATTCTGGGGTTATCGGAAGTCCGAAGAATCGGGGAGGATACGATAACCCTGAAGTCTGGTAACCTGCTCTTCTACCGGGGGGACGACCAAAAGTCCCGAGGAGGTGTCGGATTTCTCGTCCACAGGTCTCTCATCAACAGCATCGTATCCATCGAAAGTGTGTCGAGCAGGGTAGTATACCTTATACTCGATTATCAAAAAGATATTCATTGAAGGTCATACAGGTATACGCACCGACCTCTACACACCCAGATGAAGAAGTTTTTTTTTTTTTATTGCAGTGAATGGCGAGACGAGCATGCCGTTCGCCTGATAGTAAGCGATGCGACCGCTCATGAACAGTAGCAAAACCAAACAACACCTTGAATTACAAAGCAATGCTTGGCATTCAACTGCGCTCGCCATCCTGAGACATAAGATGTTAAGTCTCAATATGTCCAGTAATTACTCTGGCTACAATGTCCTTCAATCCAAAACACAACAGTGCATTTAAACTGCTGTTGGACGGGAGAAATAGACATTGCGGTGGTACCCACCCAGGCAGCCTCTCACATATGAGAGACCTACCACCAGTATAAGAAGTAGAGGAGATGTATGAGGACATAAGTCGGGCCATACATACTTCCAAAACCTACCTCAATGTTGTTATGGGGGACTTCAACGCAAAGTTGGACAAGAGAAGCGATGCAGAGTTGAAAATGGGGCAATTTGGACATGGGCAACGGAACCCCAGGGGTCAGAGGCTGGCCGACTTTCTGGAGAAAGAAGGACTCTTTGCGATGACACTGAATATTAATGTCCAATCGGAACGGCGTCGCTTGATGAAATCTACGCTCCGACCTACTCGCGCCCATATCCAAAACCCCGAGAGCTTTCAACTCGAGCTGACAAATCGCTTTGATTGTCTAGAAGAAAACCTTGCAGTGGACGAGCTAAACAGTGGTTTGGTAGAAGCTGTCCATACGGTGGGATCTAAGTATTTTAGACCTCGCCCTAGAGATAGACCACAAAAACTCTCGATCCACACTCTTGACCTCATGGCCGAACGTCGATCTTTAGCGCTGCAGTCTTCCGATGACGCCGAAGCCTATCGGCGGCTAAATAGACAGATCTTGAAGTCCTTGCGACACGATGTCCGTGCTCACAATACTGTGAGCATTAAGGAGACAATTGAGCGGAACGGAGGCTCCAAAGTGTTTGCAAGAGACTTGTCTATTGGGCAAAGCCAGTTGTCTAGGCTGAAGACGGACGACGGCCGCGTGTTATCGACGAGGGCAGAGGTATTAAGAGAGATCGAGAGGTTCTACGGACAGCTTTACACCTCGGTTGCCCAACCTACTGTTAGCTCGGCCGAAGACCCGAGAGCCGAGTTGATCCGACACTAGCCATGATATCCCGGATATTAGCCTGTGTGAGATTGCGATGGCCCTGAAGCAACTTAAAAACAACAGGGCGCCGGGCGAGGACGGAATCACTTCAGAGCTTCTGAAAGCGGCCGGAACGCCGATGCTGAAATTTCTTCAGAGGCTCTTCAATTCCGTTCTCCTCGAGGGCTCAACGCCAGAGGCATGGAGCAGGAGCGTGGTGGTACTGTTCTTCAAAAAAGGTGATAACACTTTGCTGAAGAACTACAGGCCCATCTCGCTCCTGAGCCATGTCTATAAGTTGTTTTCGAGGGTCATCACAAATCGTCTCGAAGGCAGGTTTGATGACTTCCAGCCTCCCGAACAAGCCGGTTTCCGAAAAGGCTTTAGTACCATAGACCATATCCATACGCTTCGGCAAGTTATACAAAAAACCGAGGAATATAACTTGCCGCTTTGTTTAGCGTGTGTGGACTATGAGAAAGCCTTTGATTCGATCGAGACTTGGGCTGTGCTACAGTCTCTCCAGCGGTGCCATATCGACTATCGGTACATCGAAGTGTTGAAGTGTATATACAACAACGTCACCATGTCGGTCCGAGTACAAGATCAGAGTACGGAGGCTATTCCACTACAGAGAGGCGTGAGAAAAGGAGATGTCATATCTCCGAAACTGTTCACTGCCGCGCTGGAAAATGTCTTCAAGCTCTTGCAATGGAAAGGATTCGGCATCAACATCAACGGCGAGTATATCACTCACCTTCAGTTTGCCGACGATATTGTAGTCTTGGCAGAATCGCTGGCAGACCTTAGCACTATGCTTGAAGACCTCAATCGAGTCTCCCAACAGGTGGGTCTTAAAATGAACATGGACAAAACGAAGATCATGTCGAATGTCCATGTTGTGCCCACCCCCATCGGTGTTGGGGGCTCGACTCTTGAAGTTGTTGACGAATATGTCTATTTAGGACAAGCGGTCCGGTTAGGCAGGTCCAACTTCGAGAGAGAGGTCAATCGTCGAATCCAACTCGGTTGGGCAGCGTTCGGGAAACTACGCGACGTCTTCTCGTCCAAAATACCTCAGTGCCTTAAATCGAAAGTCTTCGATAGTTGTGTGTTGCCAGTGATGACTTACGGCACTGAGACGTGGCCTCTCACTATGGGCCTTATTAGGAAGCTCAAAGTCACTCAACGAGCTATGGAGAGGGCTATTCTCGGGGTTTCCCTACGAAATCGAATCAGAAATGAGGAGATCCGTAGGAGAACTATAATAACCGACATAGCTCACCGGATTAGCAAGTTGAAGTGGCAATGGGCAGGGCACATACCGCGGAGATCTGATGACCGATAGGGTCGGAAAGTGCTCGAATGGAGGCCACGTAGCGGAAAGCGCAGCGTAGGACGTCCACCCACAAGGTGGTCAGACGACCTGGTAAAGGACGCGGGACATCGCTGGATGCAGGCTGCCTCCAACAGGTCTCTGTGGAAATCATTGGGGGAGGCCTATGTTCAGCAGTGGACTTCCTTTGGCTGATGGATGGATGGATGGATATTTTTAATGGCGCCACCGTCGTCCTCAAGTGCCTATATGTGAATTGCAAACGTATCTACGTATAATGTATTTATCGCCAAACATTAGGCATAGTCTACCCTGTGGGGAGATAGGCCCTTGGCAATACCAATTATTACTTAACTTACTACTAAATACTGTTTGTGTAGCATTATATGTTGCCTATGGTCAGGAGTCTACTGACTCACGCGTATTAATTTCACCTTGAATATCGAGCATACATTTTGCTTTAAATTTTTGAAGTTTGAAAGAGGCGTGTAAACGGAAAAACGCATGAACGCCGTTGTTGGTCAGACATTGCTGTTGATATAAAATTATTTAATTATAACGAGTTGAATTCTATTGGTAGGCTGCAAGTTATCGATTTAGTCATCACATTAGAGATAATAATTGTCCCTGACGCGCCTTTTCTGCGCTGCGTCGGGAGTGCGGAGATGTCGGCGGTCCGTGTGGTGACCACGCAGCGTGGCCCGCGCCTGCCAGCCCGCGCGGCGAGCTAGTCGGGGTCACCTTCACATAACACAGCAAACGCAGCTCTGTTGACCGCTGACACCTTGAAACACGCACTCAACAATCAGTGCAAGTGTGCGTGTGTGTAACACCATGTATCAACAGTGGGTTATCGGCGGGTCATCGGCGAGCGATAGCGGCTGACATCTACCGCGTCCGGCATGTCACACTGGATTACATCAGCGGAAAACTGTTTCATGTGTGAGCGCTCTACACCCTATATGTGCAAAATATGTACGCACTTCAAAATGGCGGCAAGCGTCAGGTGCTTGCGAACGCCCCTTATGTTAATTTCAATGTGAAACTGTTTCTCGGCACTTTCAATAGCCTACTTGTCGGTGCGATTGGCGCTGAAGTCGCACATCCCCGCCGCATGGTGCAGGCGGTCAGCAGGTGGATGAGTGTCTGTTCACTCTCACCGCCGCTAGAACTGCTCTAGCCTGAATAGCGGGCCCTTTAGTTCTATGAGTCATGAGCTGAGTGTCGCTCACAGCTATTGCCTGTTTAAAATGCTAACTCATAAAATCGCAGAGAAAATTCTCAATATGAAAATACACTGAGCTTTAAGTACTTACTATGTCCGTAAAATGCGAGTCATTTCAATATCCATTGATTACTGCAATAAACAAATAGGTAAAGGAAATCTACCGCCTGTCAAACGTGAAATAACCAAACATACTAAATACGTGATATCAAGCCGCCGCTTGTGCCGCAGCCATGGCTTCTATCCCACGCCTGCCGAGTCCAAAAATGTATATGCGATACGCTTTCATTTTTTTTCTTCTTTAAAGAGACAAAATATGTCTGTATTGCTGTTACCGATAAAAATAATAAATTTTCGTCAAAAAAATACAATAATTAGCCGAGTCTAAAAAAACATTTTAATAGTAAACATCCCAACGTTTTACATAAGACAATTTCTTGTTTGTTCATACTATTTACGAATTATATACCGCAATACCGTATCGGATGATTCCATTCCTTGGGGAGCTTAGTAAATATACCTACATTTTTGTGGGAGGCGAGTAGTTGACATCGGAACAAGTAGAGGGGAGGAGAGTAGAGTTATAAATCTAGTTCACAGTAAAAGTTTAAATATTTTTTTCATATTATAATGCGTCAAGGAGAGGAGCTAGAGTTTGGGAGGGGAAGGCCGGTTTGCATTTACTTTATTTGTGATACGTCAAGTATAAAGCAATACATTCAATCACACTTATGTAACATTTTATAATGGTTTCTTAGATTTACGCCAATGTTAAACCATTGAAATAAAACTGTTATATTTGGATTTTATCGCGGATTTGGAATATTTTTTTAACTTCCCGACAACGTGACGTTTCCTCGTACTACTCAAAATATAACATAAATTGAAGTAAAGTAGTGGCGAGTGTGCGGCGCGGCGTGCGGGGCCCGGCGGAGCTCTAATATAATTGCCTTGGGTATCGGTACATCTGAGCCATCAAGCGCAGGCTGCAGCCTCCAGCCGCTGCGCTCCAATCTATATTGACTCCTCGGGGAACAGTTAGTCGGCTACGACGTTCACATACATACTGCTGACTACCAACTGGTACACACTACTAAATACGTAATGTATCTACCGCCCTGGGGCAAATTTTGTGACCTTACCTACTACTTCTACCTACCTACATTCTAAACAGAGTATAACTGAACAGGATGCGTCGGTTTTTCACGCCCGGTCAGCTTTGTCGTTTATATAAAGCGCAGGTCCGGCCGGGTATGGAGTACTGATCGCACCTCTGGGATGGATCCGCCCAGTACCTGCTCGATGCCTTGGATGGATTGCAGCGGCGGGCCATCCGCATTGTGAATGATGCAGACGTTACGAGCAACTTAGAGTCGCTACAACTCCGTAGAGATGTCGCCTCTCTAAGCGTGTTCTACCGCCTGTATCACGGTGAGTGCTCTGAAGAATTGTTCAACTTGATCCCCTCCTCTTCATTCCTAACCAGAACCACGCGTGCTGGCTTGCGAAACCATAGCTTGACGGTCCACACCATCCCGGCGCGAACCAAACGGTTCTCGAGCTCGTTTTTGTGCCGCACCGTCAGGCTGGAATTGTTTGCCGTCTCACGTGTTCCCTCCTTCCTACAATCCTGGGTCCTTCCGCCGTAGTGTGAAGAGGCACCTTAGCAGGCCGGCATAATTGTTTCCATTGGCATGGGACTGCCGTCCGATGTCAATGGATACTCTGCCTGGGCGGCATTGGCACTTACCATCAGGTGCAATGGCGCCAATATGCCAGGCCATTATAAAAAAAAAATAACAACTTAATTAAATTTCACAACTATGTATCAGTAAGTTATAATAATTGCATTAAAAAGGAGTAGAACTTTGGACATTCAAATATCCAACGGGTCGAGCTATTGGAGGTTTCACACAGATTCATAAATGTTACTTATTTATAGTATGTCTAAATGAAAGGAAAATGTGCAATAATAAGTTTGTGTCCCGCGGCGGCGGCGGCGGCGGCGGCGGTGGTCGCGGCGCCCTGGAAACTCTTTCAGTTCGTTAAAGCATTTTCTCGTAGCGTGAGAATAGCACCGCCCACTCCTCGCCGTTGTTTTGTTTTATTTTTAATACTTCCAACACAATACAATGCAACTATTTAAAGATTGATTGCACATAAAGATTGGCAATTGTTTGTTTCATGGAAGAAAGTTGTTTGGTGGTAGTATTATGCGAGAGCGCGTGATTCATGAGCAAGTGACGGGCGGATTGCCGACCGCCACCCATTGCCGCCGAGTGCCGACAAACACGAGGTGCTCCCGACATTCTGTTTCGTGAACTTTCAACCAATGGTGATTAGGGCAGACGTGACATATTAGTTATACTCATAACTACAAATGCTTATACCTCTTAAAGTATATTTGTATGAATTAAATAGTAAAGGCCTTGTCAGCACATCCGATATCTGGAAGAGCTTTGGTACATAAGAAAGTGGACAAACAATATTTCCAACTTGTCGGATCTTTTGTTACATTTGATGAATTTGGTTGCGGACTAAAGCCATGTCACTAAATTCTAAAGCTCGCTGGCCATCATGCTTGGTGTCGTGAAACCGCGTGGCGTTATAATGTGATGTTAGATCCTCGCTTGCAGGAATCGCGATGGTGGGTGGGACGGCCAGCCTTGAGTGGTGTCAGCGCCATGTGATGCTAAATTATTTAGCTCGCTTATACCGGCTGCCCGCCTAGAGCCGTCCTCCCTGGGACATTGTACTATCCTGATCGGATAATATACAGGGTATATCAAGACTGCTACCGAAAACGAAGCCGGGTGGTTGTTTCAGCGACTTCAGACACAATGCAATAGAAAATTTTGCAAAAAAAAAGCGACAATTTTTTTTTTGTAATTTTTTCCTATGGCCATATTTGGGTGGTAAATACATTTTTTTCCTAAAATAATAGTGTATACCCTTTTATTTATAAATACTCTAAGGTATAAAACAGTTTAAATTATTATTTTAGCAAAAACTATGGATTTACCCCCCAAAAATTACGATATTTAAAAAATCATTAAAAATTAATGACGCGTTTCTTTGCGAAATTTTTACTTGCATTGTGTTTGTAGTCACTAAAACTACCACCCGGCTTCGTTTTCGGTAGCAGTCTTGATATACCCGGTATTTACAAAATGAACAAAACCTCCGAATGGACGTCTAAAATCGCTAAATAATGCTTCGTGTGCTTTGGGTTATGTCTATTTTCGAGTGACACCGATTATTCCCAATAATTGTGTGCATATACAAATAAATTTGTATTTAAATCGCACATTCCTGCATACAATGTAGAATAGGAATATAAAAAAACGCCCACTTACCTACTCTGAACGTAAATTATGATACTCTGCCATGTTTTTTTCTCTGTAAGTAAACTACAGGTCACAGCCATTCATTTAAATATTGTCACAATTACAAGGAATATAATTTATTACTGTGTTCTCGAACATAGTATTAAATAGTTATGATAGGAAACTATCGAGCATTGAGATAGAGGTGACATGCTTCGGCGGGTGCTATTTAATTATCAAACAGACTTTGTTTCATTCTTAGAAAAAGTTTGATTTGGACTTTTTCGGATGATGGCGCGCGAGTAGGTACGACATGGCGAGGTCTGCGGCGCAAGTGTGATCTTCCATACTGAGCCCTTTTTATTTAATTTGTGTATTCGGTTAGCGCTGAACATTTGCGATGCGGTCAGTGGCGGCTTGCAGTAGCCAGTAGTCACCACGGGTAATTGTAATGTATTTATAGTGCAAGACAATGGCGAAGCGCGCGTGGGCGCTGCCCGACTTCGCCACGCGCCGCGCCGCACTCGCGCTACGCTCTATAATTGTGCACAGTCAGCTCATCAGCACGCCCTAACTCGTCGCCGCTACTAATATAAATGCCATGTTGCACTCTGCACTCTCGTCCGCCTATTAAGTACAAGCCCTACTAAGCCGTCACTAAAGATTTGTCCGAGAAATTTTGCCACAGTTCGTTTAAAAACACTAATGTTATAAAACTATTATTTACGGATTTTATCGCGGATTTGGTTTAATTTTTACATTTTTTTGAGTTCCCGACGTTTCGATTACTTTACAGCTTTCGTGGTCACGGGGCGGACTGAGGTATTAGACGTCCGCTCTGTGACTCTTACAATTCAACTACCCTTATTTTACAATTATTAATTTAAATAGCTAGTCTGTATTTGCGATCCGATCTACGCAGAAGGAGCTCACAGTGTCTTGAGGTCTGGCAGTTGGTCTTTTGGGTTCCGATTTAATTGGATCCCATGCTTGTGCAAGCTTCAAGCCATCTTCTCTATTGAAATTTGGATGTTTTTTAATTTCAATAGCCTCGCGAAACATCCTGGGCAGGAAACGGTGTTCCTCGCTAAAGAACACCGTTTCCACGTTTAGCGGACGTCTAATACCTCAGTCCGCCCCGTGACCACGAAAGCTGTAAAGCAATCGAAACGTCGGGAACTCAAAAAAATGTAAAAATTAAACCAAATCCGCGATAAAATCCGTAAATAATAGTTTTATTTCAATGTGTAACATTCGCGTAAATCTAAGAAACCATTAAACACTTATGTTGATGTCGGGCCGGAGAAGCTTATAGCATCTTCCATTTGTCACTTATTGGCAGTTATGTTGGTCCACTGTAAAGAAATTACTTATACATATACGATATCACTAGCATTGTATCGATATATCATTTATTACACTCCTGCGGACAAATGTTTTTATTATCTCTGCCTGTGAAACATGTCTTTACTCTCAAATGACATGATCGAGGAGTAAGAAAAGCCCCACGCGGAGTGGTGCGTCGCGGCCGTACCCCGCTTCTGGCGAGCGTCGCATGTCGTGAGGCGCATAGTGCTTGGCTAAGGGTCTCATCTGCCATGTAAATCACTATTTGCCGAAATTTCCTCAGCGGTCATCAGAATCGCTGTTCTGTTCTTTTGTTCTATGACCGCAGGCAATCTACAACAACGTAGGTCTCCCCTGAGAGATTCATCGCCGCGCTGATGTTTATCGTGACAACTTGGTACTTTGTTGCCTGTTGGTTACAATGTACATTACGCGATATAACATAGTATTTGTCGTTAAAACAATGTATTTTGTATCGTACATCTGTAGTTAAGCATTTATTATGTACTATGGGTAATGCTATTTGCTAAGTCATGGAAATACCTACTTGGACAGTTTACCGATCCTCAGGGTGGGTAATCATTTACTATCCACTTACCTATGCTTTATTTTTTAAAACTTTTATTTTCCTTGTATGATTTCAAAAGTTTACGTTTTATTTAGTGTCCATTTTGTTTACAACCTTGTATAATTTTTCCAATAAAAACTCGCGAAGTTTGAATTTCATAAACAGTTTAAACACCTGAATGAAGTAAGCGTAGACACCATGTGCCTTCCACCACGATCCATTTCGTGGTTGCGGTAACTTGGAATAATAAAATAAAAAAATAAAAAACTCGTGATCAAGTTCACTATATCACGTTCACTATACCGACTTGTAATTCTGTGTCCCTATCAGCGAAGGCATATAACAAAAAAAAAAACAATCGCGGTTGCCTCCACATATTGTAGAACGTTTAGTTCATACACTTAATCCTTTGTCGAATGCTCTAATATTGAAACACTTGGAGACCAATTACGTCAGGCTGTCGGAGGAGCCCTTTACACCCGTAGGATATTACACGCGTTGCAGAGAAATGTAGCGCAGGGTGAACGCCCTCGCTTTTACACATAAAATCGAGCGAAGTTCTTGTGAAAATTGTAAGTAGGGCGATGCGTCTCCAGGTAGAGGCGAGCACGCGATCGGCGCGGCGACTAGCGAGTCGCGACTCGGTGCGCCGCGGCACGGCTTCGCTGGGTCCGATTATCGACCATGTTTACATTTGTTGTCTTAAGTTGGACCCAAAACAAGCCCACTGAGTCTTATTCGCTGGATATACTCAGGACTGGGTCGCGTCGCGTAGTTCCAGTGGTAGTGTAAGCCCACTGAGTTTGTTTCGCAGGGTCTTCTCAGGAAGGCCACTAATAATTAATTTAATTTGACCAACGTAAATAATGTATTTCTTTGAAAAATAAATTACCATAAAGTAAAAACTAATACTCTAAATAAAATATGAATAAAAACTTAATAAATAAATTAAACTAATTATAAACAAAAATAAAATTAATTCAAAAATAAATAAATTAAAGCCATAAATTAAAATAAGTAATACTAAGTGTAGAAAATATATTGTATATAGTAATTAAGTTCTATGTGTATTGACTTGTCATAAGAGCTTTTAAATTGCCTACGTGACCAATAAATACATTTCATTTCATTTTCATTTCATTTCATTTCCTAATCCGCCATCATCAATCAACTTATAGTTGATTCAATTGTCGAGGTTACGTGAAATGTGTGCATTCACTTAGGACATGATTGAGGTAGTTAACGGCGAGTTGTTTGTTTGCAGGTAAGCGGCGTCACGGCCGTGCTCGTTCTCGCAGTAGCGGTAAGTGCCACAGAGCCCTGTGTCTCTACTGACATACATATATACACATTTACACAACACCTACATAATACATATAGTATAGTGTATGCAGTCTGGCGGCTCGCGAGCTTTGCGCCTAGCTCTACCATCCCTCAAACATTCGTTAGCTTTGCGGACGTACAGTGCTAATAGTTTAATATAATTATACTGTATAATATACGAGTATATGTATACCAAACATTTAACGCACTTCTAGCAATATTCTGGTGTAAGAGTTGGTGGTTTAAGAAGGTGTGTCGGCCGCCCGTCACCCACACTCATAAAACTCGCGTCATTGTCCCCAAGCAGACTGTTGCAAGTCTAGCTCGGCGCACAGGCAGTAACTGCCAAAGTAAATTACATGATTTGTATTATTCGGTTCCCTTTGCGATGTGAAACGACAAGCCTGTAAGCTGATATGTGGGAGTATTGCGTGTGCATGCTTGTTAGTTGCTGTATAAGCAGAAAGCGCGGGCGCGCTGCTGTGTAATGCTCACAACTCACTACTCACATGTGCTCACATGCCGCTAGTTACATCTGGTTTACAATATTTCATTTCGTACGGTCACCACTGTGAGGGATACATAATACTTAAATTCTTATTAAAGAGTAAGACAACATTTTGTGGCTATTTTGATATAAAACCACCAACTTATCATTAAGTTTTGTGACTTCTACATATTATATTGTACAGGAATATACTTTAAATATACATTTATATACTTACCCCCTATTACGTCGTGAGATGTAATATAAAAGATGAAATGAAATGTGGGTGTCCTTTTAGCGACTCTGCCTACCCATTCTGTTGAAAAGGCGTGAATTTATGTATGTATTTTATAATACTTTTGTATAATACTTCTTATTAAAAACAATAATATTCTTTGAGATTGAGCCATGAGCTCAATCGCGGTGCAACAAAAAACCATACACCACATCTATAACTATGATCACACAAAAAGAAATGAGTTATATTCAGCCAGACCCGGCATGAATATGTGATAATAACTCGCCACCATATTATGGGTAATAGTAATATAACAAGTTATTAACAAAGTTAAATAAATAAACGTCTTACTTTTCGATATTAAATAATTTACAACACTCTTTCATCCCATCGCCGCACCGCGCGCCGCGCCGAAGATAATTTGACTGCAATTTACATAATAAAAAGTATGTAATTTATTAACATATTTTCGCCCAGTATTGTGAATGACTTTAGGAGAGATTTTTGGCATCTAGATATCGCATGCGATGTCGCAGACAAAAACTGTGGACGTATATAAGTGGGTACTGTCTAATATCCACGCTGGGAAGGCATCCTGTACTTTCTTTAGCGCGAAATCACCGACGCGACGGTAGGACCAGAGTCTTTCGATAACTATGAGGTCTACGTTGCAAATTATGACACGACAGCCTATCTACAAGCTTCTTATTTTTCTTTAAGGTGTACATGGTGTACGCACATAAGAGGCTACTACATATTCTGACGCATTCATTCATTTGAGTTATCACTGGCGGCTGTTCAGGCGATTTATAATACATAATTAGGCATATTTATAGCAGTGCTGAAGTAGCTTATAGATCTATTTTCACTCTTTTCCAAGTGAACTTTACTGAGTGGAATATTTCCGCTGATGACAATGTAGTTGCAGAGGAATATTTTACCTGTCCACCGAATAATAATTACCTAGTTTAAATTTATCAAGAAGAGACGTTTACTCTCATTAATTTAACGTCAAAAATCGTTCAGTTGATTATATTTCTTTTCATTTAATGCAGTCTATTCCTGTTCATTTTGCATTTAGTGAAATCCTATGAACGTACTTCTTCGATCTTGGTATTGGACATTGCAAAAATGCCATTCGATACTCGGTTCCATTTGATACTCTATCTGGACGAAATTTGCATTTACCACCAGATGCATGGCAGTCATTGTGCCGTTTTCAATACAAAATACTGGGAATTAAAGGATCTAATAAGTAGAATGTAGAAAGAGAAGAAGGTTCCATTAATACGCATAAGTTAGTATCCTCTTTATCTTTAGCATTGTTAAATAAAACAACTACAAAAATTTATACCAAATCAACCCACATGTTTCTCATCAACCCAGGTCACATTGTACATAATTTAAGAAAATACTGGTGGTAGGTCTCTCATGTGTGACAGGCCGACTGGGTAGGTACCACCGCAATGTCTGTTTCTCCCGGGATACACAGTGTAAAAGCACTGTTGTATTTCGATTTTCGAATTGACGGACATTGTAGCCAAAGTAACTGCTGGACATAGAGACACAATATCTTATGTCACAGGATAGCGAGCGCAGTGGAATACCAAGCATTGCTTTGTAATTCAAGGTGTTGTTTGGTTTTGCTATTTTTCATGAGCGGTCGTATCGCTCATCATTAGGCGAACAGCAAGCTCGTCTCGCCATTCATTGTAATTGCTTATCTTAATATATATATTTCTTGTGTGCGTGTGTATGTGACTGAACTCCTCCTAAACGACTGGACCAATTTTGATGAAATTTTTTGTGTGTGTTCGTGGAGATTCGAGAATGGTTTAGATTTACAGTTTGGTCTACTGGAAAATGTTTTTTCAATTAATTTTATATAAAAGAAAGTCGTGTTAGTTACACTACTTATAACTCAAGAACGGCTGAACTGACTTGGCTGAAAATTGGTGGGGAGGTAGCTTAGAACCAGGAGAAGGACATAGGATACTTTTTATCACGTTCTCGGTTTCCCGAGTTTATATTAGCTTATTAACATTTTCTCATACAAAATGTTCATGGGTTCGTAACTGTCAAACATTTAATGTTCATCCCGTCGATACGGTAAACTCTTCTCTCAAATTAAAGAACGTATTTAAATAAAGGTTTCGAATCGACAACATATATCCACAATATTCGATTAATGGCGTATTTTAGATTTTAAAGATGTAAATTAATGACATTAATGAAAAGGGATTGACATTTAAATTGGTTGTCAAATATTAATGCATGCGTTCAGAAATTAATTTTGTGTAACCAAAAGAGAATGTATTATGAAGTTAAATAAATATAGGACAATTAAATAAATACTATTCACACGTAAGAAGATTTACTTCTTTTCAGATAGAATATCACTTGAAAATGAAAAATCTTTATTAAAATAACAATTTTACATATGGAGAATATTGCAGGGGTTTTCAAATTAGGAGTTGCCTGTGTCTTGAGAATCCAGTTAAATATAATTATTGTAATTACATTAATTGTGGGTGTCAGTGTGAGAAAGTGCTAATAGTGTACGTTTGTGTTTGTGTGTGTGTTATGTGTTATTATGTTTACTTTTATCACGAATTTTTACAGTGTCTTTTCCTTCGCTAAAATTCACTGATAGAAATATTATACATTCTGAAATGTTATGTCGAAGAAAATCGAAACCACTGAAGTTATTTGTATGAAAATTAATATTTCATTTCTTTATTACGAACAAAAGTAATGGCGTAATATTTATGGAAAAAACAGTATAGTGGGGGTTCACCCCCATAAGGGATGGAATATTGCATGGATAATCAAAATCGCTTTAAAAGTGTTTAATGTCAAAAATTATAAGGAACACTATTTGGCTATGGAGAAACGGGATATTATAGAGTGGGACGTACGGGAGATGACTGGGTTAGCTGACAGATTTGATAGGACGAAATGTAAATGCACGGTATAAGACGGGATGGATAATGAAGAGAAAGGACGGGACGTATCGGGAAGTGACGGGGAATAGACGGGATGGGACGGAATTGAGCAGGACAGTACGATAGCTATGTCATGTTAAGGTATACAAGAGCTTATACGAAAAATAACATGTATTTGGTGTGAAGTAAAATAAAAAAATATCTGCATCCAGGCAAAGGGGGGTCGGGCTTTTTTGCTATGGTAAATAATTCAATTTAATATTAATCATATAATAACTAAGCCATAGCTTAGCGTGGTCGGGTCAGCTATGGTATCTTTTAATTGATTTCAATGAATGTAGTCGGAGTAATAAGTGCGTGGTGGCCTGTTGGTAAACGGACTAGACGCGACTGCCAACATGTTCACGGTGGTCGCGGGTTCGAATCCCAGGGCATACCTCTGACTTTTCGGAGTCATGTGTCTATTGATAGTCAATCACCACGCACTAAAACGGTGAAGGAAAACATCGTGAGGAAACCTGCATACCATAGCGATTTATAAAATTTCTATGGTATGTAAGTCCGCCAACCCGCACTAGGCCAGCGTGGTGGACTATATGGCCTAACCACTCTCAATCGTACTCTCGATTGTAGAGGAGGCCCGTGCCCTGCAGTGGGACGTATATGGGCTGATACAGATACAGACAGTCGGAGTAGTAACAGTGTTATAATATCTCCGTAGCAAAATAATGATTTAAATCTGGAGAGATGGGATAGAATAGAATATAAGTTGGATAAAATGGGACAGAAGAATAGGTACAGGATGGGATTGGAATTGGATAAGCAGTTTAGACAACGGCTGTCATGTTGATTTGAAATAAAATATGGACTGGAATCTATATTTGCACCCAGGCGAAGCCGGGCCGGGCCGCTAGTAGATACAGATATTTTTACCGTTTAGCTGAACTTCGGTTTGGTTCGAAAAATTGCCTGATTGATACCACTCGTACCTATATGGGTTGAACAAAAGGCTTAAAAAATAAAATCACTATTTTTGGCAAAGGCAGGATGTTACATGGGCTTGAGCCTTGAGGAACATGTGGATTAGATTCTTTAAACCATATTATGTCAATATCACCCAGTATGTGGAACACTTGTCGGATGGGCAGGAAATTGTTGAAGTCTGACTTAGAATTGTCATCGAGGCATGATAATTAACGGTCTTAACACATGGAGTTATTTCTGGCAGCAAAGTAATATACTGTATAATTTCTTGTAACAGTATAATGTCTTCCATCTGATGCTTTCCAAGTATGCTTCTTGTGTTGTTTTTGGTATAACAAACCATAACGAACAACCCTATCATAAATTATACTAAATATAAAAGTAAAAAAAATCTGTGCCTAACATTGTCGCTGTGTGTCGGCAACCCTGCCATATCGGAAGCGGGGTCCATTTCCGCGCCGTGCCGCCCCTGCCGCCCCCGCCTCCCCTGCCGCCCCCGCCGCGCTGCCGCGCTGTACGCGCCGGGGCCGACCGGGCGGGGAGCTGCCGACTCACGGCCTAATGCCCTACTCAATTCCGACTCCCTCTCGATAGGGCAGCGTGTCGTGTAATCGATGTAGTTTATTTTTTACTTAGAATGGCTCGCATGTGACGGACCTGTAGTGTCGTGTCGAATGCTGTTTAGCACATTTGTCGTCATTGCAGTATTGTAAAAGGGTTCAGCCGAAGGAATTACAGCATTAAAACACTCCATGTACTACTTTTCATAATTTATTCTAAATCCTCTGACGGTTCAATACATTTTATACTTTTATACAAATTGCCATACCTTCTATATATTTTGATCCAATACTCAATCCAAAATATTAATTTTACAATCCTTGATCAAAATATTTATCCATTTTCCGAATCTCTCCCAAGAATACCATTACAGATGTCACCTCTATATTTTCTAGTCACTTGACATCTCATATTATTTTTAAAGTTTTACATCTAAACCCTACAATTGCTTGGTTGAGTCGCAGCCGCGCTTATACTGCGTCAAGTAGCACAAATGAGTGGCACCCCGATAAGCATCACCAGCGACTTCCACCTGTCAATACGGTCCACCGCAACGAGTTTCGCACTTACTACGTTCGAACTCGCTGCCGTGAGCACGCGCCGGCGCGCTCAGCGCTCTATACATCAATGTGAGTTATATCCATCGCTAGAATGAAATATGTGTTGAATGAATCTGATTGCGGCGCAAGCACGTGACGGCGCTAGCGTCAGCGGCTGCGCGGCGGCGGGCGCACTCCTCGTGACCGCCGGCCTGCTGCGCTGCGCCGACACCTACTCGCCCGCCGCCGCTCATCTGCAACGAGTCAATTGCGCTCCACTTCTTCCTTGACGCAACTCTATTATTGGCTTTCATCGGCGTATGCGTTACGGGCATTGCGTCAGCCGTGCTGCTACGGCTTCGGTGTTGGAGTGACACTAATTCATTAACGCTGTGGCGGAGCGCGCGCGCTCTTCAGCCGCGCTGCGTTTGGCGGATCTGCGGCAGGATTGGCGGCGTCGGGCGGCGGCGCGTGCTCGGTGCGACGGCGGCGCGGGCGCAATCGCGGCGACTGAGCGAGGCCGTGTCTCCAATCGAATATTTTTCACGACGTGATTTGGCGGCACGCCAGTAATGTCTTAACTGATTAATTTCATGATGCGTTGTCGATACGATGTAAATTAAACAAATAATAAATTGCGATGGTCGTAAATTACACCTCATCAAGCGGGGTTGTTGCGTGTAAACACTAGTGCGAGACGACTCGGCGACGTCATGTGCGCCTCTGAGTCACCGCAACATCAACGAACGCAGTACCTAATGCCTTCTTGCTTATATCAAAGTATTAGTAAAACTCTACCATCATAATGTAATAGAGCTGACGACGCAGCCGCTCTCACTTGGTCATATTCAATCAAAAGCAATACTGTGGTCTGCCATGTATTAGATCCGCAAAACTAACCCGCAATACCGGGTATATACAAATTTTGCTGGGAAGCGCGACAATTATTTTTTAAATATCATCATTTTTGGGTGGTAAATCCATAGTTTATGCTATAATAATAATTTAATCTCTTTTATACCTTAGAGTATTTATAGATAAAAGGTTACACTCTATTATTTTAGGATTTTTTCCGGATTTACCACCCGAATACGAGACCATACGAAAAAAATTACAAAAAAAATGTTGTCGCTTATTCTTGCAACATTTTCTATTGCATTGTGTCTAAAGTCGCATAAACTACCTCCCGACTTCGTTTTCGGTAGCAGTCTTGATATACCCTGTATATGGCTATGCTTATTACAAAGTGATGGAACTGCCCAAAAAGATGAAGGGCGCGGCGTATGAAAGTGCGCGGTCGTATCTTGCCGACGGACTATATTGTTGTGGCCGGTGGTATCTATTATATGCTCAGATTTTACCGGCTAAAAATATTTTAGACTGACTTGATTTTACTCGCTCATGCTCTAGCTTATGTGGAAGCCTGAAATATTACAATACCGAATTTTTAAGCAGTGCCTAAGACAGCCCTTTACTAAACAGTTGCTGTTCAAGAAGATCGGCTCTAAGGAGATTTATTATCGACGTTTGTATAACCTGGTGTCGTTTTGCATAGCAATAACCCTCAGGTATTAATATTTTTATTTAAAATACGGCCCTTATACATCCTTCTGCAAAGCATGACCCACATTTGTACACGATTGTAATCAAGGGTTCGATAATGAGGGGTTTACTTTACTCATAGTTCACCATGTTGACCAAATATTTCATAGACTTCACAAACTGTAGAAATTCTTGAAAATCTCAGTGGAATGCAGGTTTCTTCGCGATGTTTTCCTTTACCTTTAAAGTGCATAATGGATTCACAAGACTTCGAAAATACAAAGGTGTAATATTTTAATTCCACGTATTTAACTTTCCATATATGGCGTTCCATTATCCGTACTTATCTAAGTTAATAAGCTTATTAGAGGAAATATTACATTCATTTAAACAAACAGGTTATACCGGGTATATCAAGACTGCTACCGAAAATGAAGCCGGGTGGTAGTTTTAGTGACTACAAACACAATGCAACTAAAAATTTCGCAAGGAAACGCGAAATTAATTTTTAATGATTTTTTAAATATCGACATTTTTGGGTGGTAAATCCATAGTTTTTGCTGAAATAATAATTTAAACTGTTTTATGCCTTAGAGTATTTATAAATAAAAGCGTATACACTATTGTTTTAGGAAAAAAATGTATTTACCAGCCAAATATGGCCATAAGAAAAAAACTACAAAAAAAATTGTCGCTTTTTTTTTTGCAAAATTTTCTATTGCATTGTGTCTGAAGTCGTTTAAACAACCACCCGGCTTCGTTTTCGGTAGCAGTCTTGATATACCCTGTATATACCTTGGACTTCGATGGGTATACGAAATATTTCTGGAAAGTAATAGCATACGGCAAACTAAAGGAAGAATCAATGAGATCATTTAAGCAAAAAATATTATTGTTTCTTCCTTTACATTAACACAGTCTCCTTACCATATGCTCAAAATAGGTAATTGAAACACATTAGATTCTGATAACTAACGGTGACTTTCATTCCGATCTTTTTGCAACAGATAAGCAATCTCGGAACTTGAATGATCATTGAATGAGTCCGCCACGGTGTGGCGCTGGTAGCAACATGAATGAGGAATGGTAAACGCCAGGCGTAGGTTGTTTTTTATTGCAATGAATGGTGACACGAGCATGCCGTTCACCTGATGGTAAATGATACGAACAATCATGAACAATAGCAAATCCAAAAAACACCTTGAATCACATAACATTATTTTTGGAAAAATCGGACATAACTGCTATGGCGGTAGCAATACACCAACTTAGATTTAGCTTTTAAAATTACTTGCTTATTATTTGTAATTTTAACTTTATTTAAACATGCATTTCATTTTAAGATATGACTGCAGATTAACCATAAAACATCTGCGAGTCGTAAAATTTATTAAAGTAAGAATTTTATGTATCGTATTGTGTAATATTAGTTAAAAAGATGCTGTGCTAAATTATTGTTTCCTAATTGTAATTACCCGTTCATGCCGGGGCAATAAAACTGTATTAGTTATGTTCTTTAGGGGCCGCAATCTTTAACAACAAATTTATGTTTTTTAGACAATAGTACACATGTTTGGGTAAACCTTTCGGTTTGGACAATAGCCCAGATGTTTGGGCAGACCTTACTTTTTAGTTGAAAGGATAGACCCTATTTTATGGTTGAAATATATTTTCTCTAACATTTATCCCCACCGATCCTCATTCGGGTAGACCTATTTCGGTTTATTTGGATGGAGAAGACAGTCTGCCATCTCTCGTCACGAGCACATCTCGCTCCGAGTCGCATAGTTATAAGTTTACTCTGTCTCTGTATGTATTAAGGGTTAATTTACAAAATATACAATAGTTAGTTCCTGGAAGTTAGTGCTCATTCTAATACCTACTATTAAAACCACCAAAACATGATACATATGTCATAAAATAATTTATCTAGTTCATACACAGTATATACTTTTCGGAGTCATGTGTGTATTGATAGTCAATCATCACGCACTAAAACGGTGAAGGAAAACATCGTGAGGAAACCTGCATACCATAGCGATTTATAAAATGTCTATGGTATGTAAGTCCGCCAACCCGCACTAGGCCAGCGTGGTGGACTATATGGCCTAACCACTCTCAATCGTACTCTCGATTGTAGAGAAGGCCCGTGCCCTGCAGTGGGACGTATATGGGCAGATACAGAAAAATACATAGTATAATATTTTGGACAGCGATTTATTACCCGCCACTAGTTAAAGCCTCTTGGAGTCGAGGTTCATATTGGCCGCGTACCATGGCGGACTCGCGTCATCATCTGTTCAACCACATTGTGATTTCACTCGGTTTCTGATTCCCACATACATACCAATTTATTTACTTGCTCTGGCTGACTGATGCATTAAAGTAGAGAATAACCTGGCTACAAACTTGACATTTTGCCAGTTAATGTTTGTCATAACATAACAAAGTATCCCCTTGGGGAGGAATTTTGAATTTCACCCCTATGAAGGCAACTTAGTTGAAAGTTTGTATGGGACGTTCATCACTTTTGAAGTAGCAAACATTAAATTCAACATTTAATAATTTTACATCAAATATGGGTTACTTTGGATTGTGTGGTGAGATAAGTAAGGTTCTATTACGTTGTACACAAGTTTGTATGAGAATTGATTTATTGTGTATCTTGGAAAATGGTTTTGTTTTTCTAGGTACAAGGATTATTAATGATTTCGTAGATCTACACTTCATGCTTGACTTCCTATTGTACATAATAATAAATAAATAACACCCAACAGTCACATACATAGTCCTGACCCCACACTAAGATCGAGTCTTGTGTCGTGGGTATCAGTAACTACGAGAGACTTTTCGGTCTCACAAATACCCAGACCCGAAATAAATATTTGTGGGCCGCACTAACATTTCTCTCGGTGCGGGGATCGAACCCGCGGCCTCTCGTTTCACAGGCGGCGTCTAACCAACTGCGCCACGGAGGCTGTCAAAATCGAAAAAAATAATAATTGAAAATTGGATATTTCGATTGAAGTATGAAATGGTTTGCTCAGTGTGCTGCCTGCGACACTATTTGTTATAATACAACGCGCATTTTGACGTCGAATGAACCGCAGCCATTTGGCATCTTAAAATAAACATTTTATTTCTTTCTAACGTGTCAGCCTATGAAAATAGTTCAATAACAAGCAAATAATAGAGCAACAAAACGTTGTCAGATTCCGAACTTCGTTAAAATATGTGCAAAATGGCGATTAAAAGAAAATATTTAGATAGAAGAAGTCATTTGTTACTCACAAGTAAATATTTCGGCAAGTCAGAGATGAGAGACGGTGAGGCTAGAGAGATATTCCGGCGAGGGGGCTACCGTGGTACTCTGTGAACCGAACATATTTAAATGTTAGACATCCGAAGTAAGATATAAGTTTTCCACTTCTAAAAATCAATATCACTCTCTATGTTCATTATCAGTTTCTCCGAACTTGGTCTATAATTATTATAACCTATAATATTTTGTGGAGTATCCAAATTCAAACAGTTTTACGTTCGACGTCCGAATAATCGAACTTCGTATGGGATTACAGAGTTTTTATTACCCCCAGTGGTCTGGACTCCAGACTCCAGACTTTGGTTAGTTGGAGTCGGCTCCAGCAGGTCGCCGTGGCGTGTCGTGCCGTGACTAATGTCATGGTTATGCGCAAGTCTCGACACTCTACTACATTCAGAGCAGCACGAAGTCTATAGCGAGGCCTCTGCAGTGGTTGAGGCTATGATGGGCGACGTTTTGCTGCGGTGGTCGGAAGTTGTTTTCTCATGAGCTTAACAATGTGCTGTGTGTGTTGCTGACGCATCAGCGGCATGCGGTTCTCACTGTAGAAGATTTTTCATAATTATCAGCCACAGGAAACATTTATAATTTCTTTTTTATTCAATAACTATTTTATTGCTTGATCAATTAACTTTACATAGCGTAAAAATGTTCACGTACAATGTTCAAGTGTTATGACCATTCTTTACAGTTAAATTGCACTTGGCATCCCTTTCCATGATTTTTTTACTCCATTAGTCTGGCAAAGGAACAAACAAGCACGACGCCTGGATCATGCATATGTTGCCGGCCCATCAAATTGAGAGTGGATCGAAGTATAAGAAAAAGAAAGGCGTATTGGGCTTTTGGTATTTCACTCACCGAACGAAACGTTACAGCGGTGCTGTTGCTTGACGTTGATCTGCAGTGGCAATACGCCGGACGAGCCTACCCATTCATGCTGAGTCATGACAACAGCGTCGCTCAAATAAACATACAAATTGCGATACGGTCGAAAATTAAAGTCTTTGAGATAAGCATGATTTCCTAATGCAGTTGGTAAACTTTAAATATTATTTTTGAAATGAAGAACTATCTACCTAACGCAAACCAGGAAAGAGTAAATACAGGGTATATCAAGACCGCTACCGAAAACGAAGCCGGGTGGTTGTTTAAGCGACTTCAGACACAATGTAACAGAAAAAGTTGCAAAAAAAAGCGACAATTATTTTTTTGTTATTTTTTTTCCAATGGCAATATTTGGGTGGTAAATACATTTTTTTCCTAAAATAATAGTGTGTGCCCTTTTATTTATAAATACTCTAAGGTATAAAACAGTTTAAATTATTATTTTAGCAAAAACTATGGATTTACCACCCAAAAATGACGATATTTAAAAATCATAAAAAATAATTGTCGCGTTTCTTTGCGAAATTTTTTGTTGCATTGTGTTTGTAGTCACTAAAACTACCACCCGGCTTCGTTTTCGGTAGCAGTCTTGAGATACCCAGTATAACTTAGGTAAAATAGCAGTCGCTTCACGTCGATCTCCTGTGAGACAGTGGTACCACACTGGATAAGCCTACCCAGTCATGCTGAGCCATGAATGACAACAGCGCGGGAGAAAAGTGCCATTTTTTGTATTTATTTAAACAAGCATTACATTTTAAACTTTTTTAAACGTGCGTGTCAAAGTCAATAGCTATCCCAAACTAGGCTTGGGCAAAAAACATCGATATTTTTTCAGAAAAATATCGATATAAATTAGCGATATTTTTTCCCGCGATATATCAATTTTCGATATTTATTTTCAGATATCAAAATCGATATATTTTTAAAGCTTTGCTGTCTGCTCATGCATCACATCATGTTTTTGACCAATCCGATTTCTTAAATTTAGAAAATATGCAGTAGGCTGTATGGGTTTAGTTTCTTTGCTTCAAACACAAACAAAAATTACACTCAATTTTTTTTATTTTTTTTCTTTTTTTTATGTCGAGCAATTCGATTTTTTTTAAACAATAAAACTTATGTTGGAACAGTCAGATGTGTATTTGCTTTAAAATTTCGATAATTTTGGCAACGTTTATAAATAATTGCAAATTGGGCAAAAAATATCGATATATCGAAATATCGATATTTCTTGGGTGATATCTATCGATATATTTGAAAATATCGATACGATAAATATCGATATTTTTTTCCATTTGCTCATCCCTATCCCAAACCGAAAACATGGGTATGAAAATAAACTATCTTTCCTAGTATTCTGGAATCCTCTTAAAATATCCCGCTATCGTATTTCTTTATATTTTCAATCAATTAAAAGAAACCGTATCGAACAGCGATATTTCTAATAAAATATTACAAGATGATTTGCTGCGATTTAACGAATTTTCGAAAAGACTGCACGTGTACCTTCACAATAATGTGTGCTTGCTGGATTATGCTTATTGCTTGGTGTGATTAGTGATGTTCACATTTTGTTTCAATAGTATCTATGAAGTTAATTAAAAGTGAAGCATAAGGGCAGTTAATGATATTTCTATTGTTAGATATAAATAAAAACTTAAAAGAAAGTGCGTCGCGGCTGGGGCGGTGCGGTTCGACGCACGCACGGGTGCGGCTCGTGGCCGGCGCGTGCGCGCCTCTCGTGTTTACTCGCCGCGGCCTTATAATAAAAATAAAAACCCCGCGGCCGCGTGCTCCATGCGAAAAATATTTCTGACGTTGCTTACAGCATTTTGTTCTCACGAATGCCGTGATTGTGCATACTACTGCTCTGAATGGCAGTACAGTTTGCTTTAAACACGGCGCGACGCGGCTACAACGTCCGCCCAAAACCTGAAGGAAGCAATGTTATTGCGTTTCGTGTGGTAATTGAGTTGCCGGTGGCCTAATTTTCTGGTGGTATGATATATGGTAGGATATTCGTATCCGCCCTAATAGCGATCAACGTACATAGTGATTGAAGGTCGGGTTGCGTTGCATTTCATCTGTATTTTTCCATATGTTTCTGCCATTATTATTTTCGCTTCCGAGGAGATAGTTTTTTGCGCAGCTCTTGAGTGACGAGAATTAGAACGGTGAGAACAAAAATATGTGATGCACGCTTAATCAGAATTTAATTCTTACAAAATTTACTACTTGTCCTAGTACAACCAGCCATACTGCAAAGTGATTAATGCAAATAGATGCAATTTATATGTGAATATACGAGGTATCCCATAATCATACTTATTTTTAACATTATTGCAATTCCATAAGTAAGTGAATATCTTAAACAAGTGGTACTTGCCATCTTAAGATAGCATTTAGTCCAAATTCCAAAACACAATATTTTTCTTGTATATATTAGCAGACAATTATGTAATCCGTCCTTGTGTACAATTTCTAGCATTTATACGTTTCCGTTACCATACAGGGCTGTTCTGATTTTTGTGCACAAAAAACGGAAGTTCAGAATCATGAATATAGTCCCATGTTTTTCTAAATATACCGAATCTGTTACCCTACAAACAAAATAATATGTACTTAGATAATACACACGAACATAATAAGCCCATTCATAAACTACACACAAACACAACAAGCGCGCATGCGCGTTCGCGTCTCTGTATAAAATTGAGCGGCGACCGTGCTTGTAGCAGATTTTGATTATAATTTGAACATTGATTAGGATATTACGAAATGGAAATAAACAACTCATTATGTGTAATTTGATTATTTTCTACTATGCTTTAACCAATCATCTCATAGAGTTCAATAAAAATATTTGAAAAATAACCCTGTATACGTAACCGAGTATATAATCAAAGATACGTAACATTACTACATGATTACTAACTTTTTTATGGCAATAATAAAAAAAAACACAAAATAAAAGTAATAAATGCTTAGCCGGAAGCCAGGCAATAAAAAAAAGAAGACGAAGTTGAAATTAGTGTTTAGTGGTGGTGTGCACAGAGCGGACCGCGGTAGAGTGTGAAGAGCAGTGTGCGCAACCACACGATTGGTTGACTACACAGTCGGAGGACGCTGGTTGTGACTCACTCGACCTGCAGTCCTTGACTGTGAAGTAAATAAGTTCGGCCGTCTTCAGGAGCGTGGCGGACGCGTGGCGTGGCGTGGCTGTGGCGCGGGCGTGACGCGGCGGTGGCGTGAGCGTGGCGCGGTAGCAGCGCCGCCGAGCGACCTTCACCTCCACCATTTTATCACGCACTCTATTTCGAGAGCGACACGACACGGAAGCGCTGATCATTATTAGTTCTATATGTAGTCGGCAATGCGCTCGCGGTTATGCGGAATAATGAACCAAATAGCAGCTTTTATAAGTTTTATAGTGAAACTGCGTGACGGCACCGCGCAGCCGTGCCCCAGCGCTTTACACCTCCTCGTAGCGCGCTTTGAAAGCACTGATAGTTTTGCAGACTTTAAGAATGGTCGTTATTTGTCATATTTTAAAAACGTAAGTCATACTTTTAGTTTTAATTTCTTTCATCAAGCCACAGTAATTTCAACATTAAAAAAAAACACCATTTCAAATCTGTTTTATTGCTTATTTTTATAAATGATGCTGTACGAGCTTAATAAAATATAAATAAATTTACCATTACATAAACTGAAACATTATCTAGCTCCTAGGCCGCTTCCAGGCCAAGTCACTTTGGAAATCATTGTGGCAGACCAATGTACAGTAGTGAACATAGAGAAAAGAAGAGTCTTCTTATTGATTTATCTTTAAGTTGTAATGATTTATGGTCTTATGTGATGGGAATAGTAAGTTCACATGAGAAATCCTAGACCCAATCAGTTTAGATGAGATGTCCCCGGTCATTTTGTGGTAGGGGTTTCGTTTTTACTTTTGATTGGACTTGTGAACCTAATTTCAGAATTTTCAAATTTTCCAATTGCTATACCAAATGTGTCTCAACAAGTACAGTATAAAAAACAAATAGTGTAGTTTGTTTTATTTTGCACAATAAAAGATGATCAAAGAAATACAAATAAAAGTGTATTGAAGTCGCAATTTTGGGACTCTAATTTTTATTTCGCTGATATAGACTTTGCATTTAGTCACCTAAGACACGTCTCAATGTTTCCAACTTCCGATCGTGGCTTGATCTCGACAATGAATGGCATCGAGGTTAGTAACCCTTTATTATTGATTGAAACTTATAAAAATAGTAAATGTATTAGAATGATGTAGCTTGAAGCCGCGTGTAGAACGCGGCCAGCGCGGGGAGCCGCGGAGCGCCGCGACGCGTCGCGTGACCGCGCGCCGCCACACTCGCCGCCACGCCGCGCCACGCCGCGCCGCATTCACCAGCGGTGTTTTATTTTTGTTTGTTTGTATGCATATCCAATGATACGAGTCCCTGATAAAATTTATAGGGCAGAATTGTTTAACGATCGGCGTTAGTGCATTTGGAAAGGCGCTCAGTTATTTTCATGGAAGATTAATTGTCTCCTCGGCGCGACTTTAGTCATTAAACTCTTGTCACATTGACACGCGCCGAGCGAAACGCACAAATAGCCCACGAAAATAGCGGAGACGCGCGACTGACACACATTCGCATGGCGCGGAGGGTGAGCTGCGCGGCCGGTCACGCGGTGCGCTCTCTAATATTCCGCATCGACAATAATTTCGTACAAGTGGGTGTCGCTCGTGACCTGCCTAAAATGTGAATCATGTGATTTGGCACCAATGTTGGCTCAAACGGCGCGTCAACTCTGACCGGTTATTTCTGCCGGCGTCGCGTATTATACGCTTGGCAACAATGGCCGCCGCGCCGCGCCGGGCGGTACAGCGCCGCGCCACGCCGCGCCTCCGCCAGTGCTGGCGTCCCATCCGGAGGACAGCCGGCGCGGTGATCCTACCAGTGGTCGATGTCTACGGGTTAGGGTGCAGGAGACACATATCACCCAAAATCTTTCTACGTTATGTATGTACGCACTACGCATGACCACGCTGATACAGGCGCTTTTGTCTATCAACCATACCTATTGTCTGGTTCAACACTGTGCTCAGTGTGCTCAGCTTCAACAGGGTATATATTTTTTTATTCCCTGGCTCTGGCCAACGATCAAACAGGTCACCTGATGGGCAGTAATCACTGCTGCCCATGAATAACAACGCTACGATCATAGATGCGATAAGGAAAAAAAATTGCAAGAGGAAAGGGGCATTGGACATCGGGAAATATCAATTAGCCAAACCAAACGCGTCAGCAAAGATGTCAATTCACGTCCACCTTCCTTGAGACAGTGGTACCACACCGGACGAGCCTGCCCATTCATGCTGAGAGCATTGCGCATGCTGAACCCACGGTGTGAAAGTGCACTCTACGGATTTCTTCACGTTGACATAGGCGTGAACCATATCCTGAGTGTTCAGAGGCCAGTTGGTACAAGCTGCTGTGCGCGGAAGTTTACATCTAAAATTAGATCTGTTTCTTTCTGTCTCGTAGACTGATGCCAATGCACACAATTATTCTTATCAATGTATTACACATTTCAGGCAACTTATTTGCGAATATTTTAATATAATAAAAAATATATAAACAAAGAGTTTCCTTCACTATTGTTTGAAATATGTATGCGCAAAGAAGTTATTCCCACATTTTGTCAGGGATCCTTGTCATTTTGTAGATAATATTATAGAGAACAGGCTTTTGCTGAGACGTTCTCACAGTCTCCACTATTTCTGATGTATAATAATAATAATAATATAATATAATAATAACACCCAACAGTCACATACATAGTCCTGACCCCACATTAAGATCGAATCTTGTGTCGTGGGTATCAGGAACTACGAGAGACTTTTCGGTCTCACAAACACCCAGACCCGAGAGAAATATTTGTCAGAAATATTTATATTTGTATAAACCGGGTATATCCTGATGTCAACTGTAAACGAGCCAGGGGGTAGTTTTAGTGATTTCAGACGCAATGCGCGCGCCTTGTACGTATAGTAATAATTTCAGTTTTTGGATTGTTTTTTTATTCATAAATCCGACAAACGAGGAGATAGGTCACCTGTTGGTAAGTGATCACTGCCGCCTATGACCACCCACAATATTTGCAATTAAGATATGTTGCCGGCCCTGCAAGGCAGGAGGGGAGCGGGAAGGATAAAGGGTAGAAGGGTATTGGGTATCCGGTAATTTGACTGATAGAACAAAATGGCACACCAAGCTTTCGCTTCACTTTCACGAGACAGTGGAACCGCACAGGACGACAGCATAAAAAATATAATTCCTCAAAGTAGTCAATGATATATAATATGCAGCAAGTTTTGGTTGCAGGTCAAAGGTTTATACAGACACATTTAATAATATTTTTTAACCGCCGAAATGGTAGAAATAATAATTATGTAGTAACAATGTACGGTTAATTAATAGATTCCGTCATTCGTGTGACGTCAAAAGGCGACTCGTCGTCTCGCGACCGACGCGGCCCGCCGGTGCGGCGTCATAGCACCCCCCCGCGCCACCTGCACCGCCCCCCGCCAACCCCGCACCGCCACCGCACCACCCCCGCGCCGCCCACACACAGCGCATCCCCGGCTACCACCGACACCACCGCCATCGACCTTCTAGACATATAACTCCAACATTTTGTTACTACATTTACCTATACAGTAATGATGAAGGAAATTATACTGCCCACAGTCTGCAACGATAATTACACATACTACTTACAAGTCACTTCCGCGTATGTTATTGTGCCGCTATATGATGACACAAAGAAATGTTCGTTCCTTCAACACTCAGAGTTGAAGCAAATGCATGCTCAAATACATGAACATTTCTCTCAAGGTGGGGAAGAAACAGTTCTCTCTTTTCCTGCATGTTGATAACTCAATTGTACCGAATCACTTTCACCTTGGTTACCAGGACTGATAATGGTTTCTTAGATTTATGCGAATGTTACACATTGAAACAAAACTATTATTTACGGATTTTATCGCGAATTTAGTTTATTTTTTTACATTTTTGACATCCCGACGTTTCGATTACTTTACAGCTTTCGTGGTCACGGGGTGGACTGAGGTATTAGACGTCCGCTCTGTGACTGTTACAATTCAACTACCCTTATTATCTTATATTATATATCAAGCCATCTTCTCTATTGAAATTTGGATGTTTTTTAATTTCAATAGCATCGCGAAACATCCTGGGCAGGAAACGGTGTTGTATAAAAATTAAACTAAATTCGCGATAAAATCCGTAAATAATAGTTTTATTTCAATATCAGGACTTATGTTTTTCTTTACACAGATAATTTAAATCTTATGCCTGTCACAACAACCGTGGCTGTTTTTTATAAACATGTAATAAACTCAGCCTACGTTATGTACTGACCATAGTTGAAAGACACCGAAAGTATTAAGTGTTCCTACGCGTCGCTTTCGGTGAATGTCACAACTGGATCCAGTATCCGCCGCGTGCGTGCGACTTCTAATCTCCAGGCGGTTGAATATCTAAAATGAATCAAATGTGTGAGTGTTGCAAGCCGGGTTTGCTGTGGTGGTGCCGTGTGTGCAGCCAGCGCAATCCTTTGTCGTATATATTTTTTTTCTTTTTGACTTGGTACTCCTTAGGTTTTTCCTATTTCATGTTAATAAGGTGTACCTAATCAGGTAGGCTTTTACCATCAGATCGCTATTGAAATCTTTGAGGTAGGCCAATGTCCAGCAGTAGACTTTTATTTGGTGATGAAAGAGAGAGGAAGAGAATTAGAGATATTATTGCGGTTTGTTTTTGAACCAAAGTGTTCAATGGATTTTTTTAGTAAATATTGTTTTAAAAAGAGTTTAACAGTAATCCCCAGTGGACAAAGGCTCCTCTAGTTGCGCACCACTGAGCACGGTCGCCTGCTTGGATTGTCTACTTATTCCCGATTAGATCATCTGTAAACATAAACGCTCTACTAAGCTCTGTAAAAATAATACGTTTTCAATTTATTTAGGACTTAGGTACACATAGTAAATGTTAGAACATGGCTGTAGGTCTCTTGTAGGTATGAAGGTACAGGTGAAGCAAGGTAGTAACTTGTGTACGAGGTATGGTAATCGGTGAGTCATACCGTCGGAGAGACAAATGTAGGGTTTGGATATACTTATTTGTTCTCACAGAGATCAAGGTGCTCGATTATGAAAAACTCCCTTAAATTGATCGTTGCAAATGTGCCGCGTTTTGGGTTCAGCACCGGTGAACCACGGTGTCGACTGTGCCGGCGGACCATATCGACCGGCTAGCGTGACGCGCTCTCGCCGGCGGAAATCAATGCAATTTAATTAGCATTGTGATACTAAAAAGTCTCACAGTTACTAACACTCGCGACACCAGACGTCTAATTATCATTAGGTCTAATTATATCTTTGTGGTTAATCTTGTTACATTTTACCCTATCCTCTCGTCACCAATCTAGGACATTAACTAGACAAAAAATATCAGGGCTCCTCCACAGCACTCGCTTCTGGGCGCAAGCTGTAAGTCGCCCAATCGCCGCCACTATACATCTATCTGAATCAGGCCAAAAAGATCCCACTATAGGGTTCGGGCCTCCTCTACAACCGAATGTACGATTGAGGTGGGTTGGGCCGTATCGTCCACCACACCCACCTAGTGTGGTTTGGCGGACTTTTATATACCATAGAAATTCCTCCGAATCGCCATGTATGCAGGTTTCCTCACTATGCTTTGCTTCACAATCATAGTGCGTGGTAATCGACTATCTATCCACACATGACTCAATATGTTGCTACCTTCAAAACCTCATATGTGGTGTATTGACTAATTAATCCCCAATCGTCGTGAGATGTTTGCGGTGATGGTTAAACAACACGCTTAAGTGATGGTAGTGATTGCACAGTCAGATCGCAGTTGACTTGTGGTCGAAACAATTATCCTGTTATATAATATTCTCTCAGATAACTTACGTATGTACTTAATATTATGTGAATAACATTTAAATAGGAAAGAGATAGATCGAGGACTTGAACATAAACAGGTAATATACAGTTATATACCTATGGATTTTACATATTTTTATTATGCTAGATATATTTTATGTAGATAATATTTTTTTAAGTACCTTTAACTTAAAAAAAAGCAATCCAAAAGCAGGTGAACAGCAATATCCCGGCTGTAGTCAAAGTCGATCGTTTCTGATGCATTACTTTCGACTGAACTTCAGTATTCACACGTTTATATGATCAATGCTTACATTTGCGTTCTAATCAAATCGTTTTAAACCCAAAACGCTAGGACGACTACAGAATAAAACGAACATTGTAATTAATTACGAGTTTTTTGCTCTATACATAATAATGTACCCAGATCATTATATCAATATTTTTTTATTGTAAGGTTCCGCCAAACTTGCTAACATGTCACCTGATAAGTGATCACTGTTACTAACTCATGAACAACCACAGCGCTTGGATCATATGGTTATGTTGGCTGGCCCTGAAATCGAGACGGGAGCGGGAAGAAAGGACGGATGAGAAGAGGAAAGGAGCATTGAGCAACCGGTAATCTTAATCACCGAACGAGACGCGACAGCAAAGCTATTGCTTTAGGTCGATTTCCTGTGACAGAGTTGCACCGCCCCGGACGAGCCTGCTCATTCATGCTGACTCATTACTGCCAACAACGTGGCTATGCTACATCCAACAATTAATAAAATTGATATTGACACAAAGAACAATCTTTATTACGTTCCACTTTTCTAGGCTCGTAATATTAATTGTTGGTATGATAAAATGTGTACTTTGGTAAATATGTAGGACTGAGACATGAGATACATAGATAGACTTGTGCTAAATCACTGTAGCAGATAAGATAAAGAGGCGACGACGCGTCGTTGTGTGACGTACGATGTCGTTCGTTGCCCGCCGCAACAATAATCGCCTTTATCTCTTCTTTACTTTAGTGGAATTGTAGACGAAAAGCAAACTGCGCAATTGCTTGTAATAGATAACCACCACCACACACCGCCGCGCTGCCCGAAAACAGCCGCATCACCTCACGAATTATCCATAACTTGCCGGCTTTCAAGGGAAGTGTAAGCCCCAATCTTAAAATAAACTTAGTACTGTATTACATTAACCCGATAAAGTTCTAAAATAAATCTGGAGATCGGTTCCGTCACAAATAACGGAAATGTTGAGTTATAACAAAGTTTTAAAACAATTGTTAATTCTATCTGGGCTAAAATAATACTGCAGTTTTGAAAACAGAATACGGCCGCGTCGGTCGCATCCCGGCCTTATTCCATTTGATTTGCAAGTGGCAATTCGTCGACGCAGCCCAGTGAATATTATCTAGAGAAAACAATGTAACGACTTTCGAGGATTTTGATGAGGTTTCGCTATGAATTAAGCGAGTAGAAGTTTAGCTGTTGCTTCGCTCATGATACAATGAGTTATTATACTGGCGATGAGGGTATTGTTACAGCTCACGATGACCACGTCCGACACTAATGCGCAAAGCTCGCTGCGACGATGCCTCATTTGGATCATATTTACATGTTGCTTGCATAATGAACCGGTGGCCGCTTGTTACATTTCTCTTATGTACGTAGGTAAAACAATAACTACCCATAGGTATTTTCCTTACCGAAAGTAGGGCACTTCTGCTGTCAATAATTTCTAATAGAATCTTATGTTGATGGATTTAGTGAGAGGGCAAAACACAGTTGAAATGGTTCATTAGTGTTCCCCTTGTTGCGGTGTGGTGTGGCACTGGACACGTCATCGCCACTCTGTGTGTTCAGGTCCTTCGCCATTCGTTGTGGGAGCTGTGGCACCGAGCAGTGCATCATCTACTCCTCATTAAAATGGATATCAAGACATACCGTCTCTTAAACACTGCCAGTTGTCAGTGAATTCCAATATAAATACATTCAGTTGATGTGTTCACAGTTTTGCGTCGCTAGTCTCATTACAGCATGCACTCTACCTTCTATTGGAAAATGTCGTGCCTATATCTGAGAAGTCGGCTGTAAGATTAGGTCTGCAGTGCATGCTCGTGCGCGAGCGCTGGTGTGCGGCCGACAAAGGGTGCGCAGAAGGAGATTTGCGCCCCACTAGCTACAGTTAAAATATTTGGCAGCGGTTCAATGATTGATCGCGTCTCGTCCGCGGGCCGCACCGCTCTACCGCCGAGCCACTACCAAACCCGCTTGTGCAGCTTGTTTTCGTTGTGACTGTATGTACTCTATGCACGGTGTAAAGTTTTTTAAAGTATTGGGGAGGCTATGGCGACCCACCAACACGCACTGGACCAGCGTGGTGGATTGTGGTCCGACCCCTTCAATAATGGACAGTAATTGTATCTACACTGCCTCTAGTTGTGGGTGTTTATGAGAGATGGTAACTACTCCCTCTCACTTGGCCCATGCAAAGTATAACTTGCGGACACCACATAATTCGCGAATATCGTCACTTACTTAATAATGCCCATAATTGGACGAGGTTTTTGACTATGAGGTCTCCGCATAAAGTATTTTCTTGTGAACAAAATACCAATAGGGTTGTGATGAGCGCGGCCTTGAGAACAACGTTCGGTTTTGTCCCTATTCTCGCCATTGGCAACATCATAAAAATACACCCAACAGTCACATAATTCTCAAAACATACTAAAATACAGTTGAGTCGTGGCTATCGGAAACTTTGCAACACTTCCGTCTCACAGAACCGAAACAAACGAGCCACATTTAAATTAGACAAGAATATTTTTGCGTGTTGCCCACACGAAATCTACGGTGCTAATGTTACAATGCGAAGTCTGGGTTTTGAATTTTTATACTATATATCTTGCACCACGAGCCGCTACTCACTATTAAACGAGTAGCGTAGATATGTGAGGGGCTCAGGAGCAACTGTCACGAGCACACTGTGCACAATGTACATATGCGTCACCAAATAGCTATCACAACATCGTTTTCATAATAGTATGTGAGAGTGACGTGCGTGGCGCGTGGTTGTATTCGGAGCTTGCAATGCGTGGTGGCCAAGGTCGGGGCGCGAAGCAGATACACGGTGTTCACGATGGTGGGCTCTGGCCGCGGTTATTTACCGCTTGCCCGCATCGCACCTCCGAGCGCGCGCTCCACCTGCCGTCGCACGCGGCTCGCCGATTACGTGAAATTATGTCACACTGGTAATACTGAGAGTGGAGTTGTAAACAACTCGTCCGGTGGCGCCATCTGTAAAGTTTTGTTTGTTGAGAGCACGCGGCCTTCGAGCATGCTCGTCACGTGCCGCGCAAGGCGCTGCTTTGCCGACATTGTCGCAATTCACCAATGGCGGACGGTGCTGTTCCGTCGACGCGACTCGCTCGACCAATCGCCGACAAGTACATTTTCATCACAGTGCGTACATGTGACCGGTCATTACAATTTGTTTAAATTTAGTTTGTAAGAATATTTTAAAGATTTTTTAAGATTATTTTTATTTTTACACCTTTACATAATTCTCGAAGTGTTACATTCGTTAGTACTAGTGAAAATGAATCGGAATGGTGAGTTTAAGTGACGTGAACCTCGTACGTAGTTTAATGGTCGTGCGCCGGTAGCGCCATCCCTACTCGCTGCGCACACTAAGCGCGATTCGACCTTGCCCCGCGTTTGTAACAAAAACACAGATGGCTCTGTACCTGCAGCGCACACATTCATGTCTTGATAACTTTAGTGCGATTCACGTATTTTAATAAGTTCAGCTGCAGTGCAGTTGCGGTTAAGTTTCGATCAAAACAGCCCTTTTCGTATTCTCGTAATTTTGACAACCACTGTCAAATACGCTCGCGTGAAGTTCGCGTCACGCAAACGTTTTAGCGTATTCTACTGCTGCGCGTATATGTCAATCTCAAACAAATTTCATACATCTGACGTACAGTTGACGCGCAGTTCACGCGCAGCTAAGCACTTACAAGAATACCATTTTGTACCAAAGCGTAAACTTAATTGTAACCGCACCGCAACTTGATCGGCGCGTCAAAAAGTTACGTGAATCGCACTGCTTATACAGTTATCACAACAGACTATTAAACAAGACAGATCGCTAATTTCATACAAATAATTTTACACGTTAAGAAAACTCACACAACCAAAGCACTCACATGTAATTTATATTTATATCGTGTTTATATTTCATTCATGTCTTAAACACATTGTAGGTTTTTGTCTTACGCATAGAGTAAAGAGTACAAAACTATGGTAAAGCGACTGATATGGTTCGTACGGGTCGTCAGAGGGCCCGCGTACGTTTTTATTTCTTTTAATTTCATTGACATAGGACGGTTTTCTCGTCTGCCAATCACTAAGCTCTTTATCTCATCTCTATATAAATAAATAAATAATATATTTTTTAAAATGAAATTAATCCTAGTTGGCGCTTATTATAAACAGTCCTAAGTCTGTGATAACCTGTGGTACTAGAACATTCGAGTTTGCAACTGTTTTATTGTCAAAATCAATGATTCAATTAATATTAAATCACACATCAATCAATTATATAATACTATGATTGATTAAATTCTGTACGCAAACATAGATTACTTATTGAGAATAAATTTACTGTGGAAAAATGTTAAGCAACAATGCCGTGTACACATATTAGAAATACTTATGTATAAAATGTGTGAATTCCAAAGTAGGCAAGATCGTGTTTCGAGCACACGTCTTGTTCTTGTTGTCTTTTTTTTATATATTTCTACTACCAGTGAAAGTAAAAGAAAACAAAAAAGAGACTGCCTGAAGACAAATAACAAAGTAAACATTTTCCTATTATAATTCCTAAAACAGCGCGTGTATTTTGAAATTTTAACATCAATAACTTAATATTTGATTGTATAAAAAATTACTCCGTTATCTTTAGTATGATACTTTATTATCTTTAGTACAAATAGGTACTGACTATTTGTTCCCATACTTCTTACTTTAAGTAAGCATATTTGTATTCTTTACATTTAACATTATAAATAATTTCTCTATTACGCACGTACTCTAATCGTTTTTCTTCCATTTTTTAAATGAACGCACAGACGAACTTTTGGCTAATTACTGATAATTAAATAAATACACTCAACAATCACATACATAGTCCTGACCCCACATTAAGATCAATTAAGTGTTGTGTCGTGGGTATCGGGAACTATGAGACATTTCGGTCTCACAAACATCCAGACCCGAGACAAATACTTGTGGGCCTTACAAACATTTGTCTCGGTGCGGGGATCGAACCCGTGGCCTCTCGTTTCACAGGCGGCGTCTAACCAACTGCGTCACGGAGACTGCCAATTACGTCCAGTCTAGTATTTACAAACAACTGGTCAAAAACTGCGGTGTTTATTTCTATTAAGTCAAGTTAGATTCCCAGCCACACCTCATGTAAATAATTAGAAATGTCCAAATTGTATTCAACAATTTTAATTTGTATGCAGATTGAATAAAGAAAATTATACCTTGTACGTATTATAAATTCTAATTTAATTGTAAGTTTTAAGAAATGTTATATTAGTTTGGCTTAAAAAGCTGGTAGCCATATTTACAAAACCTATTGTTGTGTAAACTCAAGTTTGTCCACAATCGCAAATCACTCAAAAGCGCTGTGGTGCACGGAGAAACCATTATTTTTTTCTCTCTTCAAATTTAATTACATTGGACATTATTATCATTACTACTATTGGACTACTAGTATAAATGTACATTCTATAAATTATGAAAGAATATTTTAATGAAAGCGTTGAAGATATTTTTTACTTTCATTTCTAGTTCCTAATTTCACCACTTGTCAATTTATGTTAGTTGCGCTGTATGTCTCAGACGTTTTTTGTTTTTGAAGGTCATGCTCTCGAATTTCGACCGACAGTGTGCACACAACAAAAGAATCTATTGTTCAGATCGCTGTAAGACGCGTTGCTCTAGTATTTATGGCCGCTTCTTTACTCTATGCGTAAGACAAAAACCTACAATATGTTTTCAGCTTAAATCGGTCGTTTCTTTTTATCCTGTGCACATTTTCATAACGCATGGATTTGTCTCTTTCGCATACAGGTTATATCTATAAAAATACATTTAAACTAGTGCTGGAAATCGATACTTTTCCACAGTACCGATCTTTAAATAATTAGGGATGTCCCAAATGTCTGGTTTACATCGCACCTTCAAATTTACCGGTTTTTGATACCGGTTTATATAAGTAGTTGCACTCATACATCAAATTTAAAGGTATTTTAAAAAATTTAATCATTTTCAGGAAAAGTAAATTTTATTTAATAATTTATTATTACATAATTTCAAAAAATATATATACATTAACCATTTCGTCCATCTTACATTTAGTTTTAACCATGCATGGATCTCATATATTTTTTAATGTTTCCATGATTATTTACAATTTAGTGTAATTGCGTACAATGCTTACACATATATCTACTATTTTTATAAATAGAAAACAAATAATTATATAATTCAATATTAGGCGAATTACACTTAAGGCGAAATAATCACAAATCAGATAATAATAAACATTTCCTTATTAATCCTTTTAACAATCAAACTATTCTTCTAACAAATTCACATTAATTGAGATCAATAATTAAAACAACTTTGGCATAATCAGCATTTTAATATTAATCTAGTTTGACTGGTATTAGACCCTTTGGCAGGTAAAACCAGTCAGTAGGTTGCTAATGCCGGTCAAGCTTTGTTCAGGCATAAGTCGCAAATGTAGCCCTCAGGAGAGTCATAACCAGAGCACTCAGCGTGTGCCCAGAGTCATCTATACCAGAGCTCGTTATTATGCCCATAATCATCGCAAATTATACATTTGTTTTCGTAGTCCTCGTCAGCATGGGTGTCTTCATCTTCACGCAGGTCTGTCATTTCTACTTCCGAGTCTAATGTACTCTCATTACGTTTGTTTTTATCTTGAAGCACTCTCTTTTTAGCTTTTTTCACTTCCATCGATTTTCCTTTTCTTTTAACTGTCTTTCTTTCAGTTTTTATTTTAAGAGTTGGCTTTTTCTTCTCCTAAGTTGTAATTTTCCTGTTTTCTTTCTCGACCAAAGCTTGTTTGTTAGGAGTTCCTGTTAAGACTGTTGCGTGCTGTTTGCGAGATAGTATGTTTTTTTTCTTGTCTCTCGACTTATTTGGTAGTGGCAAAAGCTCCATAACAGTGACAGTTTTACAAACGCCTGTGGAAATCGTTGTTGCATTATTTGCTGAGACTGGTTCTATCATATCAGCTAGTGATGGCAATTTAGATGAATTTGGCTGATATTGAGTTGGTGGGTCATGTGTTATTGATTCATCTAATATTATCTGGGCTTCTGAAGTCTTGTTATCTCGATCTCGTATTTCTTCTGCCGAAACTACCACTTCGTTGCTATTTAAAATGTTGGCAGCCACAAAATCTTCGTCTGTAAATACGTCCGAATTTAAACGATATATTCCTGTAGCAGCAAAGCCTGCTTCAGCTTTTGGAATGGTTGCTATTTTTTTAAAAGCTTTCCTGAACAGTGACGCGAGATCATTTTGTGTTATCTTTTTTCCCAATTGGTTCTTTATGAAAAGGTTGCATTCTTGTTTATACGCTGCTTTAAATGGACCATAGACAGAAACATCTAGAGGTTGCATTCTATGCGAGCCATGAGGTGGCAATGATAACATCACTATGTTGTTGCTTTTGCAAAACTCATAAGCTCTTAAAGAGATGTGGCTAGAATGATTGTCGAGGACTAGCAATATGGGTTCGTTTTCTGAAGGTTTGGTGAAATCTGCAAAGTGCTTCAGCCAGTCTACGAAGAGATCTTCGTTGATCCATCCATTTTCGAGCACCGATATAATGTCCCACGAGGGCCATCTGCTTCTAAAGCACATGAATGTCGCTGTCGTGGATATATTAGCATTGGTGGGGCGTAGACTCCGGTAGCATTCACAGCACACACAGCTGTCACGGTCTTGCCTCTTTCACCGCTAGTAATAGACTACACGTTGCTGCCCTTTCTCAGCTACAATTTTACCAGGATCTTGTACTGCCGAAATTCCGGTCTCGTCTACGTTCCATATATTTCTAGGCAGAAACTTATGTTTTTCCATGAGCTCTGAAAGAAGTTGGAAGAACATACCTACTTCGTTCTTGTTAAAAGCAGTTGCTCTATTTAAGCTCATGCCTCGAGCTTTCCTGATGGATAAATTATTTCTATTTATGAAGCCTTTGAGCCAATCCTTGCCAGCTAGTTCAAAAGTATCATTAAAGTTGTGCTTTATATTATTTTTTACAGCGTATTCATATGCCATCTTTCTAATTTGAAGCGAAGTGCACCCGTAAAATATTTTAGCAAGAAACTTAACTTGGGAGGCCATTTCTTCTTCTTGCTCCCTTGTGAAGACTGTGTTTCTTCCCAGTAGTGGCCTATCACGGTTATTGTTCTTGATTCTTTCTTGAAGCGTTGAAAACGGCACGCCACATGATCGAGCTGCTTCTCTTATAGTTTTTCCTTCATCCACTAGTCTGAAACCCCTGTGTAGTTGCTCTTGGCTCCACGACGCCTTTGAAATGGGTTGGCTTCTTCTTTTAGGCATTCTAAGAAAATAAAAAAAAAAACATTAATATTAACATAAATAATAGTCATGTATACCAACTTTACTTGCGGTTAATACCGGTCAGCATGACCGGCATTGCCCGACTCGAAACATTTCCGTAAAAGAAATCTAGATAGGAAACCTGACCAAATAAGTTAAAAAACGATTATCACTGAATGCTAAGTAATTACGGTGCAACAATCCTAGGTAACAAGTTAAGAAACGTGAAATTATAAAAACTTACCTCTTATTGTTTTATCCCGAAATTTTACATCAACTAGGCGCGAAAACAAACGACGTACGTTCATCCAAGATTTCGGCTGCGGAATGAAGCGGGGACCGGGGCGTTGCCGCTTGGGAACATCACGCCACTCGCTGTGTATGTGTGCGTGCGTCGGAACGCAGTAGTTTGTAAGATTTTATATTGACCGGTATTACCTCCTGACCGGTATTACCTGGTTCTACCCTACATCATTGATGACTTTAGTTGTGATGTAAACAGTTAAGACATGTTCTATTTGGTTCAATTTAAATAAAAGGAAACGGTACTCATGAATAGAATACACATTTTCAACATATTGCGACATGTGAGGCATTCCATGCATAGTAATATATGAAGGGTACAGGGGCAAAACCAGAAATGTCACTAAAATTCAAAGTTTGTTTTTGATGGCAATATTTTCATTTTCCCGCGTATTTTTATTTGGCGTTACACAAAAGCGTAAAAACAAGCATAGTCAGATGTATTACTTAAGTCTCAAAACTGTATACAGGAACAAAACATTGAAGGTCCATAGTGTAACGGAACATAAGAAGGAATGTCCAAGCTGTCAAAATACTTCTGTTAACTTTGAGGTTATGTCGATTGGAGCGGCTGTGTATGATTTCGAAGACAATCGTTTTTTTTTTTCATTTATCATACGTATAGAGCCACAAAGTTATCTGACCCGGTGAGGGAGTCGCTGTAATCGAATTTGGTGTTGCCATTAAAAATAGATATTGCAATAAATGGGGTAAAGTAAGATTTTTCAATCCGATCAATAGTGTCGAGAAAATGACCAGTTTCATCTGCATATTATTTTTCCTTCACACGATTTCTAACAAATCGCTCCCCAAAACCCTTAAAAAAGTGTATCTGCATTCTCCTCCACAATCGAGAGTACTGTGGTGTATTGATAAATTCATACTCTTAGCATCTGTCGTCTCGAACTATACACTACGCGAACCAAGGGTGAGTGAGATAGATATAGAAGGAGATAGATCATAGACGTGGAGGACGGAACGTGGTGTGAAGACGTGGTGTATAGCAAACGAGCCGATAAATATTAATAATTGTATTCTACTACAATGTTACACATATTAACCGTAAATAGTGACTATTACAAGTACGATTGCGGGGGATTAGGCCATATCACAGGCCATATAGCCCACCACGCTGGCCTCATGCGGGTTGGTGGACTTACATACCATAGAAATTCGAAATTCGAAAATCGCTATAGTATGGAGGTTTCCTAACGATGTGTTCCTTCACCGTTATAGCGCGTTTTTATCAATACAAGCATGGCTCCGAAAAGTCAGAAGTGTGACCTGAGATTCCAACCCGCAACCAGCGTGAACAAGTTGGCTGCTGCGTCTGGTCCATTTACCAACAGGCCACCACGCACGTAACGTAAAATGAGACGAGTAAGATACATTTTAGTTTATGATATATACTTACATATTATATTCTACTAGTACGTACATAATTCTGTTTTCGTGGAATTTATTTTATAAAGCTGACAACACAAACCTTTGGTGGCAGCTACGCGTTAATACAATTTTTCGAAGGGTATTATTGATGTCGGAAGACGCTTTTCATCCTACGTAAAATTTAATACCTGAAGTATAACGTTCCTAGCATCACTTTTTAAAGCTTTCGGCATTTTTCGCTAGTTTTAAATCATGCAGGAAAAATAAATACACTGAGTAAACAACCAATGGCGCATATGTCAGCGGCTGGCAGCTAGATTGACAATTTCGAATGACGTCTTTGTTTCCAGTTTTGGCCACCGGGCCAGATAACTTTGTGGCTCTATAAAATGAGTGATAGTGACACAGAAAATAATAACAGCTTTGTGCATAAAGCAAAGAAACGAAAGAAAACAGGAAGAATGCGGGAAGTGATGAAAAAAATGAGAGTTGCTACGCACGAGCCAGGTGATGATTGTAGATGTAAAAGATTAAAATGTTTTGATAGAATATCATCACAGCAACGTCAAAGATTACTCAAAGACTTCAACAGCATGAAGGACACAGATGAACAAAACTTATACTTATGTGGCTTGATGAATGTGTGTTCAATAAAAAGAAGGCGAAGTAGAAAGGCAGATGAAATGGATGCTAATTTCCACCAAACTCATTTTACTTACAAAGTAAGGGTGATAGAAAATGATGACGTAAACGAAGTACCTGTTTGTTATAAGGCATTTTTATCCATATTTGGGATTACTAAAGGAAAACTAGAACATCTTCAAGTCATTGAAAATTACAGGTACTGCACCAATTGACAAAAGAGGCAAGTCGAGTTCAAACTAGAGATTAGAAAATAACATTAAAGATCTGATATGTAACCATATAAAATCCTTCAAAGGAAGATTAAGTCACTACAGCTTAAATGATACAAAAAAAGAATATCTACCCGAAGATTTAAATATAAAGAAAATGCATAAGTTATATTTGGATGCAAATGAGTCACAAAGTCATGTATCTTATGAAACATATAGAACAATATTGAACACAGAGTTTAATATATCATTTGGGTATCCAAGGACTGATACCTGTAGTACTTGTGATTAATATACAATAAAAGCAAAGGCGTTAAGAGCAGAAGCAAATACTCTTGAACTTAATCAGTTAAATGTTCTTAACAATTTGAATAAGAAAAAGGCTCAAACATTTTATGATCGCAAGAAGAATGCAAGAATGAAGAGCAAAAGAGACGTGGAATTTCAAGCAATTGCCATGGATTACCAGAAGAATGTATCCCTGCCAAACACAATCCCTGCCAAACAATACACGTCATTAGTGGTTACACAAATGACGTGTATTACAAGCGTCAGTTATCAATGTACTCTTTTAATGTCCATGCTTTGGGAGATGCAAGCTACGTATCCTGAAACCTGTGGACGCAAGGGATCGGATGAAGTGGTTTCATTTCTGTTTCACTATTTAACTAACCACCTGGATAGTCGTGTTAAGCGTTTAGAAATATGTATATTTTGATTCAGCAAGTGGACAGAATAAGAACTACACAGTGATAAGATTCATTCATTTTGTTGTCCATAAAATGAACCTTTTAGAATCCATCAAAATTACATATCCAATTTGAGGACATACATACTTAGAATGCGATAAAAATATAGGCCTTGTCAATCTAAAAACTCCGATGGAAGTTCCATACCAGTGGTATGATTTGCTAAGAGTGAGTCGCCAAAGACCCAAACCCTTTGAGGTGATTGAGGTAGGAATAGGCGAATTTATCAGAAAATTTTCAGAATTTTTTCAAAGTCAATATCTGAAAAATGTTTATTTCCTGTGCAGTCCCAAAGAGAAATAATGTGTGTAAGAGAACATCCTAGAGTTATATTACACAGAAGTAATTATAATGGTATATGGGAGAAATCACCCATAGTGGCAAAAAAGAGGACTGGATCAGACACATCAAATGAATTCAAATTGCCAGAATTTTCATATCAATATTTTTTACCTATTAGTGCAGAAAAGTACAAGGACTTGATGGATTTAAAAAGATTTTGTTCTGAGGGGGCTCAATTCTACTTTGAAGGCATTCCTCATGCATAATTAGTAAATAAATATTTAATTGGACATTCCTTGTATGGGACACAGGGGACATTACCAGTTTTTGCATGTTTCAAAAGGGAATTACTTTATTTTTTTAATTATTAAAAAAAATATATATTCATTTCAATATTATATGTTCCTAAAAATAAAACTTTATAAAGTACACTAAAGTTCCTATTACAATTTTAAGTGACACTGAAAAATGTTTTAAACTTTTAAAAATTAAAATGTTAATTACATAACTTTTTGTTTTTGTGACATTTCTTGTTTTGGCCCTGTACCCTTCATATGTATTTGGTTACATCATATAAAGACACACTTAAAAGTTAAATATAATAATATCAGATGCATGCTAAAGACAAATAGACAATAAATAAATGGCCATAACGGGATACTTCAAATCAATAATATCAAAATGATTGTCATACAATTTAAAGCAAAAATGTTCTTTACTTGACAAACATCAAGTAGGTAAATTTCAGGGTGTAGGAGAATGTTTACCAAGATAGGTTTACTTTGATTTTCACCCTGAAAGGAGACTTGAGTGGCCACATTCAAATTTCATCTCAACAATTTTAATTTTAAGACAATGTTTCAATCAAGTAACAAAAATTATGCTATTAAAATAATGATAGTAACTATTATACAATACAATAAAGCTAAGGATTGAATTTGACTGCATACAATTGGGACCGCTGTGACATGAGGATGATGATTACTACAATTGTCATTAAGTATGTGCTACGCCTCATTACTAACCTATGACTCAATTGTTTTGTCTTTTTCATAGTTTAAACCTCCATTTCTATATCTCAATTTCTATAACGTATGCCGTTCGACATTATTTATTCTATTATTAAAATTACATTGTTGTCCAATATGCATTCTAACTACATACAAACAAAAAGCTTTAATGAAATACTCTTTATGACTATTACAATAATTGAGGCTATCAGCGCAAAAGTGGTGTAACCCACAGTTTTTTTTAGTACGGTTTTGGTGTAAAATACATTCGTTACAATATAGTCTTTCAATGCAATAGTGACGTAAGCCACCTTTTTCTGCCTGTCAACAGATGGCTCTGTAAACCTTGTTTTAGCACGGAGCATATTAAAACAAAACCATAAAGCAAGAGTGGTGTAAGCTGGATACACCACTTTTGCATTATGGCAAATTACACCAGAGGAAAGCAAATAGTGCCAGACAGGGATTAAAAGATGACACGAGTTTGGCAAAATCTTCAATTGAAGTTACTGTAATCACCTTTGACTTAAAGAAAACCCTACCTACCCCCGTGCCGAGTACTGGAATTGTATATTACAAAAGACAGCTTTGGACATTTTGCTTTGGGATCCACAACATGGGGACAGATGATGCCTACATGTTTGTTTGGGACGAGTCAGAAGCTTCACGAGGACCCCAAGAAGTAGGATCTTGCTCAAATTATTATTTTAAAAATGTTGTCACTACTGAAAAAGTAATTATGTATTCTGACAAAACAGAAACATAAAGTTGTGGTTGATCTGTCAGTATGTGTATGTATGTATCTATGGTACCTCATACAGACTTTACTATTGAAGAAATAGATCATACATTTTTAGTAAGTGGACATTCTTACCTACCCTGTGACCAAGATTTATTCCTCATAGAAAAAAATAAAAAATTCTTTAAAGAAATATATGTACCAGACAACTGGCTCGAAGTAATTAAAACTGTTCGCAAAAAAACAACCATTCAGAGTATTAAGATTAACTACAAGTAATTTTGTTTCTACTAAATCGCTAGAACAAAATATAACAAATAGAAAAATTTCAACTACAAAAAACAAGGTAGTGGTTGAAAATTCAGTGGCTGAAAATTTTCTTTCTAAAAGCTTTCATAAAAGTCATACATTTTCAATTTTTTTCAAATATTCTAATAATGAAGAAGTTTCATTTGAAGAAGTCAGTGTGAAAAAAAGACAGTCAGAAGCAATAATACAACAGCTAGATGCTTTGAAAAAACCGACCATCGCTGAAAAAAAGAAAAAAGGGCTTCTTGAATTGTTACAGTTCATTCCACCAGTTCATCATACTTTCTATAATAGCCTTAATTGTTCCAGCAGAGTCAGGGATGAAGTTTATTATGATAAGACAGATGAAGAATAACTTTAACTACTTGTACTATTTTCATTATTTCGTAATAAAAGTTGTGTTCATAAGGTGTAACCTATTTATCATTTTAAATACTACTAAAATATGATACATGCAGAAGTGGTGTAATCCAATTTTTTTTATAAATATTAAATTGAATATATAAAAGTACACAATTTATGTAGATTCTACAGTTTTTAGAGTAAATAAAAAACAAAACATTTAAAATAATGTTCACAAAATAAACTTCATCAAAACAATTTAAGTTAATTTTAATTCCTCAATTATTTCCTAATGATGTAGGTTGGGGTTACACCACTTTTGCGCTGATAGCCTCAATTATACTATGTAGTGTCAATATTTCTCTTTAATAAACATATTATATCGAGATAGACAAATATATATTTTTTCTATATACGTATATTATATTTACTAACATACATTTTCATGAGGGATGTAGTTTTCTGTAAACTCACTTTCTTCAGAATAAAGATGTTCAGGGAAGGAACCAAATTTTTGTTGTTTTATTAAATTATTAAAATTGTATAATATACCTAATATTTTGTCATCATCATTGGAACAATTCTGGGTCATACACATACGCATGTTCAGAATAAATATTATCTTCAAATTTCTGGATTGATTCTCTGACTTAATTTTGGTAAATGACTTACAAGTATTACTATTAAGACATATACCAAATAATGAATTATCTTCAGTAATGATTAATATAACAACAAAAATTTCCTCAAGTGTCCCCTTCTGTGGACTGTTCGTAAACGCACTTGGCATATTTTGATAGATATTTCTCATACTTGATATGCGTTATCTATTTAAGTTATATTAAATATAATTAGTATATATACTGACTATTAAAATTTTACTGAGTAAATTAATATATGTTAAAGTGACTTCACAAAAATTTCAATAAACTGTTGGTTACACGGTACTGCGACTTTTCTGTGGACCTTAAATTCAACCAAATAAATTGGCCTGAATAAAATACTATTTTACAAAAAAAAAACAAATTAAACTGGCCACACTGACGGGTGGCATCGGTCACGTTGGATTTAATGACTGAGCCCAGCGTAGGTTGTTCATTAAGATATTGAGATCTTTAATAGTGTTATTGTCAAAGATCGGTGCTTCTTTTCTGTTCCTTGTGTATTTGAGTAAATAATTATTAGTTTTATTAATTCACATGCTGCCGAAATAGCTTAAGGGGAGTAGTTGTGGAATAAATTTACCTACTTGGCTATCCTCAAAACTAAATTAGCATTGCTATTTTTTTTTAAAGAATGTCCTTTTTGTGGACATCTTTTCTGTGGATTTATAAGTCCACACGAAAGACAATGTCTACAGAAAAAATTAAGTAATAATGATTTAACAAGTAAAGCAGTATTTTGCTTGCCTGTAAACGTAGACGTGGAGTGCTGTGGGCTCGATAGTAATGTATTTAGCTTATAATAATATTAAATTATTACTCAGTATCGGAATAAAACCATGTTCCATATGATAGCGAATTATGTGATGTCCGTTCATCATTCTTTAACTTTAGTGATTCAGATAACTCAATTGCACCATCGAAAAAACAAAAAATAAATTCATTTTTTAATTTCAGCGATGAAGACACTTGCTTTGTAACTATTTTTGATATGTTTGTTCTTTTGTGTCTACAAGACCCTTCTGTGCTCGAAAAAAAAAATTATTATAATTTCATTTTTTAGCCTAATCGAGGAAACGATCTTGTTTTATGTTTTAATTTTAATATTCTGATAATATCATATTAAATGAGACTGATTTTGTAAAAATCCCGACCATGATTTTTTTATACAAAATTTCGCCTCGTTTTGTGTATGACCCTTCTTATATAATAATTTAAAAACTTTACACCATTTTTAAGCGCAAGTCTGACCACATATATATTTTTGAATTCATATTAGGCACAAAATTCTTCAACAACAGAGGTTTTGCTTTCCTTTGATTGGGAGAGTCAAGTCAGATTTATAATATTTATTACACATACATTCCATAATTAAATATGTTCAGAATCAAAGGACATAGCATGTGTCAACTTATTACCGATCCAGCCAAAACCAATTAAACTATCAAGCAAATCATTTATACACAAAAATATTTCTGCTGTGAAAAAACTATTATTAAAATTCACATTTTAATCCTTGAATAATCATGGTCTTGGAGTTGTAGAATGTCAGCCGTCCTTATAAACTTGTATAGTGATATAGCCACTTGCCGGCTAAAAACTTGGGCTGCAAGTATGACCTGGAATGTATATACATTCTAATTATTATTATGTAACAATAAACAATATCAAATCTATAGATATATAACATGGACATATGGTATCTGTTTTAACCCTTATATTTCTCATCCCTCTAGTTGATATTCAGGAATTGAAAACAAAAACAAAGATTATTTTTTATCAATAATAGTGCTTTTAGTTTTCACCACTTAGCTGAACTTTGGTTCGATTGGGAAACTTATCTGAGTGGTAGAGTCTAGTACATGTAGGGGTTGTTCAAATTATTTTTCAAATTTGGCAAAATGTTACCCTGGTGTGGTTAGGAACACATGGTATAAATTAAATAGCATATTAAGTAAATATCACTCCGTTTCAACATGTTGAACAACTATTGATAACTTTAAAACAGACTTTCCTTAGAAATAATATACATTAATTATGCCATTACCTTCATTTTGTAATAAGATGTTGGATTTATGTGTTTCTCAAGAAGTTTAGTGCTTCAAGCTCCAGCAACACCATCCTTTTTGTATACGTTTTCAATACATTCCCACTTTGCCCTTCAATAGCCAGCGAGAAGAATATTTTTCTGAAAAATTATTACCATATCATTTTAATAAATGAGGTACATTATTAATTTGATACATGTAATATGACCATGTTTCTGAGTTTCGTACTAAGCTCAAGTGGTTGCCCATACGGCTTCGTCGGAATGCTCACATTCTTTCTCTTCTGTATAATATATTGTTTAATCCTGTCACCCCATCTTATCTTAAAGATCGTTTTGTATTTCTCGATGACTCCCATACAAGATCCCTAAGGTCGTCAGAGAGACTGGAGTTGAGAATGCCTGTGCACTCCACAACTTTTATGGATGGGTCGTTCACCGTCAGAGCAGTCCAATTGTGGAACGCCCTACTGGTTGTGGTAAGACGGGCACAATCACTGCCGTCATTCAAAAAAATGGTTAAGGATCACTACCTTTCTCATACATTTACAAATTGACGTAGATAACTTTCCTATGTGTATATATGTACTGATGCTCTTATATGTTATATATATATATATATATAAATATATATATATATTTATGTATGTATATTTGTTATATAGATGTATTGATGTATGTATATTTTTATTATTAATTAGTAATTATTTGTATTTCTTATATTTTTCCTTCTTAACTCCTATTCTTTACACTTTAAGACTGCCCTCTATTTATCCGTTTATAAAATCCATCCCATGGTTGTCTGGAAGACATTGCCTTTGAGCGATAAGACCGCCAATTGTACTTTTATGATTGTGATTTTCGTTTTATTTGTATTTTTTTTGTGTGCAATAAAGTGTATAAATAAATAAATAAATTGCTTGAACACAATTTTGAATCAGATATCATTAGTGCAATATTTAATATGTTCAGTTAGGAATTGGATATTAATGACTGAACAGCAATTAGCAACATTAGCAGAGCCTTTATCACTAATTGTAGCTCTAACTATGAAACAAGATCAAAAAACTTCCAAAATTATATCTTTAATAATATTCTTTAAAACAAAAGTTTTAACTGTAGTTTAGTCTATAGTTGGTTGATCTACTCTATCACACACGGCAACTGCTTTAAAAATATAAGATTCTGTGAAGCTATTACTGCGCGTTTATCTAAACGTTTCTTAAAAATCGTATATAAGTTTATGCACAGAATTGCACAAAGGTTAATTCTAAGTTTTTCGTATTTATATCTTTCGAAAGAAATCATTTATGACAAAAACAAATATCATCGCGTTTAATAAACGCAATCTTTTGTAAATAAGTAATTAAACTCCTTACCAGTGTCCACATTTCCTACCTTGCTTAGTTTCTGAAGGTAACAGAAAAATATGCATGTTTCAGTCCTGTATGAATGCTGCACCCAAGTATAATACACATATTTACCATTAGTATCACATATCATATCTATTATCACAAAAATATAAAGTATTTTAACACAAATTAGTAAAACTCTTACTCGTTCGTGCCGGTTAGCACTAAGGTTTCCAAAGGCTATTTTATCTTTTACGTAAACAGTAGCAAACGAAATTAACAAATAAAGGAAAAATCTGCCTTCAAAACAAACTGTTGCACCAAAATCTACGGTGGGAATAATAATATTTTAATCGCCGTATTATGGTTTAATCACGGAACAATACAAAATGGCAGCCATACGCTACGACCAGCTATGACGCAGCAATTTGACAAGTAGCAATTTCAAATTTACTACGACACACACACTAATATAATATGTAAACGGAGAAACTACCATGCCATCCATTTAAAAAAGTGGGATAGCATATCATCCTTAACGTGTAACTTTTTTTGTACTGGGTTGAACGGGCCTGGTTATCACCAATTATGAATATAATGTAATATATTATATATTTTATATGAATGATTGCTGACTGATGGATTGATCTTATAATTCAACCGTTCAGTTATGTGATATAATCTATTCATCATACATTCATTATTATACATATAATGAAACGTAGCATCACCGTGACCTCTGCCCCACCGCAACAGTGTCAGAGATCAGTGCTGTATTATCACAGCGAACAATTTCACAGCTGACTTAAAAAATGTCGTACAAATATAACCAGATGGCGCTGTTTACCATTCGTTGTGTTAATACTTATGAACTTGCAATTACGTATGCTGGATAACATTATTTAGTAATATAAACCAGTCACATAGTTTTAGTTTGATGAGTACGCGATTGAAGTACCGACGATACATTTCGGGATATTTGCTTCGCGAACTTTTATCTTTTATTATACCTACCTAACATATTATTATGAAATTTAATAAACTAGGTAAGCTAAGGTCACTAGTAATGGTACATGTATCACTAGTTGACCACTAATGCACATAAACCGATAAAATAAGAATTCGTAGCATATTTTAAAACTAATTCCATATTAAGAAGTCAGTGCTACCATCTGGTCAACGAAGCGCGCAAACTACTCGTAATTTTTTTTCGTATATTCCAAATGCCCGTCATTTTTTTGTTGATTGACATACTATAAATCTATATTGGAGGTTTAAAGCTGTTATTATTATATCACTAATATCTGGTCTCTTCTTTGACCTTCTTGTGAGAACTCTTTCTCACATGTTTAGTGAAATGAATACTCAGCAGAGTTCAGCCATAGCAAGCGTTTAATGTTATACATACATTAGGTATAAACTTTATTCACAACACAATAAGAACTTAGCAAAAATATATATATGTGAAAAATATTTGATGTTTATGACATATGTAAACTTGTGTGTTTACAATAACAACTTTGAACAACGACTGACGTCCCAAACATTTTTCACACATTCCAAGGCTTATTTTATTTTTGAATCTACATTCAAAAATACCTTCCAGCCTGTCTTACACACTGACATGAGGTTACACACAGTCCAATAGCAACTTTATGCTCTAACAATCTATTATTCATTTTTTTGTAACAATTTTCTTAAGGATTGAAAAAGTTTGAACTTAAATATTAAAAACTTTGTCACTTTGTTAGGTTTAGGATTCATTGAGGTAACAGGGTATTTAACATATTACGAAAATTTGTTTACAAGATTGAGATGTGGGGATGGTCCACTAGTGATTCTGTTTTACCATGATTCTCCAGGATGGTTAACTTCTGATGAAATTCTGTATCATGTTTACAGTATATAAATATAATGTACATATAATGTTGTTAACATTTGAAGGAGAGCATTCATTAGAATTAACTATTTTATTTACTTTTACAATCATCATCATCATCATCATCATATCAGCCACAGGAAGTCCACTGCTGAACATAGGCCTCCCCCAAAGATCTCCACAATGACCTGTTGGAAGCGGCCTGCATGCAGCGACTTCCTGCAACCTTAGTCAGATCGTCCGTCCACCTTGTAGGCGGGCGTCCGACATTTCGCTTGCCTGTACGTGGCCTCCACTCAAGAACCTTTCAGCCCCAACGGCCATCGGTTCTACGAGCTATGTGCCCGGCCCACTGCCACTTCAACTTGCCAATCCTATGGGCTATGTCGGTAACCTTGGTTCTCCTACGGATCTCCTCATTTCTGATTCGATATCGTAGGGAAGCACCGAGCATAGCCCGCTCCATGGCTCGTTGAGTGACTTTGAAACTTTTAATGAGGCCAACAGTGAGAGGCCACGTCTCGGTGCCGTATGTCATCACTGATAACACACAACTATCGAAGACTTTCGATTTTAGGCACTGAGGTATTTTGGACGAGAAGACGTCGCGAAGTTTCCCGAACGCTGCCCAACCGAGTTGGATTCGACGATTGACCTCTCTCTCGAAGTTGGACCTGCCTAACCGGACCGCTTGTCCTAAATAGACATATTCGTCTACAACTTCGAGAGTCGAGCCTCCAACTCCAATAGGGGTGGGCACAGCATGGATATTCGACATGATCTTCGTTTTATCCATGTTCATTTTAAGACCCACCTGTTGGGAGACTCGATTAAGGTATTCGAGCATAGTGTTAAGATCTTCCAGCAATTCCGCCAAGACTACAATATCGTCGGCAAATCGAAGGTGATTAATATACTCGCCGTTGATGTTGATGTCGAATCCTTTCCACTGCAAGAGTTTGAAGGCATTTTCCAGCGCGGCAGTGAACAGTTTCGGAGATATGATATCTCCCTGTCTCACGCCTCTCTGTAGTGGAATAGCCTTCGTGATCTGATCGTGTACTCGGACCGACATGGTGGCGTTGTTGTATATACACCTCAACACTTTGATGTACCGATACTCTATGTGGCACCGCTGAAGAGACTGTAGAACAGCCCAGGTCTCGATCGAATCAAAGGCTTTCTCATAGTCCAAAAACGCTAAACAAAGCGGCAAGTTATACTCCTCGGTTTTTTGTATAACCTGCCGTAGCGTATGAATATGGTCTATGGTACTAAAGCCTTTTCGGAAACCGGCTTGTTCGGGAGACTGGAAGTCATCAAACCTGCCTTCGAGACGATTTGTGATGACCCTCGAAAACAACTTATAGACATGGCTCAGGAGCGAGATGGGCCTGTAGTTCTTCAGCAGAGTGTTATCACCTTTTTTGAAGAACAGTACCACCACGCTCCTGCTCCATGCCTCCGGCGTTGACCCCTCGAGGAGAACGGAATTGAAGAGCCTCTGAAGGACTTTCAGTATCGGCGTCCCACGCGCTTTCAGAAGCTCTGAAGTGATTCCATCCTCACCCGGCGCCTTGTTGTTTTTAAGTTGTTTGAGGGCTTTAACTTTTACAATAAGTTAATATTATTTAATAGTTCACCATCTTCATTGTAAGGTATGATCAGTTACTAAAACCACTTTTTCACCTTGTAGATGTAGTCTGGGAAAAGAGAGCATTCCTTAATTATACTGAAGGTGAAATTCTACGGGCAGTAAAAAATGTTCGTCTTCTTAAAATACGAACGAAACTAAGAACGGCTGCAAAAAAATCAGTGTACCGAGAATAACACTTATAAAGTTTCATTCACAAAGAAATTCATCAAAAACAAGTCAACAGAAAGAAAAAGTCTTGATTTGCTTCTTATTTTACGAATAACCCAATTAAAACTTAAGAATCAACTACTGATGCAAAATATGGTCATCTACTAGTTTTTAGATGATCAACCACTAAATCTCTTACACGAAATTTTATTTTCTTTTATATACAGGGTATATCAAGACTGCTACCGAAAACGAAGCCGGGTGGTAGTTTAAACGACTTCAGACACAATGCAACAGAAAATGTTGCAAAAAAGCGACGACTTTTTTTCCATTTTTTTTTTCATATGGTCGTATTCTGAAGGTAAATACATTTTTTCCCTAAAATAATAGTACCCCTTTTATTTATAAAGAGTCTAAGGTAATAAAGAGTTTAAACTATTATTTTAGCAAAAAGTATGGATTTACCACCCAAAAATGATGATATTTAAAAAATGATAAAAGTCGCGTTTCTTTGCGAAATTGTTAGTTGCATTGTGTTTAGTCACTAAAGTTACTACCCGGCTTCGTTTTCGGTAGCAGTCTTGATATACTCGGTATTTTATTCAACCATTGTACAAGAAAAAATACTGGTTCGTTTCGGTAACAGACTTGCATAGAGCTTATAAAAAAAATACTCATTGAATTCAGATGTTAATTAAAGTTAAACATAAAAAACAAGAAAATTCAGTATGACCACTTGGTCATCTACTGGTGACTTTACCTTACAGGAAAGTCGACACATTTTCCTCGTGACTAATGTTTCCGGCCAAAAAACATTGCACTTTCTATTACTAAAGTCATAATACTATTATACAGAGTATATCAAAACTGCTACCGAAAACAAAGTCGGTAGTTTAAGCGACTTCAGACACAATGCATCAAAAAGTTGCAAAAAAAAGCGACACTTTTTTTTGTGATTCGGTATTGTTTTCGTTTTTAATACGCTTTTATTAGCTTCAGACGTATGTATGTTAGCATGTAACGGAATCTTTGAACATGATTTTGATCCCCTTCAAAACGACGGATTGACTCGAAATATTGCAATTTTTTTTATTAAAATGTGAGTAATATGCACGCATCTGTCTTTCTTTGATAATAAAGTCGTAGATAGATGTTTTTAGTGCAATCAATTAAATTATATCACCCCACGCTTTGTAACAATAAAATGTATGTATTTTACTCCGTTTTCTAATTTTAAACATATTATCAATTACTTTTTTGCTAGTAGGATCGTTTATAGAAGCGTGTTTTTTTTTAGTTTTTTTAAACCATAATTTTGTATAATATAATGTTCTAAAGCTCGACGTGCAATGTTTTGGCCGCAGACTGTGTAATAATTTAATATTAGCACGAATTCTTATTACGTACAAAAATCTTTTGTTTTTCTTTGTTTGTTTACTAACAGCTGTTATGTAAAAGCGGTGGAATAATTTGTAGGCCATAACACTCAGTACCCGCTTACTACCTGCTACCTGTTTGCTATAACTTCGATGTCTGAAACGAAACAAATGAAAGAAACTGGGAATATTGCATCGAATCGCGAATGGCGAGTATTACGTCTATCGTAATACATTATAAATATATTCTGTTCGGACGGCAGTCGGCGCTGCTCTTACCGCGATGTGTAGTGAGTTTCATATCACTTCAATATTATATGTTCGACTTAATATGGTCATTACTATCGTTTTAAATACAATGTGAGTTAATTATGCTTTCACGCTTCTACTATTTAACTGATCTCGGAATGTGTGCTTATTAAATAAATATGTGCAGTGGACTGAAAGCAGCCGGGCGAAGATGAGAAAAGGTCTAGAAAAAAATGTAATCCGGGCCATTTAGGTCCCTATAGAGGTCTTATAATGCCTGTTATATTCAGCGGTGGATATCTAGTGCTAGATATTATAGTGATGATGGTAATATATGACGCAATATTTAATATTATAAAGAGGAAAAAAAAATTTAATGTGTTGAACAGGCTCTGTAACTACTGGACGATTTGAAAAATAATTTCACCATTTAACTCCTACATTATACCTGATGAACATTCCTCCTCATTCCTACATTATAGCCGGCCGGGCCGATAGTTTATTTTGAATAAACCTTAGTATGCAGTAGCCATCCATACGAGTATTGTAGCGACTCGTTGACACTATTAAGTAAAGCGAGCATAATGCACCTTTGAACTGTGTGTGAAACTCAGCCCTAATAACCAATCCAATACTGCAGTATCCGGGGCAAAACACGACAAATGTATCGGTACACTAGCACATACACATTACATACACACACACACACACACACATATATATATTAAATTTTTACTTGTTTTTAAATGGCAAAAGTCCTCTAATCCCCGATTATATTGGGGTTTGAAGACAGCGTATTTCTACCGGGTAAAATCCCATGAACACCTTCAACATTTATAAATGACTCCGTGATCACGCGACGAACATACCAAAGCCCCTTTAGTGCGTTGCTAACATAGCATTACGCGAGGGACATATTTTTAACTAGTGTAAAAAACCTATGTCTGACGACAATAAATTTACAATACATATTTCACTGGTATACAAATGAGTATACAAGATTAGATAATACTAGATTATAATATTGTGTCCATGGTGTAAAGGTACCTCGCGCGCAGACGTTGCGCTTTGCAATTCAATTAGTTTATAGCAGAAATTCTATTCCCCAGTTCAGCGTATGGGTGCGTGAACGGCACATATTCACACCGAAATAGTGAGACGCGTCTCTCGGCAAGGGCGCGCAGAGCAGGCCGAATACTGGCCGCTTGCTGTCATAGCATCACATCTAATGAGGAATGATGTTTATTTTCAGATTTCCTGAGCCACGGGGCTAGCTTCAACAAAAAGTACGGTTAGTATCCTTTGGACGAAGAGCTAGGTCGGAGGGCGGGTGGCGAGCTCGGTCGGCTCGGGCGCTCTGCTCCCCGCTCCCCGCTCCCCCGCCGCCCGCTGCCCGCCCGCCGGCCGCAGCGTGCTCGCCCCCTGTCCCGTGTCCCGTGCATGCATACATGTGTGTGTACTGTGTACTTCTCTCTTGCTGCATGTGCACTTCCTATATGTGACGCAATCATATCTTTTAACGGCATTGTGAAGCGACGCGGCGTTCATTGAGCCCTCTCCAGGAGCTCTACATAATTTGAAGCAACAGCGTCATGGATATAGTGGAATAGAATAGATTGTGAATGGGTTACTGTGAGGTGAAGCGGAGCGTACGCCGCCGACTCACTTCCTTATTTGCTGTGGTAACCCGACGCGACGGTGCGACTCTCCAATAGAAGATTATGGATAACATAATCTTCTATTCATCATAAATATATAAATCGTTTTACGTTTCATTATTTTGGCTTAAAAAAGTGATTATAATGCACTTGATGATAGGAGCCGTCCAGCCAGCATTACATGAAGCGCAAAGAGATAATCTTTTTGGCGACTTTTATTGTCGACTGTAGACCTCGCATTGTATTTTCCGTAACTATTTTATTTGATTGAGGAAAAAAGAACTGTTGTACATTGTGTATGACTAATTATATATTTTTATGGTAATACTGAACCTTACTGTCAAATGTAAGACTCAGTTGAGAACTTTTTTAAAGTACAACCAATATATCAACGTCGCCTATTTGTCTAAATAGGACATCTTGAGACACAGACAATACACATATGTACATGGAAATAACCTAGCTGAGCGCATGTTTGGTCGCCAGGTAAAGGTTCCAAAGTTTCATGACTCTATCGCTGCCGACCGCCCAAACCTAATATGCATAATATCTCTTTACTTACTAACCTAAATGCATTAAGTACCTCTACACATCTCAGCGACAGACTTCATTTTTAAGAGACACTGGCATAAAATCCTTTTGCGATTCTGTGCTATGCACGTTGACCGCCATCTTTTTGCTGGCGGTAGGTCTCTCATATGTGAGAGGTCATCTGGGTAGGTACCACCGCAATGTCTATTTCTTCCGTGAATCAGCAGTGTAAATGCACTGTTATGTTTTGGATTGAAGGACATTGTAGCCAGAGTAACTACTGGACATATTGAGGCTTAACATCTTATGTCTCAGGATGGCGAGCGCAGTAGAATTTTGCTACTGGGGCCCTACTATATAAATCCGAAGTTCAAAACTTCGTGACGTTTTTCGTTTCGAAACCTACTCTGTAACACGAAGTTAAAATCTTCGGGTCGAAGAATGAATTATTCCAATATATCGGCAATACGAACATTTGCAGAGTAGGTACAGACGTATCGTCACAAACTTCGTTCGTCCGAAGTTTCGAACTTCGTTTCGGATGATTCAGATGAAAAATAAAAAATTATCATTGCCGATATATTCAGTAGTACATTCTTCTTTTGTGGGGTTGGGTATTCGCTTCTTTAATAAGATACCTCTGCATTTGCAAGAATTGCCAACAGAAAAATTCAAACAAGAAATCAAAATACAGTTAATACAAAAAGCTTATTACAATGTCACCGAATACATTAATGATAAACATGCCTGGTCGCCATGTCAGAAATACGCTGGTACCCTATAATATTGTATTCCCACTATTGTAACTTAATAATAATTGTAATGATTAATATATTTATAATGTATGTAATGAATTTAAAAATGATGACGTGTAAAAGTGCCCCTAGTGGCCTATTTACAAAAACTAAATAAATAAAATAAATAATAAAAATAAAATTCGAATCATTCATTCTTCGATCCGAAGTTTCGAATTTCGTGTTACAGAGTGGGTTTCGAAACGAAAAACGTCACGAAGATTCGAACTTCGGATTTATATAGTGGGGCCCCTGTTTATGAGCGGTCGTATCGCTTACCATCAGGCGAAAGGCTTGCTCGTCTCGCCATTCATTGAAATAAAAAATAATAATACTGTAATGTAATGTTATATTAATAATTTGGTAGTTACAATCCACTGCAATGGCATGGTGTTGGTAGACAATTGAAAATTGAAAGAAAAATGCATTATGCGACATGCGTACATACATACGTAACCTGAAAGAGAGAGAAGCGTCTCTTGGGCTTGTTGTGCATAAGTTAGCCAAAAAACTACGGAAGTAAATGGTACTTCAAAAAATAAAAGTTATCTTAATTTTTGCTGTTATAAACATTTGATTTAATGAAATAAAACAGTCGTCGGTCCTTCCAAAAAATGTGCCGTTCTTTAGAAAATAATGTTATGAAATATTGTAAAGATTATTTACATATATCATTGAATAAAGAGAAGGCGGTAAGCAGCAAGTGTGGACGCTCTGCCACTGTCAACTATGTATCACGGTTTTTGTTGGAATTCGGCACCGGCTTAATCCGCTCAGGACTCCTAGACAAATGTGTCTTTTCTGTTGGCGTGAATGCCTGGAAAAGATCAAATGAATGTAATGAAATGAAGTGAAAATATTTATTGAATCCATAAAATGTCATACACTATTTAGCTTCAGTCACTTTTTTCCACTATCACCCAGTTCACAAGGCTGTTTTCGCCAGAGAAGAACGGGCAAGAAACTCTAGCGTTGTCTTTTCAAAATAAGTTTACAATACAGTAATGGAAATCACAGAAGTCACGTGACTGCCAGATATCATTTCTATAGATTTGATCTTTCCGCAGGCGTTCACGTCTAGGAGCTCAATTTACCGAACGTTTCGAACATTCCGAAAGATGAATTTCGTACACACTGACGAAAGTTAAATCATCACTCTTCAACAGTGACTTTGTGGATAGTGCTACACTCATCATCGATTTAATGCGTACAGTGCACTCAGTTCGTGCATCTTTAAAAAACGCCCCAAAATTCGAAAGTCGGTGGTGCTGATGAGACAATCGAATTGGAATTGATGAATAAAAGCGGCCACGCCTCGTAGAGTCTAAGGCTGCGGGCACGAAACTAGCGATGGCGGAGCGGTGGCGGGGCGATGCGGCGGCGGAGCGGGGCGATGAAGAGTAGTATTTCGCGTGGGCACGAAACATGACGGTCGATCAGTCGCTTATATACCAAGAGCCCGTGGCCGCCAGACCTTTGTTATTTTATAAAAGCTGAAAGTTTGTCTGCGCATGCCTCTAACATAGGCATCACACGATCACCTATTATGAAGTTCCGATCGTGGTTGCTTTGGAAGTTATGAGCTTTAATGTTTCTGGCAAGATGAAAGAACCATCAAAAGTGTCTGAATACCAAGGAAATATTTGTTTGTAGTTGCCTTAATAACATATTTAAATTTTTGAAGTGAAAACTTCTTTAGCGGCGTTGAGCACTTTTTCTGTAATGGGTATAAAATCTTAAACTCGCGTCAGGACACGTGACCTGATCGAAAAAGCGTAAGACGGATGGAGAGTAGACAGCTGTCAGTTAGCTGTCAGTTTATAAAGCTTTGATGAATTGCCAATGATTTTGAGTGGAGATTTCAACATAAACTTCGCAGACGATAAAAATCAACTATTAATTGAATTTTTAAATAATGAATTTGGTTTAACTATGTCGAATGATCGCAATCTTAGCACAACGAAATACAAAACTACTATTGATGCGGTCTTTATTAGACATTTAAATAGGTTCGAATCAAAACTGTTCGTTTCTTACTTCAGCTACCATAAACCTATCGTATCAGTTTTAGAGATTGGCGATGATAGTTCTGGTAATGATGATGGTGAAAAAGTCGTTGAAATTATGGATGAAAGTTGATTTTTCGGAGAGATAAACTTTTTAATGTAAAATAATTGTAATAGTTTTAAAGTGTTAAATTTTTAATGTAATATAAATTGTCATGTTTGTGTACGATAGCGCAATAAATGAATATTGTATTCTACCACATAAATGATAGTACTTTTATACTGATAAAGCAATTGGTGCAAAATTATTCCCTAACCATTCCAAAATATCAAACATGCTCAACGTTAATAATCAAGTTTTCACTTCTGCCGGCACTCCCGTTTTTTTATTGCAGTGAATGGCGAGACGAGCAAGCCGTTCGCCTAATGGTAAGCGATACGACCGCTCATAAACAGTAGAAACATTCCACAGCGCTCGCCATCCTGAGACATAAGATGTTAAGTCTCAATATGTCCAGTAGTTGCTCTGGCTACAATGTCCTTCAATCCGAAACACAACAGTGCATTTAAGCAGTGTTGTTTCACGGGAGAAATAGACATTGCGGTGGTACCTACCCTGATGGCCTCGCACATATGAGAGACCTACCACCAGTAAAAAAATCGGCTTTTATAATATAACTTCGGCAAAATTACATGTTATTAAATATTACGCTATTTTCAAACTTTAACATAATGCAATTTTGTCAGCGTCTGACCGTGTGATGCTTATGTCAGAGGCATGCGCCCACGAACTTTCAGCTTTTATAAAATAACGAAGGTCTGGCGGCCACGGGCTCTTGGTCTATTAGTTATTACAGGGAAATATAGATCAAGTCGGCATTGCTGCAGATACTACACATCATATATTTGTTACATTTCTACCTACTGTTTCAGAATAATGTAAAATAAAATATAAAAACAAAATATGATAATGTATGTTTAACAACTTATAAATTTTTAATTATTAAGGCTACAATATTAGATAGATTTTAAAAACAACAGTACCTATAATTGATGTATTCTACTAGAATATCTGCATCAATCCATATACGTCCCACTGCAGGGTACGGGCTGTTGGACAGTACGATTGAGAGTGGTTAGGCTATAAGTATAATCCACCACGCTATTAGATTATACTTTTGTTTAAAAAATATGGTTAATTTAAACATATATTTACAATTCCCAATGTATGTAAATAAACGAAAACTTCGATTTTTACCTATTTGTCCGTAACATTAATCTTATTCGTCACATCCGCGCCGCTGTCGCCCTCCTGCCGCCTGTGCAACGCTCGATCGCCCCGCCCCGCTGTCGCGTGTTTCGTGCGCGTCACCTATACTGTCCATGCTTTTGAATGCATCGCCGCCGCTGCGCCGCCGCATCGCCCCGCCACCGCTCCGCCATCGCTAGTTTCGTGCCCGCAGCCTTAGCTTGACAATCGCTTGTGCCATTCGGTATTCTCACAGATCTAGACACACGAGTGTCTCGGCTGAGATTGCACGTGACTCACCAATGCGTATTTTCAAATTCTTTAAGTCAGTTTTGATCACTCCTTAACACAGAAAGTATTGCAGTAGGCTAAATATGTATTGACATATCTTTAAACGTATAAGTATATTCGAAATCATTAATTTTAGAAATGTAATTCTAAAGTAATATAAAAAGGAAACACTTGTTCGTTTGTTAGCATTGAATAGGCTCTAAAACTACTGAACCGGTTTGAAAATTCTTTCACTATTACAATCCTACATTGTTTTTGAATATAGGTGAAGTGAAGCATAATTTAAAAAGTGTATCTACATTCTACACCCGGTCGGAGCCGGCCGGGCCACTAGTGACTAATGTACTCGTGCTACTAAAATTTATTTCCAGTAGAGTACAATATATTAGGCATACTATATGGAAGACTGTAAAGTGGCGTATCGGCACGGGGAGGTCTGCGTGTACCGAACGCCTTTATTATACTAAAAGTTGTTGTGTCCAAACTGTTGCCGTGTGCGACGCTACGGGTTTCTTTACAAAATTTCAATTTCAAATTAAAAGTTTATTCTTCTACTTGCTTTTGAGATTCAAACAAGATTTTTCACGAGAAGTGAGTTAGAATGTTCGGGAAATACACTCACAGGCACAATTAACCGCCCACCTTGTATTTCTTTCAGTTTACAGTAATTGTCAAATTTTGATCACATTTGATGGAAGTTATGTTAAAAGCAAACACTAAGGATAAATAAAATCACACAAATCTTGGAAAATCCCGTTTATTAAAAAAGAATATCCCAAAAATCGATTAAGCTAAAAATTTGCGTTAAAATTGTACGAGTTTCATTTTGAAGAAAAATCTTCAGTATTATTTTTTATTTTGGAAATATATATTTCAATAGTTTTTATTTTTCATTTCAACTCTTATTTCAACCCCTTTAGCCAAATATACAGCCAATGTTACTCCAGGATAATGTTGGATTCGAATGGTGAAAGAATTTTAAGATTAAGTCGGTCGGTTAAGTAATTTTTGGGTTTATTCATAATAAACAAAAACCGAAATATTCAAAAATCTAAAATTCAAAAATGTAAAAATACACATGTTACAAAAATGCAAAAAATGAAATGTTTCTTCTACAAAATATTGAGTTAGATGAATTTATAAACAAAAACAATTGTTACGATGCGGAATCGAACCCGCGGCCACCCGTTTAACAGTAGCCATCCAGGCAACTGCGCCACGGTGGCTGTTAAGTACGTTAGTGAAATAATCATTCACTACGGTTAGACCGCCCCTAACCGTGCTCAATGAATATGTCGAACGAAATAGCAATATTCAATTTACTTTGATATTGCGGAGACAAGCGACATAGGTCCGTTTAGCACGGCGGTTCGTCCCGCATTGATTTGTTGGGCGACAGCGGGGACGTGCTCGCGATTTAGAGTATCGATAACGTGAAAAAAATCATTAAAAATAAATGAGACAGAAATTGGAAAAAATAAAAAGAAGGTCCCATCCGTCTTGCATTTCTTAACATCCTGTGTTTCGTAACCGTTTTTGTTCAATACAATGCGTGATGTTGGCACATGTGAAATGGCGAGGATCTTCAAACTCGCGCGCATTGCCGCCAACTAGCCAATTCGCCAATGCCGTCGAGGCATTTCGCCGACGCGCCAATCACGCGTCGTGCAACTAGCGCCCCCACACGGAGGACGCGCTACAACCTCTCCGCGGGCCGCGAGTGCAACAACAATAACGGAAAAAGATCTTAATCCGGCGCGCACGCGGTCGCCATAGAATTATTCCTGTGGCGTTGATAATCGTTCAATAACAGACAAAAGGCGTCAACAGAACAACTCAGGAAATCTCGTTGAGTGTCCCGGATCCTGGAACGGACCATCTTCACCCAGGCGGACCTGCAGGCGGCAATGTGAGTACGTTTTACATTTGTCTCCATCACGCGTATTGCTTATTTCCCTATGTACCATCACGGTACATCCTGATAATAATAAAATAACCATAGTGCTCATAGTTTAAGAGAAAAAAAACGTTGTAAATGCGAAAACAGAGGTCACTTTGCAATTTTATTTCAAGTACTTTTAATACACTTTAAAGAATTCTGAAAAGAAGGGGACATGCTCCATATAGTGTAGATCAACATATATTTTTTTTGAAGACCTAATAATAAAGATCACCAAGAAAAAACGTTGTGAAAAAGGCCATTTCACATAGACCCCCCTCTTAAATTTTAATAATGGGTGTTACTACCTCGGGCCCTAATTACTTTTTGTAGGTGGTTTGGAAATTCATCCATGATGTCTTGAATATCCGACTGAGGAATATTGTGCCACTCTTCTATCGCAGCCGTCTTGGACTCTTCTAAGGTCGTAGGGGCTGGTACTCTTGCTTGGATACGTCTTTTTAGGTTGCCCCAAATGTGCTCAATAGGGTAAGGATCGGGACTGTGCGCCAGCCATGGCAAAACTTGAATCACGACCTCATCAAAATATTGAATGACCGATTTTGCGGTATGGCATCGAGCATTGTCGTGCATTATTCCAAAGTTCTCACCAATAAATGGTGCGAACGTAATGACGTGGACTTGTAAGACTTCCTCCACGTACCTTTGAGCGGTCATACTGCCTCTATCAAACATCACAAGATCGGTACGAGGATCGTAAGAGATACCTCCCCAAACCATTATGGACCCTCCCTGATAATCAACGGTTTCCATTATTGCGCATGGAGCGAATCGTTCAGTTTGGCGCTTGTAAACACGCTGACGTCCATCTGGACCTCTTAGGGCTATTCTACTCTCATCTGAGAACAGTACGTTCTTCCATTCCTCCATAGTCCAGTCAGCATATTTTCGCGCAAAAGCAAGGCTAACTATACGATGCTGTGGAGCAGTTGTGGAAGAAAAGCCCTCAAATTCTTTTCAGCGAGTCTTCTTCTAATGCTACGTTCACTTACATTGACATTTCTCACGTCAAACAGACGTCTACGCGCTTCAACAGTGCAACGGTGCAAAAGCGATTTCTTAGCACGTTACTGACAACAAAGCGGTCATCACGAGCCGAAGTGTACTGATGTCGGCCTTAACCTGGCCTCCTCGTGTATGAGCCAGTCTCCCAAAAGCGTCTTTTTTTGCATCCCGTGCCGTAGTTCGAGGTATACATAGTGTAAAACTGATGCGACGTTGGCTATAACCTGCTTCAGCTAAAGCCACTGCCCTAGCAGCACCAATTGCATCTAGTGGCGATTTTTTCAGTCACAAAGAATAATGAGACACTGAAAATTCAAATTAAACCATATTCGCAAACGATAGCCGGAAAAAAACAAGAAATGTAAACAAGGTAACGTAACCGCAAAAATATCCAACAGCGACTAAATACCAAAAACGCTTCGGTGATACAAGTTTATGGATTGAAAGGAGGGTGTAAGTGTTTAGAGTATTGCTAAAGGACCCACTTAACAAAAAATAAAAATTGTAGGAAAGCCACAGTTAACATAAAAAAACAGGGTGACGAAAAATATAGGTGGGCGGTTAATTGTGCCTGTGAGTGTATATTTCTTATTGCTGGTAAATTGCTACCCTTAAACAGTGGTGGGTATATTGTTCACGTGTGTGCATTGTGGCGCCACGTGCCCGCGCTCCGGCGCCCCTTCCCGCCCCTCCTACCCCGCACCGCGCCTCCGTTCAGACCTCTCAGACAATCATTGCCATCTTCTACATGTTTCATAGCATCTTGTGAACATACATACAACCTATATCTGATTTAAAATATAAAAAAAATAAACGGGCTGCACAACTAAACAATATGGTATTCAAGCTTTAAGAGAAAATACAGTTTACAACCTGTTAATGACATACATATTTGTCGGTTAAAAATAACGGAATATACTATGCACAGCAAACGTATCAATAACATCGTACCTTCGAATTCTCATCTATACGAATATGACTGGAGAGTTTCTTTGTTTGAACGCGCTACCCTCAGGAACTATTTATTGGTTTGAATTCGGTTCGGTTGGTGAGGCCTATTTGTCGAAAAAGGCTTCAGATTATAACATCACACAAAAGTATGTGTGCATACTAATGTACTTTCCGAGATTATTGGTGTGGACTAGAGAAAAACAATATACAACCAGGCGAACCCGGGCCGTGCCACAAGTCTTATAAAAAATAATAAGTTAAATGCATTAGGATAATCAGAGTGCGTCAGAATCAATAAGATTTTAGTTCTAAAAAGAGTTATCGCTAAGATAGAAGACCAGTAATCAGCCTTTCAGTGAGAATAAAAAAATCATTTAACTGTGTTTTGAATACTTTATACTGATCGGTGGCGTAGTTGTAATAGTACGGTAACAAAACTGAGGTCTAGGATTCGAATCCCGGGTCGGGCTAAGTGATATTGTATTATTCAATTCAATATTAGCCCGGAGTCAAGAATTTGTGCCCGATATGGAGATGGGTATCTACTACGTCTTAGAATTAAATTAGTGCTATTTTATGAATAGAATAACTTTGGTTAATTCTATACAGAAATATAAAAGACAGTGTTAACGCTATGCACTACCGTCTTTCTAGGTAGTTCCTTTGTCTTGAGTCAGCCCTGATTCTGGTCCCATTTCATGGGAATTTCTGGGATCCTGATTGTTTTGTGGATCTTGTAGATCAGATCAGGAGGCACCTCCTGAAACACTGCAACTAATTTTTAAGTTGTAATTAATTTTCAACACTATTGGTTTGCAAATAAGTCTATAACGGCTGAGTACTGGTGCGGTGCTGACTACTGTGCCTTCTACCCTATTTATCATTAAAATCGTTAATCACTAACGTTAAAAACAAAAATGTCTTGTCCGTTTTCTGTGAGGAACTTGTCTTGTCTCGTCGGCAGCGTGGCACTCACACTACACCCGCACGAGCCAGAAGCAAGCTTTGAGACTTGGTTAGTTTGCCTTTAACGTTTCTATAGCAACGGGCATGCATTTTGTATGCCTAATTACTTTGATTGATTGTAGAAAGAATCAGAAATGCTACTCGATTGCATTCTAAATCGGTAATATTGATTTTTTAAACGAATGTATTATCATCAGCATTGGCAATAACTCTATATTTATATCTAATTAAAATTAATCGCTAAATATGTAGCTAAGCGGTAGCAGTTAGCACTACAACATTTGAACGGATTTGGTTAATTTTGGCGTTGAATTATTTGCGGAAGTCCAAGGATGGCTTAAACCGTTCAAACTTGAAGCGTTCAACCGAGCGATGGTCTGGCTTTGATTGATAACAAACGTAACAGACTTTCAAGTTTGCATAACCAAACAACGTAAAAAATCGCAAGAAAAGGAACGTAAGCTCTTATGACCGTCGCCGTTTACAATTAAGAGCGTTTATACCCTGCACGCGCTTTTTGCCTTAAAAACAGGACTTTTCAAATGAGTTAATAGCCACCAATAAACAATTTAAAGGAAAAATAATTAGTACTAACTTTAGAAAAGGTTGTCATCTAGGGATTTTGGTGGAAAACATTATAGATTGATGGATAATTTGTGAGTACTATAAGGATTACTGAACACAAGTTTCGTTATTTAGGCTTTAAATGGCAATTTAGATGCTTAAGATATCCGAAACCACTAAATATAAGATTAAAATAAAAATATTATCAGACTAATAAGACCCTTATGGAGGGATTTTGCTGAGAAAAATAATCTTTTTGTGTTTAGTTCCTGAAAAATAAAAATTTTAACAATGCAAAATTATTCAGAAACTCTCGTCAAGAACATATTTTTTTTCACCAACTTATCGTACATAATTTTTTATAGCCATTGCATATTATAATAGAAGAACATCTTATCAATAAATTACAATTTTTATATTTCAACAAAATTAGTTTTCATGTTTTCTACAAATATTTTAAAAACCACTATAAAACACGCTGTCCGACGTGGATCAAATCAGACCGCCGCAAGGCTTTCTAGAGGGAGGACGTATCGCTCGTCGCTCCGGCCTGGCTGCAGTCGATTATTGCCGCGTAGTGAAAATAGCCACGCGCGGACTGCGATTACCACATCTTAGTACTTTGGTAGTAAAATATTTAATTATTTTTATTACCTACAATGATTTTGTAGTGAGTATAAATTATGTTTCAGGTAATATAATGGTATTTAATTCCGAGGCTAAATTATGTTATGTATTGTAATATAAAATTCAATATATTTCGTAATTGTAAGGGGTTGTAAGGCCCCTAACACTATTTATATGTTCGAACACGAAATTATTAATAAAACGTCCGTAGTATCTGCTGATTGAACACTGATTTGAATGCAACTTAACAATGTAATAATAACGAAAATATGATTAGTATCCAAAGTTTGTATTATTCTTTGCTTGCACAGTAATATTTGTCTACTTATAATGCAAATAAAATATTTTTATGATATTATATTACAGTTACATTTCAAATGCTCGAATGGGCGGAACCAAATCTCATGCACCGGCGCACGACGTGCGAGCGAGCGCGCTGCGCAATACCTATTCGACGCCATTTTTACGCCGCGAGCGGAATGATACATTTCATTATTTTGCTTGACGTTCCCATCGAGTACAGTTAGGAGCGGTCTAACCATACTGAATGATTACTTCACCAAATACCACTATAGCCACCGTGGTGGAGCTTTTTGAACGCCGACTAATAAAAGAGAGGCCGCGAGTTCGATCCCCGCATTGAAACCATTTTTTGTGTTTATTTATTTCATCTATCTATACCAATATTACAAAGAGGAAATATTTGTATATTGGCATTTTTTGTATTTCAGATTTTTAATATTTGTATTTTTGTTTTTCTATTCTAATATTATAAAGAGAGATTTTTATTTTTAATGAATAAACTCAAAAACTACTGGACCGATTTTTAAAATTCTTTCACTTTACGAGTGGTATTATCCTGGATTAATAGAGGCTGTATATTTATCTAAAGGGGTACATAGTTGTATTTAACCGAATTATGATTTTTTTACATTCATAGCTTAGCAGCGGTTTTGATTTTCCATACAATATTTCATCCCATATTTTATCGTAAATACAATATTTATCGTAAAATGTTAAATACTATAAAATATTAGGTTAGATAGATAGATGAATTTATAAACAAAAACAATTGTATCGATGCGGGGATCGAACCCGCAGCCACTCGTTTTTCAGTAGGCGTCCAGCCAACTGCGCTACCGTAACTGTAATGTACACGCGTTAATTAATCATTCACTACGGTTAGACCGCCCCTAAGCGTGCTCAATGAATATGTCGAGCGAAATAGCAGTATTCAATTTACTTTGATATTGCGGAGACAAGCGACATAGGTCCGTTTAGCACGGCGCCTCGTCCCTTACTGATTTGTTGGGCGACAACGGGGACGTGCTCGCGATTTAGAGTATCGAAAATGTGAAAAAAAAATCGTTAAAGATAAATGAGACAGAAATTAGAAAAAATAAAAAGAACGCCCCATCTGTCTTGCATTTCATAATATCCTGATAACAATAAATTAATCCTGGTGCTCATACTTTACGAGAAAAAACGTTGTAAATGCGAAAACAGAGGTCACTTTGCAATTTTATTTCAAGTACTTTTAATACACTTGTAAGAATTCTGAAAAGAAGGGGAGACATGGTCCATATAGTGTAGATCAACATATTTTTTTTTGAAGACCTAACAATTAAGATCTCCAAGAAAAAACGTTGTGAAAAAGGCCATTTCACATAGCCTACTCTTAAGAAACATAGGAGTTGCTACTATTTTTTCCAATAGAACGACCACAACTATAGTGAGGTTTAAAAATTGTTTTTCATTTGATACTTTATATTGATATTAAATTAGATTTCATAAAGAAAGAGAGTTCGCACGTGAGGCTATGGCTACTAGCCTCAGCATACACCTCGACTATGTCCCTCTGCTAGGTGGACGCCGGTCTTCAGATTTCCATATGTACGCTATGTACCTTTACAAATTACCTAGAGCTATCTCCAAGCTACCTCTCAGCATCCTATATATGTTAAAATCAATGTATACTTTTTTTAATCTGTTCTGTTACGACATCCTTCAACGATAGAAATATAATTTCATGTTTGGTTGTTACTCTTGTTTGAAAGTCTTATACATCTCTTGGAAAACAAAGACAGACCAAGCTATATTTGTTGGTTGAACGATATCAATAAATTAATTTGATGAATTTCCAGCACACATTTGAATGAATTGTTAAGTTTCTTCACTTTTTCTGCATATATTGTTGAACTGTGTCGAATTTTATGCTCGCCTGCCTGCACCATTTTTCGTAAAAATGCGTAGAAAGTTCTCTAGCTATCCTAAGAATTTTGATGATTATATCAGTAAATCACTGTAGAAAACATGTCTAATAAGTGCACTATTGACAAAATTTCTCGAGAATTTGGTTTATCCAGTGAATTTTAGTCTAATCCAATCCCAAGATATGACAGTTCAAACAAACCATTAAGTATTTCGAGAATAAGTAGAGGTAGCTCGTCTTGGCGGGGACGCTACAGTACCTTCTGATAATTTTCTTACTCTACATTAAGGGCAGTAATATTGTATGTGATTGTAACAGTTACCGAGCGGATGGATGATACCTATCTATCTGCTTCGTGAGCACGAAATCTGTAAAGTAATTAAAAAGTCGCGTCGCGTCCGGAAATTAAAAGATAAAAAATAAGATTTAAAATATAAATCAAATGTAGTTATTGAGAATTGGTTTTTTATTTTTTGCCACATTTTTAGTAGCATTGTCTCTAGTCAGTGTGTCTACCATCTGGATAGTCGTAGTCTGGATTTTATACCCGGTATAATGTGTATAGCGACAAATAAAATTCTTAGTTGTATTGCTGTAATTAACAGAAATTAAAAAATATCTTTAATTTATCAATAAAATAAAAAACTAAATATTAAAATAAAAACTAACAATAACCTTTACATGGAATTTTCAAATATAATTAACATTTATATGTATTTATTCGAATCGCTCAGGAATTGTAAAAAATATTATTTAATTCAATATTTAAATTACATTCATATGTTATATTCTTTATTTGTTGACGTCAACTATAATGAGGTTTTAAACAATAACCACATTTGCATAATATATAAAGGAGGACCCTGACTGACTGACTTTCTGAGTACCAACGCACAGTCGAAACTACTTTAGCTATAATTGTGAAATTTTACCCACTTTTCCCTTTCATGATGTAGGGCAGCACCAAACACCCTTTGTGTTTGGAAATTCCACCCTCTAAGGAGGAGTGGAAGTCTTATAGGAAGTGGTAGAGCTACGCTGTTTGAAAGTCATGAATGGGCAGGCTCGTCCGGGGCAGTAGGACTGTCTCGCAGGAGATCGATGCGAAGCAACAGCTCAGCTGTCGCGTTTCGATTGGTGATCGAGATTACCGGATACCTCTCCCCACCCTTTTATCTTCCCGTTGTCCTCCTGAGTTGATGGGTCGGCAACACATACATGATCCAAGTGTACTGGATGTTCATGGGCGGCTGTGATCGCTTACAATCAGATGACCAGTTCGTTCATTTATCTGTGACCCAAGAAATAAAAAAGGAGGGATGAATTACTATTGAAAATCAGTAAGTACCACTGTAACTATTGATTTAAAAAAAAAACATAATTTGGTTAATTGGCACTAAGGAAAAATATTGTCATGCCTAGTTTCCTTTACGGCCCCAAATTTAGCTCACTGTGTGCAACTTTATGCATCTTGAGAGATAGGATAGTTTATATCTCAATTTATAGTCGCAATATTTTTATTGCTATTTATTTGTTTAGCATAAAAACGTCTAAGCTTGCAGGACCAACCAACCATTGAAGGATGACGAAAAAGATTTTTAATTATTCTTTTTATTCTGCTACCGACGTCATCTGTGAATAAACGATAGACTATCGCAGCATGAACGTTTTATTTGTTTTTGTACATATACTTTTCATAAATCTATACTAATACATTAAACTGATAAGTTTGTTTGTTTAAACGCTCTAATCTCAGGATCTACTGATTGAATTTTCTTTTAGTGTTTAATAACATCACGCTATAACTAATAGGAGCGCAACTTACTTCAATTGAGAGTTTTTGTTGTATACGCTGCGTAAACGATTAAAGTTTGCAACGATCATATGACGGATTTGTCTGGAAGGAAAGAAATACGGAGGTAGGACGGAAATGAAAAAATCTCCGCTGTAGCATATGCCTAACTTTTAGATTGGCTATATAAAACGTTTTAATGGTAATCAAGTTTGCTATAAAATAATACATTATTTGTAAAAATGGTTCACGGCTGCCATGAACGCAGGGAAGTGTATAGTGAGTAGTGACCTGTTTATAACGAACCAGACGCGACTGTCAACGTGTTCACGGTGCTCGCGAATTCACATTCCAGGGCAACTCCCTCCTTTTTAGCTCATCTGTGTATTGATGGTCAGTCACCACGCATTATAAAAGCAAAAAAATTATGGTGAGAATCCTGCATATTATAGAGTTAGGCCATTAGGCCAGCGTGGTGGACACTGAACTATAGGGCCTAATCTCTCTTAGTCTTACTTCCGATGTATATGATCATTATGAAATGTAAAACAGCGGACAAGATGGGAAAGGGTGTAAAGCAGAGGCGGCTCATCCGAAAGAGCGCTGGTGCAGTGCACTCCCACGAAAATTACATATTTAGCTAATTTAATAATTTATATATATTTATAATACATAAATCCTTACATTACATTCTTTATATTTTACTATGCCTATAATAAGTCTATTATATTATCTATACAGGTACATGTAGCGTAAATTTGTAACGAGTGGAGCGCCAGCGATTGCGCTCCTATGAAACGAAGCTTAGTACGACTGTTAGTACTGTATTCAATGAGTGCGAAAGAGAGCTACGACTCGGGCTGACGCGTGAAACAAAAGATATCGTATGAGAAATTAGCGTAATCTGGAGCGCCGCTCACGCGTCACTCAGTTGTCGTTCAGCCAGTCGTGCCGTGCGCGCGCCGAGGTGATATCCTACTCATGCGCAGTTGTGGTCCTTATGTATACAAACAAGTTCAAGCAAGCTCGTCGACTTCGTCAGTTAATTCGCAGTTTTTTTTAAAATAAGTATTAAAAAATAGTTTATACGCTTAATCAATTCCATTTCTGATTCCATTTTCACAAGAAAGTAATAGATATCTTCGCACGCCAAAAAGACCGGCGAATGGATTTTGTATACAAATATAATAATAGTAAGCTCTAGTTTTTCAATTACTTTTTTGTGATCCCCCATCAAAAAATTTCACGAGCCGCCTCTGGTGTAAAGGATACGTATGGTACTTAGATTGAGTTAAATTAAACAAAAGCTAACATGTGAGATAATATGTTTTTGGTATGAAAACGATTCAAGAAATCTCGGGACCGCTAGTTATTGTAAAGCTTGAATCTTTAAAGGGGAAAATAAAAGAAGAAATTGATGTATTACAGAATTCGGAAACTTTTTTAAAATTAAAATTAATTATTATTTAGAGGGGCCCTTCTGTCAGGCGGATCCTTTCTCCTCCTGACCAGTCTTTCTTCCCAGTGCGCCCATTCAGCATTCTTCAGGCCCTGATACAAGCTCCTCGATCCTTCTCCACTGAACCCTTTCCTAAACCTTCACGACAGAGCAATTAAATAAAGCAGGTACTTCAGCGGTACATATAACATAACCCCACTAGGGAATGCAATCTCGTTCTCGCGAGATCTCGGCCTTTTTTAGCGAGATTGATCTCGGACGAAAAAAAGGCGAGATCTCGCGAGTTTAACGAGATTGCACTCGAGCATAAAAACATTTGTTTCGTTTACTAATAGTTGTTGCTAGCTAACGTGATTGAGTTTCATTGCATTTGAGTATCAAAAATACTGGTTATTGTTTGTTATAAAAGAACTGTTTTATAACTAATATATTTTTGTTTGATATTAGAAGAGAAGACTGTTTGTTTCTTTCATTTGTTATTTGATAGATACGTATGTCAGAGTTTACTACTTAGAAGTTTATTATAAAATTATAGACAGATACGACAAACAATGTTTGATGCAAAGTCTATGGAAAAAGTTCGTGAAAATAAATGTTTATTATTTATTTATTTATTATGTGCATGGAAAACCAACGGCTTACAAATATTTTATAAGTAATATAATGTACAACATAGAGCCAATGATAGGTCCTCACGGTTATACCGGGTATCTCAAGACTGCTACCGAAAACGAAGCCGGGTGGTAGTTTTAGTGACTACAAACACAATGCAATCAAAAATTTCGAAAAGATACGCGACAATTATTTTTTATGATTTTTTAAATATCGTCATTTTTGGGTGGTAAATCCATAGTTTTTGCTAAAATAATAATTTAAACACTTTTATACTTGTATATATAAAAGGGTTTACTATATTATTTTTGGAAAAAATGTATTTAACACCCAAATAGGGTCACAGGAAAAAAAATTTAAAAAAATTGTCGCTTTTTTTGCAACTTTTTCTGTTGCATTGTGTTTGAACTCGCTTAAACTACCACCCGGCTTTGTTTTCGGTAGCAGTCTTGATATACCCTGTATAGCAACATAAAAAAAGTAAACAAAAGCAATAGGAAACTAAAACTATAACAAAAGCCTTAAGAGAAAAAGAGAAATAATAATAAAAACTTTAACAATAACTATACAAATCACTACACACCAAGATATTAATCATGTAACTCATTCAACCACATTACCAAAAAAATTAAGGTTGAGTTCCTTCCTAAAGAACATTGGTAAAATCATTGTTAATGCAATTCTTAAGCGTCTATAAATTTCATGTATAAAATGTTAATAATTAATTTTCTAAGTAATTTTGGTGCCTAGCTCACGACGTACCTAAGCCTGAATTACGAAAACACATTTTTCGTAAAGCTCTATTGATATTTGCTTTATTTTTATTGGAGAAGCGTTATGTCGTTTCAATGTTGCCATTTTTAAAATATAAGCTTGACTGGCTTTCTTGCATTATCTTTCTCAGATAATTAATGTAAAAAAATAGTGCAGAGAAGTGAGAAAAGCAAAATAATCACTGATTAATTAATTAAGGAATAACAATTTGTTTCTGTCGCCCGAAAGCGCTATTGTGCAAATAATAATAAATAGTTGTCCCCTGTTTTCTTTTTATTTCATTGCACATGATATTACTATTATATTAATAAAATAAATAAGTACTCGATGTTTAAATTGCGTGTAAAATATATTTTTTTACTTTTATTTGTGCGTCATAACTTTGCCTCACGCCAATATAAATGCAACAAAATAACATTAACTACCCACAGAGTTTGATAAGATGTAGAAAATCTGTAAAACTTTATAGTGGAATATCCAATGATGTTTTACTAAAGATGACGCATATCCATATTGCGTGAAGTTCAAAATCTGTCCTACTATGCATATACATACTCATTTGTTAATACTTTATGACAATTTTAGTGAATGAAACAGATTATACAGAAAGTACGAGACGGAAAGAGATAGCATTGCGCCATCCAAACATAGAATCGAAGAGATAGAAACAGAAGGGTGATGATAAATAAAACTACCTATTTGGTTTTATAAGTATTTAATATACTCGTATTAACATTGAGGTTGCTACGTGAGTTTACCTGTGGTACGCCATCCTGAAACAAAATATATTTTTATTTGCTTACAACCATGAAAAAATAAAGATATAAATTGATTGCAGTTTTTTATATTAAGCAATAAGCATGCACTGAAAAATCGATCTCTTATGAATATTTTTTTTTATTGTAATGTTGGCAAGTGTTACGACCGTGACGTGATGCTTGGCATTCACTGCGCTCGCCATCCCGAGATATAAGTTCTTAATTCGCAATAAGTACAGCGATTACTTTGGCGAGAATGTCCTTTAAACCGGAAAATAACATGGCATTTTAACTGCCGTTTGGCGGAAGCAATAGACATTGCGGTGGTACCTACCATATGAGACGGCCTCTCACATATGAGAGACCTGCCACTGGTAAACAACCGATATTACAACCGATGGTGCAGGTTTTTTTAGGTGGATGTATATATTTTCGTAGTTGTATATTTTTATTCATAAATAAAATGCGATAAATCAATATTAATCAGTTTTAAAGGCATCCAGTCAAGTTCCCCTCTTTTTGTTCGAATTGTGCTTAGTGCATACCCATTTACGTCTCAAAAGCTCATCACGTGGAAATCTGGAAACTATGATATATGTAAATATATATGCTTTTTGTAATGTTCGTGGTTGGATTAAGTTATTTATTATGAAAATAATTCAGAACAAATAACTTAATCGTTTTAAATATGATTGAATTAGAAACAAATATACAACAATCCAAATCCATTCAAACATTCATCGTCAATTTTCTATATCATCGGTTTCGCTTCTGACTTATTAATCTATGACGCACGCTTTTTGTCCCTATCGCACTTTACTATCTTTGTATTAGGCGATCCTATTTACACCATTGAAGGCGGTATTTACTAATTTAAAATAAAAATTAAATTTTGTGTGGTTTTTATATACTTACGTATAGTGTGTAGCTCCAAATTAGTTTCATATTTTTGCACCACAGTTTTTACACTTTTAAAACACATAATTTGAAAGTGTCGACAATATTTTCATAATAAATTATGTTGACAGCACTGAGGTCTTCCCTCTGTCGCAGTTGCTATGCGACTAGATAAAATAACACCAATTGCCCGAATTTGAACGCCTCACTTTTGAAGTGCTAGTGCGATATCTACGTCGTATTTGTATAATATATCATTGGGAATATCTTTTTTCCTAGGCTTGCTACAATAGTAAATTTTAAGAAATAATTGTTAAGGAATTCGAAATCTATATTTTAAAATATTTTCATCTCAATACACACAAAAAAAATAACAACAAAAAAATGTATGGAGGATTATCATTGTTCTTTCGATACACCTGTACAAAATGGATCTAATGAAAACTATTTGCATATGCTATTATAGTCTCTCGATGCTCGAATCATAAATGTATTTTGTCTATAGTTAGAGGATACGGGAGGGATACATAAAGGGGGATTAAACCTAGTTAATTTTGTAGGAATATTAAATTTTAATTTATGCAGAATATCCGGACAATCAATTTCGCCGGACAATATCTTAGTTATGACCGAACAATCAGCAATACGCCGACGCATATGTAACGGAAGAATATGAAATTTTTTACATAAGGCTAAGTAATTTTCGGAATGATAGGTTATTTTTAATTTGTAACAAAGGTATTTCATAAACCGTTTTTGGATGTTTTCAATGCGATCGATATAATTTATATAAAGAGGGTTCCAAATCTGCGACGCGTACTCAAGGTGGCTCCGAACAAACGCGCAATAAAGTATCTTTAAAGTTTTTACCTTGGTAAAGCTTGTGGAGCACCTCATTATGAAGCCAAGTGCTTTGGATGTTTTAGAAATTATTTCATCAATATGCACATCGAAGAGAAGTCATGATAAATTCCTAGATCTCGTATCACATTACTCCTTGGCAACACTTGATCATTAAGTTGGTACACCGTTTGTATATCCACGCGCTTCCGACTAAAAGTGACTACCGAGCATTTTTGAGGGTTGAGATCAAGCATTATTAGCTGTACAATAATTATATAGCGGAGATAAGTCCGCTTGGAGCCTTTCCATGTCTTTTCCGAATTAATTTTAGTAAATATCTTCATGTCATCTGCGAAGCAAAGAAGTTGTGCTGTTTGGAAACCAGAGTCAATGTCATTTATGTGGATTGTAAAAAGTAAAGACCCTAACAGAGAACCCTGAGGAACACCACTAGAAATATTAACCCATGGTGACGTATAATTATTTTATAATATTATTTTATAATATTTATTATTTATTTCCTAATCTATTCAAATAGTGTGATTATATGCAAAAAAAAACCACACTAAACTACTAATCTCGCGAGATCTCGAAATTAGCGAGATCTCGCAGTATTGTTATTCATAAACTCGCGGGATCTCGCTTGAGCCCTAATCTCGCGAGATTTGCTTACCCTAAACCCCACCACTACGGAGTCACTATGGAGTTCGCCAACCCTGGTTATTCCGGAAAAAGAGGTATACTTCTATGTTTTGTCGCACATCTACTAAGAGATATCCCAATATTAGTTCCCTTAAAGAAACCTACAATCGAGCCGCTAAGGCGTGCAAGAAGCTCCACGTCAGAGCGATACCCAGCGCGTTTGTAGGATAGAGCGTGCATTTTACCCAAGTAGCAGTTGTGCTTATTGGAGTTTGACCAGGGCCATAGAGTCCAACTTTTGCCGTCCTCTGCTGTCACTGATGAGGTACCCAGAAGTTTCGCTACTCCACATGCCGTTAGAGAAAGCTGCCTTTCTGGCAAATCTCTTAACGGCTAATTCCCGCCCGACGACTGTGGCCCGCAGCCGCCACTTGCTTTGCCTAATTACGGTATCTCAATGGCGGATATTCGCATCAGGTAGTGTAATATGCGGCGTGAGATACGGTCTTTCGAAGCGCGGAGAGCCAGTGGTCCGGATGCAATACCGGTGGTGGTTTTAAGGGGTTGTACGGCAATGTACTGCAATTAGCTTCTTCAACATATTTATATAATAATACGAAATTTGACGAGCCGACAAACGTTCAAAACGCTAACATAGAGTGCCGCTAATAAATATAATCGATCAAAGTATTATTAACTAAAATCGAAAGACTATTCCGTGTGACCAAACCAAAAAAAACGACTCCGGAAGGTCATGAACTAGAGGCATGAAAGATACAAAATAAATCTAAAGTTCTAAGATGGGATAAATTTGATATTATAAAGACGAAAAACTTTATTTATATTGTGATGTTTGCGTCCAATTTAGACGTGTTGAATATTTATGATTAAACTTTACAAAGAATAATACATAGGTATGTTGAATAAGATATTATAAAAAACGATAATTGCCAAGTAAATCGATAAAATCGTGACATCTGCGAACTATGCACTAACCATTGTAACTCAAAAAATGTATTGAGTCGTGTTTGCATGACGTGTCAGCAACAGCGCACCTTTAGCATTTCATTTTTACATAAACTGATCCAACCAATCTGCAAAAAGTACGATGGACTAATGAACAAAAAATAGGTCAAACGTACATACTTTGATACGTCTTGAAGTGCAAAAAAATCTTAATACAAGTATTAGATTTGGCCGCGGGTTCGACCCCCGCACCGAGACAAATGTTGTGCGAACAACTAGCATTTGTTCGGTTCTGGGTATTTGTAAAACTGAAAAGTGCCTCGTAGTTCCTGATACCCACGACACAAAACTTGATCTTTGTGCGGGTTCAGGACGCAGTTTTAGATGTATTATAATTTGTGTAGTGGCCACTTAAGAGCCAAATAAGTTGTTAATAGCGACTGCCGGTGCACATTCACATTTTTAAAAATATTGCATAATTTAACTGCAATCTGACATTTTAAATTATAAGTATGTATGTAGTTAAAGTAAATAGGAAAATATTATTTCCGTGATAGGCAGACGAGCTGGCGGCCCGCCTGACTGTAGGCGGTCACCGCCGCTCATGGACCTTCGTAGTGCTAAAGAATGCCCTTGCGAATAAGTGTATACAAACATCACTTATTAACCATTCATCGTGTGTTTTCCGTGGATCAACAGCTACATAGGCACAGAATGAACAAATGGTATGAAAATCTCGCAACCCAGACTTGTGTGCTGTTTTTTATTCAAACTCTAATAAGATACATTTTAACTGAAGGCTAGTATCATGCAACAATCAATAAACAATTGTTTAAAAACGTCTGAAAATGAATTATTTAGCGCTCTGGAGAGTCAACATCGCTTTCTTTCCTTAGACATTAATTTGAGTAATAAGCATCAGTGCATCTCCGAAAGCCAAGCTACTACTGAGCCATACATAAATACGAGCAATTCAATTTATTACATGTAAAACGATAGCAGACAGAGTTACTTCCGTAGTAATAGTATAAACAAGTTATGAATTCACTTTCACCAAGATATGTTCTCATCTCCGTCTTTCTGCACTGGATAAAATAAAATAAATTAAACTTATAGTTGCCAGGAAATACGCACAAGGCGATACCCGCCTTTTGCAACGTTTCATTTTTCATTTGTTATATTTAATTTAAGTATTTGTATGATATATAAAGTCCGGTAGGCGGACTTACGGCGGACGCACCAGGCCAAACTGGTGGATTATATGTATGGCCTAACCACTCTCAAATGTTATCTCGGTTATAGAGAAGACCCATAATATGCATTTGGACGTATATGGGCTGATAAAGTACAGTATAGTACATTTAATCAGTATGTAACTTGAGATGTACAATAGGAGTATAAATAAGAGTCAGAACAGTTGCGGTTTCATTCGGATAATACCCAAGAGTGGCGATAAACCTCCACATGATCCTAAGTCGTATAGACCTATTACACTCTTGTCGTCGCTAGGTAAACTTTTAGAACGTCTTATCGTCCCTCGACTGCTACCGGGCGGATAAAATTTCAAGAAAATCAGTTCGGTTTTACTACGGGTAAGTCAACTATCGACGCGGCAATTTTGGTTAGAAGAGCGGTAAGTACATCGGTGTGCAAATATGTACTCGGTATTTTCCTGGACATCTCCGGTGCTTTCGACAACGCTTGGTGGCCAATGCTACTTCTTAAGTTGAAATTACGAGGTTGCTTTAAAAATATATATTCACTTATTTACTCGTGTTTCTCGTACGGAACAACAATACTTAAACTTGGACACTATGCCGTGTCGAAACAACTGACGATGGGTTGTCCACAAGGCTCGGTCTTAGGTCCTTATTTGTGGAATTTAGGCATCGACGATTTTCTTAGAATTCCCTTACCGTCAGGGTGTTCTTTGACCGGATATGCGGACGATGGCTTCTTGCTTATAGAGTCAAACAGTAGGTCGGGATTAGAAAACATGGCAGACGCGTGTTTAAAATTAATATGTGATTGGGGACATCGAAATCGTTTACAGTTTGCACCACATAAAACGTTCCAATTACTCCTAAAAGGAACTTTAAAATCACCGCCGCGAATTAAAGTTAATAATATCACTGTAAAGAAAATAAAATCGGTTTGTTATCTTGGTTTAATTTTGGAAAGGAATTTTTCCTTTCTTGAACATATTAAGAATGTCGGGGAAAAGTCGAAATTGAACTATTTTGTTTTGACAAGAATATCTAAATCAACGTGGGGGCTATCTTTCAATACACTAAAAATCATCTATGCAGCAACAAACTTAGGATGTATTTGTTATGGATCTCCCGTATGGGCTGAGAGGGCTACTATCGGTGCTGTGCGAAGGAAGCTACTCCAGAGCCAACGTCTGGCGTTGATATTCTTGTGCAAGGCATATAGAACTGTTAGTACCGAAGCTTTGCCTGACCTGGCGGGTGTACTTCCAGTCGACCTGGAGGTGCAACGTCGCGCCGCTATGTATTACTCTACTAGGAAGAATATGGATAAAAGATTTTTAACTGCACGTGAACTCTTAAAAGTCGATAGATTATTTAAACCGCTTCCTATGGTATATAGCGAACTATTAGATGAATGGCAAAATAGATGGGAGGTATCTTTGAAGGGACGGCATTTATACCAATATTTTCCTTGCGTGCGTGATCGTTTGACGAAGACTTGGCTAGATGTCGATTATTGCGTATCACAGTTCCTCACGGGCCATGGTAACTTTAAGTCTAAACTATACTCTTTTAGGCTTGTGGAATCGCCTGCGTGCCCATGTTCAACAGCTAATTGCGAATATGAATCCGCGCATCATATACTTTGGGAGTGTAGTCTTTGGGAGAATGAGCGTAAAACCATGCTAGATAGTATGCAAATATCATCTGGACTTGTATACTACACGGACCTTGTAGAGACTAGGACGAATTTCCGTGCTTTCCGGCGTTTTTGCCATACCTATTACTGGAATCAAGCATAACAGCTCATACAATAGGTCCCATTTAAATGTAATAATGATTTGATCCGTGGTGCTTTACAGCTGGCTTCTCCGGCTGTAAAAGTCTTTTTGCGAGGTTATTTACCTTTTTATTTCATTGTTTTGTCGCCCGCTTTGCACGGAGGGAAGTGGACAATAATTTATTTCCAACTCCTCCTATTAATTTAACTTTCTGATTGATTTCGTTGCGGGTTAAAGACAAGTTAGACATTCCCGGAGACTCGCCGAGCTTCAATGCTCGGTGTCATTACATTGCGTGCCACTGTTGATCCTGGCTTACAGGAGTTGCAGTAGTGTGAGGGCGGGACAGTCTACAGTCTACAAACATTTCTCTCGGTGTGGGGATCGAACCCGCGGCCTCTCGCTTCGCAGCTGACATTTAACCAAATACACCAGAGAAGCTGTCATAGATCAATTGTTAAATGGAAAATCTTGTTTCTTTCCATTACTTTAATAATAACAAATTAAACTCCATCAAAATATTTATTGTAATTGGAACTTTAAGGATTTGGAGAAAAATCGCTGCCCGACCCTTGGCGATAAGAAATTACATTCAAATAATAAAAGCGTATACTGTACATTACTGAATAATTACGTGACATAAATGTAACAATTTACCAAAGGCGGACGTTGTGTTAATGTGCTAACACCAAGTCGTGAGGCCCGGCCCTTCAGTGCCTACTCAGTGATTTTTGTACGAACTCTTATTGGTCTTGCCTCATTTCAGTTGAAATAATTTATCATCCATCCATCCATCAGCCAAAGGAAGTCCACTGCTGAATATAGGCCTCCTCCAATGGTTTCCACAGAGACCTTGGAGGCAGCCTGCATCTAGCGACGTCCCGCGACCTTTACCAGGTCATCTGACCACCTTGTGGGTGGATGTCCCACGCTGCGCTTTCCGCTACGCGGCCTCCATTCGAGCACTTATAATTAAATAGAAATAATTTAAATCTGTCAAAATTTTAGAATTCCACAACAATGTTATATCTCTGGAAACTTCTTAGAACTTTGTCTTCCTTCTAGGTTTTTTCTAAGCGGTATTTCCAGATGTTGATGTATTCAGCATACGCAGTGATTAACTTTATTTGATTGTTTCACTTGTTACTAGTTACTACGCAATATAATTGCTACAGAGTACAGAGCAATCGACGATGAGAACTGCCCGCTAACTTTATTATTATACCGGCTATATCGCGTTTAAGCGATTTCAGACACAATGCAACAGAAAATTTTGCAAAAAAAGAGACAATTTTTTTGTTATTTTTTTTCCTCTGGCCATATTTGGGTACTAAATACATTTTTTTTCCTAAAATAATAGTGTATACCCTTTTATTTATAAATACTCTAAGGTGTAAAATAGTTTACATTATTATTTTAGTAAAAATTATGGATTTACTACCCAAAAATGACGATATTTAAAAAATCATCAAAAATGAATGTCCCTTCTTTTTTGCAACATTTTGTGTTGCATTGTGTTTGTAGTCACTAAAACTACCACCCGGCTTCGTTTTCGGTAGCATTCTTGATATACCCGGTATTATTATTATATCCCGTGACGTGCTACGTATGTTGTAGCCGCCGTACCATGCCGTAGACCTACCCCGCTTCGTAGCGGCTACGAATTCGCTACGCTCCCGCTACAGCGTTTATTAAATTATCGAACCGAAAAATTGGCGTCCCGGCTCGCGGTTCGTTGCCGGCTGTCAGTGATCGCCGTCGACCACCGGGGACGCGTCGCTGACTCCGACCAAGTGTCCACGCACCGCACACTACACAATCATTAGGAAACACGCATAAACTGTACCTTCGTATTTCAAATCGTATTTGTCGACTATTCTCCTTATTTCATGTTGTTGCATTTCATTAGTCCACACATTAATATATGTATTATATAAAATACAGTCATATTTTATAATACAAATTATGTGAAGGACAAGTTACTGTTAATTTAACGATTGGATAATCGGTCCCAAATGGGTGCAGCGCTTAAAAGATATGGTACGTGTGTTACGGCGTGTTTCGCAACCACTGCTCGTAACTCGTTGAGCAGACGAAGGAGGAGAGCGAGGGTGGAAGATGATGTGCCGCGCCCGTATATTTTTTTATGCTGCTTCCAAGTTATTTACAAAGCGGTTTTGCGGTGAGGAGCGCGCGGCCGCGGTGGGCGCTGCGACTCATTCATTAATGTGCACGCGAGATAGAAATTCGTAAAAAAAAAACGCGTTGGCCTGTAAGGGCAGCTGCATGTATGCGCGCTCAGCGCCGGCTCGCCGGCTCGGCAGCTCGGCGGCTCGGCGGCTCGGCGGCTCGGCGACTCGGCGGCTCGGCGGCCCACAAACACGTGACGGATCGCGAACCCAAATTAATGCCGAGGCTACACGGTCCGAAAAGTGACCGGGGTTGGCAGGGAGGTAGCGGCTCAGTGGGCGAGGCGGATGTGGCGGGCGGGTGCGGGAGGGGGCGCAGGGCGGCACGCGGCCGCGGTGGCACGTGTCGGGCGGCGTGCACGTTGCCAGCCAGCGTGCCGGCGCGCACGTGGCCGTGAGCGTGCGCCGCGCGCCGCCCGCCGGCTCCTTCAATCCTGCCGCGTTCGGCACCGGGAACGGTCGCGTTCACGGCTCCGCGATCGCAGCAACGATTGAGTGCGTCAAAGCGGAGAGGGGCGGCGCGTGCTCGCGATGCTGGCCGGCGCGCCGCTTAGACAAACACGGATATATCGACATGGGCACAGACTCCGCGAAGTCGACGTACGCTGCGGCGCTGGGCTGGGCGCCGCCGGGCCCCGGCGCGCCGCACGAGTGCTGCTTCTTGCCGCCACCGCCGCCGCCGTCGCTGCTGCACGTGCACCCCGTGCGTCCGCTGCACCACCACATGCCCGCAGGTACTCGGCCGCGCCGGCTCCTGCAGCGCCGCGTCGCCCTCACCTCGGAATCATGATTCGTAGGTTCGAATTTTTCGTGATAAAACAAATCATCCAAATGTCACCGAACGTTTTGTCGCCGTCGCATCTGTGTTGATGTGAAAAACGAAGTAGTGAAATGAGGGCGATTCCGGTGCCGTTTCAGTTCGCAATATGATTTAAGTTAACCGCGGGCACACAGCACAGCGGGCCCGGCGAGGGCGGCGCCGCGGGAGCCACGCGCTGCTCTCCCCGTGGACGGTTTTGCTGTTACTGTTATTGTTGCTCATGTTTACTTCATTGGACGACATCGAGTACGTGCGCGCACGGGAACATTTTTTTAAATTAAAACCAATGTTAATCAGCATGTGCTGATTTATTATGAGCATTTATTAGCAAAATATGGAATACCTCGAGTGTGAGGTCCGTAGCGTCCGTGGGTAGGTCGCACACTACTCACTGCCGTGTCGCTCGAGCGCACGGCGTGAATCGTCTTTGCGTGTGTTACAATGACTGTGTGTGTATCTTCCGACATATTTTTTTAAATATATTTTATATATTTATTTAATATTTTTATGAATTATCGGTATCTATCTGCATAGTACTCCGGTGACCATGAGGTGCCTTGTAACCTTTTATCACGCAAGTACATTGAAACCAACAGCCACAAGCAGTGACCAATTTGTCTGGCGGAGGTGTGGAGGAGATTTGTATCGAGCTATACGTACTATTCTATTACTATTTCTATCAGAGTTAACAGCGGCTGTATCCACAATTGGGATATTATACTAATTATGCCAGTCCTGTGACTACTTCCACGTGACGACAATTATTGCAAACTACGATTGCTGGCACGGCTGACTAGCTGACATGCTTTACAATACGCTAATTGACGATACTCCCAAAGGTATTGCACTCACACAGGATATCCACTACCATAAAGAGATTCACATCAATATTATTTATCCGGGAAACCCTGAAAACACTCTGTCGAGCTGGCTCTTAGTTACTAAATAAACAAAAAGTTAAAAAATTTAAAAAAACACGCTTTCGGATAATATCGAACCAAAAAAGTAAATATATATATAAAAAGTTAGTTAAACTATTATTAACTAGCGGTCCCGCCCAGCTCCGCCCAGGTGCAGATACACTTCAACATTTTCAAAATGGCGCCCAAAAATTCAATTCAAAATGTTCGACTCAATACTTTTTTTTACCTTTTGTAAAAAATATTTTTTTGCACATTAAAAGTATCCTATGTTCCTTCTAATACCTCCAAAAATATTTTCGAATATTATTTTTAAGTACGGGTATAAAGTATAATCCCTTTTTAATCTGAAATTAAGTACCATGATAAAAATGTCTAAACAGGAAGCTTGCAGTTGTTTTTGATTGGCATATAAGTAATAGTACAGTACCCGGCGATAAATATTGCACGTCGACCTTTGGAAAGAGACAATCGGCTAATTTCGACTTCGTAGAGCATTATCTCTGTCGCACACTACCTATGTGACGTTTTGTCAGTCGTTGTTCAAGTGCGATAGAGCGCGGTCGCGTCCAGTTCAAAATATATATATATATATAGAGTTGTTAACACCCCCAAATTTAAATAATTTAAAGTTGTACTATGGCATCTTTAGGAAAAAGAGGGAAACCTTTACGAGGTCAGTCACGCCAAATTATCTACAATGTTTATAAATATTTTGTAACCGAAGCTGTAAGATTTAAAAAAAATGAACATGAAAATGTAAGTTGTTATTTTAAGAAGGTTCAAGCGCGAGTTGCAAATACCACTGGAATTTCAAGAAGAACTTTGAACAATATATTAAACGAAGTCAGTACTGAAAGACATTCTACTGAAATTAAGTTTAGCACTCCAAAAAAAAGGAGACCAAAAAAGCAATTTCGTTTGGATATGGACGATTTTGATTATGATGTTGTTCGAAGAATGGTGTATGATTTTCACTTACGATTTAATGAACTGCCAACAATAAAATCATTAAGAGCTAAATTATCTGAAGCTATTAATTACAATGGGTCTGAACAGACGTTGAGAAAAATACTTCACGAGGTGGGATTTCGGTTCACTAAAATGGAAGATAATCGAAAAGTTTTAATGGAAAAGCACGATGTAAGTCTCAAACGAATGGAATACCTCGATAAAATACGCAAATTTCGCGAAACAGGAAAAAATATCGTCTACATAGATGAGTCTTACATACATACATCCCACACTAAAGGGAAATCTTGGAGTGATGATAAGAAAAAAGGAGTAAAAAAGCCAATTTCAAAAGGTCAACGTTTGATAATAGTTCATGCGGGAAATGAAAAAGGCTTTGTACCCGGTGTCTTTTAACGTATAAATCCACGGATACTACAGGTGACTATCACAATGAAATGAATAACGATAACTACGAGAAATGGCTGGTTAATCAATTAATCCCAAATATACCCAGTGATTCCGTTCTAGTTATCGACAACTCATCCTATCACAATAAATATGTTGAAAGACCCCCCAACTCAAACACCATTAAACAGGAAATGATCAACTGGTTAAACAGACACGAAATTCCAGTTGATCCAAAATTAACAAAAACCCAGATTTACGCTATTATATGTCAGCACAAGGAGAGGTATACAGAGTTTTCCGTGGACAAAGTACTTGCCGAACATGGGCACACTGTATTGCGATTGCCACCGTATCATCCGGATTTTAATCCAATTGAAAATATATGGGCTCAACTTAAAGGCTATGTAGCTCTAGAAATGTGGGTATGAATTTAACTACAGTAAAAGCGTTATTGACTGAAAAAGTAAACATGATCGGGGCTGAAGAGTGGAAAAAGGTTTGCGATCACACAATCAAATGTGAGAATTAATATAGAAGCATTCAACACGGTTTAGACAATTACACTGATAGACTAGTGATAAATAGTGACAGTGATATTGACCACTTTGAGAGCACAGATAGTGAAATGGAAGTAATTGAGAATTAGAATTATTATTATTTTTATTACAATGTCTCACTTTAACAATAGGTACAATGGTGTTTATTATGTACACTACAGCTGTAATTTTCCAAAGTAATTAAATACGTAAACATAATGTGAACATATTATTTTTATTTTATTTTACCCGAACCTAAAGCCATCACTTATAGAAAAATTGGTGTATTTTATACAAAGAATAAAAAGAATGATTAAAAGAGGCAAATAAAAATTGTTTTAACAGCTCCTAATAGATACCGGACTGTTTGTATTTCGTGCGACAGAGATAACGCTCTACAAAGCCGAAATTAGCCGATTGTCTCTTTCCAAATGTCGATGTGCAATATTTATCGCCGGGTACTGTAATATTATGTAGCATTTTAATCAAAATTATGTATCGAAAAAAATACACGTGATTTCTTACACCCCCCCCCACCCCCACCGTCCCTCTTGTGACATTTCGTGATTTTTGTCAAACCCCTCTCCCCCTATTCAAGCCTAGTAGTTTTCGTGAAAGCGTAACAAACAAAGTTACATTCACATTATAATATTACTAGGGATATTTTAAGTAAACGGTCAAGGATCGAAGAAATCATACGCCAGAGAAGGCAGCTACGCATACATTATTCACGATTTAAAATATTAAATGAACGCAAATCCTGAAGGTCCTGATAGAGATGATGTCATAAACTTTTTAAATTACTGTATCGTCATCGCTTTTTCAAAAATGTGCAAAATTTCAAATCAATCCGACCTTTTGAAGTTCTCGAAAGTCGACTTCAATGATTCCTTTGCATATATAAAAAGAAAGCTAATACAAGCATTGGATTCGGAAAAGGTTTGGATTGGTCGAAAACGGAACACGGCACACGAGACTGATAGCTGTAGCGCCTCTGATATTGATCGACGATCCTTTGAGTCTTGATGTTATGTGTTGCAGATGTCGACTTGTAACATGGACTCCACAAATTTGATTTTAATTTGCTGTTTTAAAAACTTGACACTGGCGGAATTGCGGGTAATAACGCAAAGGCCACAAAATAAGGACTGGATGTTTGTTTTCTGACTCGTGTCGTTACTAACCGTTATTAAAAGGCCAAGATAAGATTGTACGGATTATTTAATTAGTCTATTTTCCTTTAATACTTATTCCTTATATTCCTTCCTTAATGAGTTCCTTGACAAGCACAGTTTCTTTATAACAAACATGCTAACTTATACACAAAGAACAACATAACAAAATAAGGACACTCTAAACTAGTGAACACATCATGCAAATAATATTACAATCATAAGACATAAAACATAATTATGTTGAAGAACTACTAACAACTACACAAATATAAACTTATATTACCAATAAATTATATTTTTTTAAAGTAGAAAGGATCCTAAACTCCTGCACCAATAAAAATAAAATAGTCCTAAAAAATAACTCTACATAATCAGAGAAAAAAAAACAAGCATCTCTTACACAATTAAATTAGAAATGTTTTGTTTTGCATGTGCCAAAGAACAGTGCAAAATTTCAAAAAAATTTCTAATACTATTGTAACCAGATATCATTCTGTAGAAAGGACTTTGGAGACCAATAAGAACTAATTAAAGAACTAAAATAATCGGGCAAGGTATCCAAAATCCAGGAAGATGTCCTATGATTCAATTGTAGTTTGAATGTAGTGAATAGGTAGAGCGCGCAGCCAGCACCGGGGTGCTCACTAGTGCAGGCCGCCGCGAGCACGCGAGCACGCGAGCGGGGCGGCGCGGAGGGGCGCAGCGCTGCTGCACGTGCCGCCGCATGTGATCGCATGAGGACTTCCCGCCGCCGACACTCCACGCACACACGCGCGCTGCCGCTCTCCACGATATCGCGACACTCCGCAGGCCCCTCTGCGACACCTCCGTTATGAATACCGACACTCATGTTGTCATTATGTAGACGCAGGAAAGCGATTTTGTCGTATCTCTAAAAATTCAATTTTACACCAGAACCAAAAAAATATATTTAAAAAATGAATAACCTCCAAACTAGAATACTTAGGAATACCATTTTTTTCATAATAACGTTTTAAAATAAAACCTTACATTTTCACAAGGAAATTCAATGCGAATTCAATGAGATACGACAAAATCGCTTTCCTGCGTCGCTACTTCGTGTCACACGTGTTCGCCGTCCGCCGGCTCGCTACGAGTATTATTCACATCAATTGTTCTCGTGCAGTGTTTATATCAAAATCAATGAAACCTCACTATCGCACTTGTACCGTCCACTGCGTGAAAATGTCCTTCCCTGATACAGTTGAAGGTGATGCAGTGGATGGCTGTGTGCGGTGTGCGAAATGATAAGTGTTCCGAGTGTTAGCGAGAGCAGGTCGAGGACGAGGCGGTGACCGGTGGTCCCTCCACTCGCCGCTACTCGTCGCCACTCGCCACTCGCCACTACTCACAAGCGAGTAATAGTTCGCTTGGCGCGTCGTCGGAACACCACGACAGCCCGCCACGTCCACGACGTTGCTGGAGAAATTGTTATTAAATTGAAGACGAGCGCGGAAAACCACGTTTACTAGTCTATGTTTTATTCAAGTCATATTTATGCCGCGATTAATCACATTCAATAACGTTCATGTTTATTGACGGTGATCTTGTTTCACGTTTCTGAAAAACATGAGCACGTGTAGAATAGTATATTGAACAGGCGCATGCGACACGGTCACATGGTTCGGCTCACACAAAAATTACACATATAAAATGTTATGCAAAATTATTTATATTCTAATATTTTTATTCGTTATTTTACATTTCTCATACAACTCGTGAACAATTAATTCTTATGTGCATATAATATACAGGTTGAACCATAAATCGACCCTCATCATCAACTGAAAAATTGAACTAAAAAGTCAAACAAGATTCACAAAATTATAAAAAATACAACAGAAACTAAAACCCAACTAATGAAAAATCACACTCTAAAAGTATAATTAAACAAAAAAAACACTATATACATACATAATATACGACTTTTTCCCAGAAGGAGTAGGTAGAGGTGCTATCAGGACCAACACGTTTCGCCTTCAGTGATTCTTCCGACGATGCGACAGGCTGTACGCCTATAGCAATTCGGGCACAAAATTCTGACTCCGGGCTGATGAATAGAATAATCCATTTTCACTATGGCCGCTCCGAGATTCGAACCCGAGATCTCACTGTTGTAATCATTCCGTAGTACAACTGAAGTCATAATAATTGTCAAAAATATCGTCATTTGAAATGAAACAAAAATAAACCGAAATTATAAATCGAACTAAAATTTATTATCTTTTATTATTATCATGACTAAGTTTTAGGATGCAAAAACTTAATGATGTTAAAAGGATTTACATAAATTAATGATAGAAAAAAATCATGTTGTAATTAAATGCAAAAATATGTCTGATTTGTTTTTTAAGTAGCAAAAACTGGTATCTCGGAACTGACCGACGCGGTCGCTTTCTCCACCCACGTCGCCCCGAGTGGCAGAGCAGTGAGCACCACGCTCCAGCTCGTCACCACTCGAAACAGTATTCACGCGAGCCCCGAACTTTATATCACAAACCACTGCATTACATACTTACTCGACTAAGGCTTATGTGCATGCATTATAATATAGCAGCTGATGGCAAAAACACATGATTGTGAGATGCTGTCAAGTGTAATGCGCAATGGCTTCTATAATGCGACATAAGTAACTCTAGGCACTGGCCGCAAGACTCAATCATCCGCGCGCCGGGGTGCTCATCTACTTATCGCGCGTCTAAAATTGCGTTATATCTATTATAACTCTACCTACGTACGCCTCCCTTATTCTCAATAGATATAAACGTTCTCATTGGTACTGGAAGCGGCGCGCTGCTGATAGAATCCGAGCGAACCGCGACCATTGCGCTCTGTAAATAATGACTTCAACGAAGAAAAATAAATCTCATGAGGGAAAGACTAGTGTTACAGACAATGTATACAAAATAGTTTAATAGGCTCAAAATATTGCGGACACTACAACGAAACTAATAGCGGCGTGACAAGTTGGTACAATAGCAACGCACGCATGCGCAAACGTTATACGCAGGCATTCAGTCGGCACAGACGTGTGAGCCGCGATACTTACAATAATCATAGCGTTATTAATTGATATGGATAACAACGTCAGTGCGGCGAACGATTCGCGTCCGGAACTGAATGGAGGAGCTCCACCACAATGCGATGCGGTGGTGCGCACTCGACTACATTGTATCCGATTCGTTTCTCGCACTAGCGTTAAACTCCCAGAGCACCGACTCAAAAACAATGACGAAGTCTCAATATTACACCTAATTTCAAAACATCATAATTAGTAATTATCTAACCCTAATCACAATATAAAGATTTCGACGGTTTCGAGGGACTTAGCGCTTAAAAGTACTGTACTGTACTGTATCAGCCCATATACGTCCCACTGCAGGGCACGGGCCTACTCTTCAATTGAGAATACGATTGAGAGTGGTTAGGCTATATAGTCCACCACGCTGGCCTAGTGCGGGTTGGCGGACTTACACACCATAGAAACTCCTATGAATCGCTATGGTATGCAGGTTTCCTCACGATGTTTTCCTTCACCGTTTTAGTGCGTGGTGATTGACTATCAATACACACATGACTCCGAAAAGTCAGAGGTGTGCCCTGGGATTCGAACCCGCGACCACCGTGAACATGTTGGCAGCTGCGTCTAGTCCGTTTACCAACAGGCCACCACGCACTTACAGGCCACCACGCACTTAAAAGTAACCGCTGCATATTTCTATGATCTACCAGCAGGCACCATCTTCATCACCATCATTCTTTATAGAAATCTGTGCAGTTTTACATACAGACATACAGGTTGAGTTGATAATTTCCTCTTTTTGAAGTCGTATAAAAGGACATGCTGCCAATTGAGGATAAAATTAAGCGAGTCTTTGTCATTTCAATTATTCCGAATTACAATCATCTGTCTGTATCAGCCCATATAAGTCCCACTGCAGGGCATGGGCCTCCTTTACAATCGAGAGTACGATTGAGAGTGGTTAGGCCATATAGTCCACCACGCTGGCCTAGTGTGGGTTGGCAGACTTACATACCATAGAAATGTTTATAAATCGCTATGGTATGCAGGTTTCCTCACGATGTTTTCCTTCACCGGTTTAGTGCGTGATGATTGACTATCAATTCACAATTATAATCATAAGCCATTGTAATCACTACTATCACCCAGTGGCGGTACTTCCATACAAGCCCAAAAGCCCGGCTTGCCTTACTCAATACGCATATACTCAATCCTAAAGGCAAATTAGTACCTTAAATAAAATACATTAGTTTAATGCAAAACGTCTATCATTTTTAAATTTACCGCGCCATAATGGAGCCCCGCGCCTGCGATGGAGCACCCGCGCCGCGCCCGGCAACTCGCCTAAGCGAGCGCCGCGGTCTAAAACTAATATAAAATTATTTCACTCAAAATCAACGCTGGTCCACGCGTGACGCAATATCTTAAAAAGATGGAACACACCAAAGTATTATCTATCTTTTTCTCTCTCGTGTGCTTTTACCTGGCTTCTGGCGTATATTGCCCTCTCAGTCACACCTATTGATGAAATGCTACTACCATGACACTACGTACCTATACATATAGCTATTTTTTAATGCAATTTGTACCAAGCAAAATGCCCGGCTTCGCGGAGTGAAGTTGTGCACTTGACATGTCATATTATGATCCAAATTTATCGAAAAATATTTATGTTTTGCTACAAGTTATATTGGAATATATATAAAATAAATGGATATTTTTTGAGACCGTATTATAATGTTTTAAATATTTTTATTAATATATAATTAGAATACTTAATTTGGAATTGTCCATAATTTAGGACCTGTGGCTAGCTTCACACTTATTATTATGTCTTTCGAGCGGACGATTAACCAGTAACCACTGAATATCTACGTTTAGTTTTCGTTTAATTATAGTATTTTACGTTTATTACGTATAATAATTGGTGAAAATGTGCCTTGTGATGGTTTGAAGTGTGTGCAAGTGTTGATCGGCGAGGAAAAGGTAAATTCATTACATTTCGTAATTCGTAGACAAACAACTACTCGTATCTGGTCGAAAACCTACGCCTGATTTGTTGTGTATTTCTCGAAAGTAGTGAAAACTATAGAATACAATTTTAAAGATCAGTGCACATAACTACTATATATTGCTGGATGTTCTAATACTAATAAGTTATACTGTCGGTGTTGTATATTTTTTTCGAACGATGTACTTAAATTGGAATTGTTCCGGCTATAGTGATATAAATAATTTAACTGGTAGGTACTTTTATAGTCATTGACAAAAACATGTGAATGCATGCATTAATATATTTTCATAATTCCGGTAAACAGCGTATAGAAACCTCTATAAGCGTCATATACATAACATAATATGTGATGAGATTTCTTAACATTATGCTCGCGTAGACAGTAATCGTAGTGTTTTTCAGATATTACTTAGCTTCCTTTCAGGGCTCATGATGAATCAAAAAATCACATGCATACACAAAAACATAATATGAATGTATTAACAATAATTTCTGGCCGCGAAGTTAAACACGGCGCCGTACTTGTGCTATTGTAGTGCTGTTTATTAATTTACAACATAATTACAATATAAAGTTACGTATGCATGCCCAAAAGTAATTTAACTTACACATTTGTTTTATTCATCTATTTAAAACTAATGATGGGGCCTAAAGTATTTTGACAATATTAAATAGATGGCCGAGAAAATCGCGCCATCTATTAGATTTTTTCGAACAACTTGTTGTAATACATTTTTTCATAACGGTGATAAAGATAATTATTATTTAATTGGTTTTTATCCTAATCTTATATAGATCGTGTGGTAGTTCTAGGACTGCCTCGATGGCGCAAAGTTGAGGTCTCGGATTCGAATCTGGGGTCGTTTTCTATATATATTTTTATTTAATAACATCGCATAGGCTCGCCCCCTATCGCATGATGAACACGTTCTTCTTTCTTAATACCATTTTGCTCCTGAACCAATACAATAAATTACTAAAAAAGTAGTAAGAATTACTAAAAAAATATTGGGCTTGCCCTAGTCCACAACCCTAGGCACGCTACTGCTATCACCAGCCTCTTGTTCATTTGGGAGACATGTGAAGAAAAGACATCGACGACAGAAGAATCTATAATATACCGACCGGACCGATGCCATGTCAAAAACTAGTCCGTGATATCCTAAATTGGGGAAAGCGCAGTTGCCTACCCTAAACTAAAGACAATTGATGAAGAGAAACGATATACCAGGATAGAACATGCAGTCTAGTCTCTATCTTGACATTGTTGATTTTCCTTAATTTTGAAAACGGTTTCTTCCATTTGATTTGCATTGATCCAGATTTGCATCGTGTACTGAATTCTTTAGTTCGGAAGCAAAACAACATAAAACAATTTAATTTGGCATACCAATATCTATCGGTTTGCAGGACATGACATGACATTACATCAGTTCTTTCCGACGAACCAAGCCGTATACGTTAATTTAGAAAGGCGATTCAGTATTACCTTGTGGCGGGCTCGGTGTTGCTCACAATGCCTTTAGCTGTAGCACGTGTGCGCCCGCGACCCGTGCGAATGCCTTCTGTCGTTAGTTGGTTATTGTGTGCGGAAGTGTACCCGCAAGAGACGCGAGGCGTGAGGGCGCAGTGGAGAGGGGGGAGAGCGTTTGGACTCTCCGGTGAGAAAGTGCAACGCTACGATAACATCTTGAGTCGGACTGTCAAGGTCGCCCGCGTTGGTAGCTTTCAAATCCATCGTATGCGATGTTCCGCACTGTTCGGCACTGCTCAGCACGGACCGGCGCGCGGCTGCTGCACGTGCGCGCCCGCCAAGAGCCTCTGTACAGTGCGAGGGAAAACCTCATGCTTATTTATTTAGTCAATTAACACGTGTTTAAAACAAAAATTGCCTTTGCTTTCGTTTGTCCTCGAATATTTTGTAGCTCGTGACTACTTAACGAATTTTGTTCCGGTTTTCAATAATATGTGTATACAGTTTGAAGACGAAAGTTCTTATGTGTCATTTATAAATGTTTCGTTTGAATATTCACTTCGGTACCAAAAGATAGCGTTAGCTGTACTAGGATTCTTAAAATGAGTAATTATAATTTGCCATTATTTTCGATGCCTAATGACAGCAAATCGCGCTTTAACATTAATTCGTCCATATATTTTAATATCTAGTATCTATTATGCATTTCTATGCATATATTCTATATATTCTAATATCGATGTAAGTAGTAACATAAAACCGGAATTTCGTATAATGGTGCAAGAAATTCCACTACGATCCGTAACACGGCTTCTGCAGCATCTTTGTATCCCTCATGTCTCTGACGATGATCATCTACACACAAAAATACACTTTCCACACATCAGTATATTTTTATAAACATGTCGAGTTTTTGCCTTATGAACAACAATTAACCAACAAAATTGAAATTTGTTTCGAAACCTACTCTGTAACTCGAAATTCGAATCTTCGGATCGAAGAATGAATGATTCCAATATATCGGCAATCCGAACATTTACATTTTTATTTACTATATTCATCCGAAACGAAGTTCGAAACTTCGGACGAACGAAGATTGTGACGATACGAATGTACCTACTCTGTAGATGTTCGTATTGCCGATATATTGGAATAATTTATTCTTCGATCCGAAGATTCGAATTTCGTGTTACAGAGTAGGTTTCGAAACGAAATACGTCACGAAGTTTCGAACTTCGTTTCGGATTTATGTAGTAGGGACCTTGATTTCCCTGTTATAATTTAAAAAAAATTGCTGCAGATTACCATCGAATTCTTGTCGAAGCTTACAGTGAACAAAGTAAAACACAGTGTTTGCAGTGATTACAATGATTCGAAACTGGTGACTGGTGACTTTGACGAGAGAACGAAGTTAGCTCCCCCGAAAAGTTCGTAAACAACAAATATATTAACTCTTTTTATTGTAACACAGAAATCCGTCACCATTCGTTTCTTTCATTAAACGAAACATTTTAAATCACATTTAAAAAAAAGATGTGTAATTAAAATCCGGCAACCGCACTAGGTCGGCGTCGTGGAGTATATGGCTTAAACACTCTCAATCGTACTCTCGATTGTAGAGGCGGCCCGTGCCCTGAAGTGACATATGCAGATACAGAAACTTGCGATATATCTATTGAATATAGAGTACTAAGCACCGCAAGTTGAATTGGTATTCGTATAGCTGATTGCAAAGGCTCACTTGTCATAAGAAAACGTGTAAGGTTTCATTTGAAAACTATCGGCAATTATTTATTATTGGTTCAATGTTTCACAATCATGGTACTGAATCTGTCCGGCTATGGTAGTACTAGTGACTGGGGCCAAGGGCCGATAAGTCATTTGTACATAAGTTATAAACTCACTGAAAAAAAGGTGACGCAATTGATTTACTTATTATTATTACAACGGACATTTTAATGTGTTCATATTTACCGGTGGTCAATGGCGTAGTATCATTTAAGTTTGTCCGTGTTTAAATCTAAGAACTTAGTGAAAGGTAAAATATGCTTTATGTTTTCAACATACGCTACATGTTTTGTTAATACAAGTTGTTGTTATATTAACTATCGGTGAGGTCATAAATATCCTGAACCGAGGAGAATGCAAGAAAGATTGATGAAAGTGGACGAAGCGAAGTATGTCAAGACCGATCAGAGTGGAGATCTGTAGTTTGTGCCTACCCCTTTGGGATACAGGTGTGACATCCATGTATGTATATATTTATTTATTACCAACTTCCGTGGCATAATTGGTTAGACGTCGGCTGTGAAACGAGAGGTAGCGGGTTCGATCGCCGCACCAAGACAAATGATTGTGTGAAGCGCAAGCGTTTGTTTCGGATGTTTGTGACACAGAAAAGTCGTTAACTTTATTTATTTATATGGAAACTCTAAACTACCAGCATAATATAAACTAAGGATTTGTTTTTATTTGACTGTAGAAAAATCGACCCTAAGTACATCGAACAGCTAACGACGCTCATACGTGTACGCATATCTAAATGGCGACTTCATATATCAGATGTTAGGAAAAAGCTTCCAAATAGAAGACAGACGAATAAAAATAATGGATGCCGGTGAAAAAAAAACTTCTTACTATGTTTGACTTGCATTATTCACGCTCCATTGCACCGTTTTGAAGTGTGTTTGAATATTAGTTTTGGTTTTGTAAGCACTAACACCTTGTATTAGTTTTAGTAACCATTCAAAGAAAACTGCAACACAAATCATCTATTGTATGTAAGCGAAGTGTAGAAAGTGAACGTAATTTTATCATAAAGATACCTTCACAATATACGATCCAGAATTAGTCATATTAATTATTTTCAAAATCTTTGGAGACGGCGTGGTGGGGTGTTGAAAATATTTACAAAATATGAATTACTTACATGGGGTCCCTATAGTGCATAGCGAACGCGGAATTGCGTTCGTAGAGTGGCGAGGTGCGGGGCGGCACGGCGGGGAGGGGGGCAGGGACCGCCAACGACACGGTAATTTCTCGCGAGTTTCGGCAAGGTAAGGTGAAAGTGTTCATGTTTTGAGAAAGGAAGAGTTGTTCATTTTTATGGCAAGAGGCTGCGCGTGAACCGAGCGGGTCTCCGCCCGCTCCCGCCGCCGCCCCCGCTCAAGCCCCGCGCCACCGCGCATGAAAGTGAAACTTGATGTGGACCGTATTTAGCAGAGCTGAGGAATTCGGACGTTAATGTGATTGTGCCAAAGCAAATGTTAGCGGCAGTCACATGCGGGTGGAGCACGAACAGGCTGGAGTATCGGGTGTTGTGTGAGCGCGCCGGGTCGCGTGCAGCGTGCGCCAAGACATTTTATAATCCTGTATGCACTGCATGCTAAGTCACCTTCCGTTGATATAGTCATAGTGATGGCGCCGTGAAGCGTTCCGGGAACACTGGTGTCTAGCTACAGCCGTCCAAGTATGAGCAGCGACTTTGCTTAGTCTCTGTATGTATTGGTGAATTATGATATGAGCAGCCCTGTCTTTCTTCTGCTCTTTGCATCTACAGTACGGATGGGACGATGCCAGCGCGTCGTGCATCCGCCGGCTTTCGGTCAATGAATGAGAATGAGCCACCTATCCAAGTGCTGATGACCGAGCATAGAGCGGTTGGGGACTCCTCATAGTGACTTGGGTAAATGTCTTGCGTTTCGGGTTCATTTTATGGGCACGATCTTGCATTAGCGGATGCTCCATCCGGATTGTAATGCGCTCACCTGATGGTGAGCTCATTGTGGTCAATTTGATATGTTAATATTAAAAAAAAATAAGAAACCAACTTAATTGGTTTTCAATATTTGTAGAACCGTTGGTTACTATCAGCTAAACCAGTAATACACCAAGTGCCATTTCAAATATAGGAATTCACAGTCATTCCATTACATGCACATATTAATTGAGATTTTACGAGAATGCGGTGTCGATAATCGTCATGTTTATGATGTATCCGACTCCAGTGAATATCAAAGATATGTAGTAAGATATAAATAAGATGATTGCTTTTGGAAACCCGAAACTAGTCCAAAAGTTACTTTGAATAAGGTATAATTTAAGTAGCATGAGGAATGCGCCAAATCGAGGCCGAATTTTATACATGGTATATGATGGTGTTTCATTTTAAACATAATGAAATTCATATTAAAATCTTGTCCAGGGTCTTAACCGTGATGCGCTGAGATGTTCATATTGCTCACACTTACCCTACCTTACATACACACGCACGCACACACACAAAAGCGTGAGCGCAAATGAGGCGGCTATTTCTGTGCTCACGTCACGCCGCGTCGCGTTGATAAGTCCAATTAAATATTGATATAAGGAAAAATACTCGCGAGAACCGATAAATAAACACAGTTAGTAATTTTGTTAATGTACGGTGAGCCGGTACCGCGTGAGAACCAGGAGTTCACGTTCGTAGGGAGGAGTGTCGGCGAGCCCTCATGCAGCATCATGTGCTGTGCTCATGTCGTGCGGCAGCGCCCGCGCCTGACTCAGCGCTACACCTGCCGCCCGCGATAATGTAAACACTATTGTGGAGCGGTAGCCACCTGTGCTCTCACGCGCACCCCCGCACCCCCGCACGCCTGCACACCTGCACACCTGCACACCTGCACACCTGCACACCTGCACACCTGCACTCATGCGCGCTCGCACCTACTCGCCCAGCGATAACAAATCAACCTCCACCGCCAAACGCCCTGTGTGCCATAACATCAGGCCATTGTTTACTACTGATTTACTAGTATGTTAGTAAACGGAAACGCATCATAGCTATTCGTGATTGTCACGTTAGAATCGAAAACATTTATCTCCAAAATGAAGGGGTATCAAAATCGTAGCAAAGGATCAGTCAGACGCACTGAACTGAGCGCCACGTAAAAGACTTCAACGCGCTATTCCCACCCGAAAGAGCTCGGATACCATCCGCGGGCCGCACTCACGGATCATGCGGTGAAACCCGGTCCAGCGCATCGCCTTATTATGTAGGATTGTATAAGGCGGAGGCGACGGACGACGCGATGGCACATCCGATGTATTATTTACGTCGTCTATTTAAAAGTTATTCCGGTAGTGATGCGCACTTGCGAAATTATTACGTGACGTGTGCGAGGTGGCCGTGTACCCTAGTTGTGTGGGCATTGTTTACATGCGTCGGCGGCAGCGCGAGCAGGCGACACGTGCCGCCGCGGCGAGAGTGAACGCGCCGCCGCCTCCGTCGCGGTCCTCAGCGCGCATTATGTCATCGCAATTAAAAACTGTCGTGCGCGGTGCGGCGCTCGGCTCACGGCGCACGGCCACAGCGCGGCGCTCGGTGCGAGTGGGGGTGTGCGCGAGGAGGGTGGGGCGGGGTGGGGAGGTCGCGGGAGGGGTGCGGAGCGCGCCGCACGCTTGGCGGAACAGTCGCGCGCTGCACGCCGTCGCGCACCGCCCGCTGCGCGTACCCGCCGCGCCCGCGCCGCCATGAGCGATCACTGAGCGAGCGCGTCGCCGAACGCCACACTCGCACACATGGAGTACCAGCACCAGCCCATCCAGCCGCTCGGGCCGCCCGCGCCGCCGCCGCAGCTGCTGCCGCCCGCGCCGCCGCCGCCGCTGCCCTCGCTGCCGCAGCTGCAGCACGGCCACGCGCAGGACGACGACCGCTGGAGCCAGTACCACATCTGGAGACAGCACGTGTTCGTCAACGGTCAGTGGCCCCTCTCGCCCGCCTCGCGTCCTGCGTCCTGCCGCCCGGCACTTTCTCCGCGTTCGCTTCGACGGCGAAAGAACCGTGAAAAAAAGAGAAAGTGTGCGAGCGCAGACGTCGATGTTGATTTTTTTGATTTCGCTGTGACACGAACCTTTCACCGGAGCGCGCCCTGCGGCCGGCGGATGCGCCAAGCTCGTCCGCACGAGCGCGGTCTGCGTGTCCGTGGCGCATAGTTCGGCACGTCGCGTACGCCATGGAGCGATACTACGTCCAGATAAGGCGTCAAATCGTCTCAAAATATCAAGGCCTTGACATGCGCGTCACCGCGTCACGGCGATCCGCGACGCTCGGTGCCGGAGCGCGCACGTGTGCCGTCGCGCAAACACGATTATCTACCGCGAAGCCCTATCGCTCTGCGTCCCGTTACCCGCAGCACTACGCCACGCGAATGATATTCTTCCGTGTTGTTGGAGTCGCCGCCGACACGGAACCCGCCGCTAATCACATACGAACTGACTTAACATGAGCTACACGACGTGCGACTGCTTGTGTGTGGATTCAGTTGAAGCGGTGTTTTCTCGTGCCTCGCCATACATTTGAGTGCCAACTGTCGAGCCCTAACACGCAACACAACAATTCAAAGCGTAGTTCGAGGTGCGTGCTGTTTTTCTACACCTCCAATGCATTTTTTGAACTGGTTGTTATTTTGTTCGCACTTCTTCAAATCATAACCGAAGACAGTTTTTTCCAATTCCACAAAATTAAGTAATTATCAAACAAAACCATCTAAAAAACTCATTTTCAGGCATATTAAGGAACAACTTGACCCTTGTACGACGGCACCCTAAAGGTCAATTTCAAATTGGACGAATTAAATATGGGTCAGTTGGAGAGGGTTTCAGTGAGTGCAAGCAGTGGCATCCTATTTCCTGGATGTGGCGCGCTACGACTGGAGCACACTCGGCATTCTCGGCGCCTCGTCGCTGCGCCCGTTATTAGCCACCACTCAATGTACTTCCTAATTTTTTACCAACCCGAGCGTGGCCGCGCACACTTTCACTTCGAATATTTGGGAAAAAGTGGCGACCTTTTTGCGACTTTCTCTCGGTCCATAGCTGCGTCGGCGCCTCGATCCGCGCCGCTCCGGCGACCGGTTGTCGGCGGCGACGTGCGCTCCCAACGTCTGCCACTTTTACTTTCTGCGATTAACTATGCACCGCTTCGCCTCTCAGCTGACGACGGTTTGCGTACGCACAGTACCTTTGTTCGGCTATTCACTCATCAACTATAACCTCATATGACAATTACATCAGGAGATGCCAGATTTCTATTCTCTTGGTGAATAATCATCAGAATTCAGGATTGCTCAGTTAATTATTCAATCCCGAAGTCATAAAAGGCACGTAAGACATAATATTCCCGAGCCAGCAAACTCTCGCTAGACTGTTTCTCCTGGCAAACTATACTCCAGCAGCGTCGCTCACGGCAGCGCTGCTGGTAAAAGCGTTCTTCTGGCGAGGATTCCGCAAGTCCGCCCCCGCCGGCCCGCGCGCCTCGCCGCTCCCGTGCCTTGCAGTCGCTGCACCTTCCGACTTTTACTTTCCCGCTTACGTGTACGCGCCCCGCCGCCCGCGCCGTACCGCCCGGCCAGCTGATCGCGAAACAACTTCCTATTCTTCATATTGAACACTGATCATTTTAGTCTTTTCAAAACCCATCTGAATTTTTTTATTCGCTCAAACATTTACTGCAGTTTTTATTTTTCAAATTTATTTGGTAGATGTTTAAATTGTATTTATAAATTTTAAGGCCTGTCCAACCGTTCAATTCGACATACGAATCACCGTTTTGAGAACAAATCAAAGTGCATGCAAATGATGAAATAGACAAGTAGTGTAACGTAGAGGCTGGTGTCCCGCGCTGGGCGGCCACGCTGCTCAGTGTATGAACGTCGTGCTGGTCGGAGTATTAGCGCTAAGGAGGAAGGCAGGCTACATACGAGTGGCACCAGCACGGCGACGCTGATGCTCTGGGCCGCAGAGATGAGGGCGCACACAGGCTCGGCCACGCATCTGTCGACATGGTTACCACTTTCTTGTTAACTTTCGCTCAATTCACACGTTTACAAAAATGATTGTACGCCGACGGAAAACGACTGCTTTCTCCGTTGCGCAAGAGCAACAGCAGCCACTTCCCGCTCTACACCTCGCCCCGCACCTCCCCCGTACCCCCCGCGTCGCGTCCTGCCCCCGCGTCTCTCGTACCTCCAGCGCTCGACTATACTACCGTTCGAGTTGTCGCAGCACTCCTCACCTATATTTTCCAAGTAGGAAGTGAGTTTGTTATGCAACCCCGACTTTCCAATGTGGAAGCCGGCGGCGCGCTATGCGTACTAGACGTCGTGTGCAGGTGAAGAAGGGTTGGGGGAGGGGAGGTGGTGCAGGGTTCACTCTACACTGGTTAATATGTTAGGCTATTTAACAGTGCGTCGCTTTCTAACGTACATTTCGTATGAAAGTGAGAGCAAACGGAACGCGCGTTCACACTTTCTCTTTGGAGCTCCAAATCTTGATCAAAAGTGGCCGCGCTTCCGCGAACGGCCGCGTCGAGCTGCGTGGGCGACTATCCGTATGGCGCAACGTCATGACGTCAGCCAGCAGGCCGCCGGACTTTCTCCGAGCTCGTCGAAAGTGAGAGCGGCCGCGGCCGGCCGCTAAGAAGCGATCGTCGCCGCCGACCCGTCGCGTGCTTCCTTGTGCCTCAGGGCCAAGTTATTTCCGGTCGCTTTCCGCTCTAGGATCCCGGTGTGGCCTCCGGGTGAGTGTCGTAACCGGAGTGGGCGCAAGAAGTCTGTTGCGGAGGCGCGCGCGCGGAACCGCACGGGCGGAAAGCGTGGCGGCGCACGAACACGTAACACAAGTGGGTTACTTCCCGCTTCCTGCAGCACTGCTTCTCCGACGCGTCACGCTTGCCCCCGGCCCCGAGTGGTGCATTGTATTCGTATATCGTTTATCAACATTATCATCATTCCCAGAAATTCTGCATTACTCACCTATATTCGGTACACATCTGCGGAGAGTGATAGGGGTCACAAGAACATTTTGACTAGTTTTTCGTAACTACTGCAATTAGACCACTGAGACAAACAATAAAATGATTGTTAGAGTCCCCCCCGTCCACGTGACCCGAGACAAATGCGAAGGGGCGACAGCAGCACGAGAGCGCGCGCGTGACCAGCACGGCCGCACCCTGCGCCCGCACCCCCGCGCCCCGCACCCCTTTACCGTCATTGTCACAAACTGAGCACGCGTCAGAGTACCTGAAACGTACCATATTTAATATAACCATCCTTGTGACACACAGGACATACTGAGGGCCACACATGTACATATTTTAGGACTAAGTTTAATAATATTGCATTCATGCATTGCGCTATTAAGATATATTATGTTATACAAATATATTATGTTTAAGTATGGATAAGAGTGATCCGCGGCGGCGACACCGCACGTACACTGGCCACGCGCCTCGGTAATTTTACGTGTAGAACCAATAACACTCGTTGCCACGACGACGAGTAGACAAAGCCCACGAGAAGCAATTATGGAACATGTCAAACGTATAAGTGGTGCCTCCGCCGCCGGTAACTCCCTAGAGCTCCCCCGCGCTACCTCCGGCCGCTCTCCGGCGACGGATACGCATATTGTGCTGACGCGATTGTCCATTTGAAGCAGTATATTGTATGTCGCGAATGCTTTGCGAATGGAAATGATTTAAACATTGGTGTCAGTGTAGTGGTGCTCGCCACCACTCGGCGGAGGGCGCGGGGGTGCGGGGCGCGCGTCGCCTCCGCCACGCTCCACCGGCGCGCTGACCCTCCTGACGTGACTGTTGCAGGCAAGTCGGTGAACACTAAGGACGCGTTAGAAGACAAGAAAGATGACAACGACCTGTGGGAGGCGCAAGCCGCCTTCCTCGGGCCCAACCTGTGGGACAAGACGTTGCCCTACGACCCCGATCTCAAGGTACACCTACTCATCATTACGGAGCGCCGTGCGGACCGGCGCGGGCGGCGGCGGATCCACGCCTTCACCGCCCGCGCCGCTCAGCAAGGGGTCCTCTTTCTTACTGTTATTACATATAATCAATGTCATCTCTATTTATACTATGCGTGTAATATTTGAATTTGATTGCGCTTGTGCGAATTCTTAGCTGCGACTGTTACGTATACGATGTGCTACGCGATAGTGTGCACGAGTCCAGAGCGCCCCGCGGAGCGAGTGAGCGCCGAGGCGCGCTCTGTGTCCGTGTGTAGTGATGGCGTTCATCGGTGGTGTTGCAGTACGTGGACCTAGACGAGTTCCTGTCGGAGAATGGCATGCCGGGAGAGGGTCTCGGCGGCGCGCACCTCGGTGGCTCCGCGTTCGGGCCCGCGCTGGGCCTGCAGACGCCGATCACGAAGCGGGAGCGCTCGCCGTCGCCGTCGGACTGCATGAGCCCCGACACCATCAACCCGCCGCTGTCACCCGCCGACTCCAGTGCGTATGCCGCCCTCTTGTGCAACGATACGCCAACCGCGGCGTCATTCGATCCAGACTAAACTTCTCCTTCATGCATTACAGCGTTCTCGATGGCGTCGTCGGGCCGTGACTTCGATCCCCGGACGCGCGCCTTCTCTGACGAGGAGCTCAAGCCGCAGCCCATGATCAAGAAGTCCCGGAAACAGGTAAATGATGTTAGTGCGCTGATCATTCCTAGCGGCATGCTTCAATTGCCACCGGGGTGCGGCGTCACTCACACGCGCATACCCACACTCGCACACACAGCACGCACACACGCACAGCCAGCCAGCCGCACGTTCGAGTGCACACACAATGTTTCGCGGTTCACCGGTGTCATACTCTGTGGCATAATGGCAAATTGTGCACTTGCATTACGCCACTAATATTAGCGTCTTATTAATAAACACCAAACCTTATTCCGGGCGAATCATGTTTCCAAAACAAATCGATAAATACGATACGAAAACGATTACCGCATACGGGAATCAAGCCCAGACATTCAAATGTTTTTGTTGAATTATACATTAAGTAGTCAACACCTAAACTATTGTTTTTAAAGGACTTTATATACCTAATTAATCCTAAAATACGTAATATAGGTAATCTTAAAAAAGACGTAACTATTTTTCGTGAAATGAGAAACACAGTTGTGCTATAGGCACACGGCGTAATTAAGTTTTTTCTACATGATAGTCTAGTTAATATTTTGGCCTCAATTGAAATCTTAAAAAACGGATAAAAGTTTTAGTTGACAAAATAGCAGCCCAAATTCATTATTCTGTAAAGAAAAATGAAAATCCTTTAATTTAACGTTTATTATTTTGATTATTTAATTTTATAACCAAACCAAGAATATTTTATAAATGTAGTCCAAATATAAAATGGCTAAATGTGAATTGGACTTGCACCCCGAAGGTTCCGTACTACACGATGTTGTATACTCTATTCATAAAAAAAAAACCGCGTGTAAACTACGTAAACGTAAATTAGTTAAATCATGTTAAGAGGAGATAAAACGTTCATTAAGTTCAGCTATTCATTGTGGATTTTTATATTTTAACTAATATTACCACTTCAAGGAAAAAAGTGTTTTCATTCACTTGACAGGAATCTCAATCGTTCAGCTGACCGACTTCCGCTATTTTTCTGCTTAGAAACTGCTAAAACAACGGTGCCGGACCTTTTAAAATTAATGAGCTGTTAAATAGTTGGTTAGTGATTTTTGACGACTGTGAACATTTTTGGTGCAGCTCATTTTTTATTTTTACTTTTTAGATGGGTCCTTTTGCTAAAGCATGTTTTGAACAGTTTTACTTTTAATTATTTTTTCAAGGTTGGATATCATGTAAATTACCATATTATTATTATTATGTTTTATCTTTTTATATTATAATATAATCATGGCTCCTTGACAAGTGTGTTAATATAATTAAATACGACGAAATTCTTGAAAATCTAGTTAATAGCTATAGATAAACACACAGTCGCAGTAGTAAAACTATGTTAAAATAACCTATTTGTTAACTCAGGACATGTTCTATCTGTGAATTAAAATCTGTCTTAATTCATAAAACGGTCTCATCGTTTACTTCAAACAAACAACCAAATAATTTCTTCAAACATCCTGATTATAATATTATTAGGAAGTCGGATTTATATGTATTAAGATCACCACTACTTGACCATGACATTTCTACATTATTATTTATTAATACAATATAAATTATATGTTACCGGCCAAACCCGATTTTAGGATGAATGATTTTCACCATTCAAAATGTGGGTGTCCTGGCACCTCTGCCTACCCCTTCTGGGATATAGGTGTGAGTTTATGTGTGTATGTATGTATATATTTTAATATATAACACCCAACAGTCACATAGGTACATAGTTCTGACTCCACACTAAGATCGAGTATTGTGTCGTGGGTATCAGGAACTACGAGAAAATTTTCGGTCTCACAAACATCCAGACCCGAAATAAATATTGTGGGCCGCACAACATTTCTCTCGGTGCGGGGATCGAACCCGCGGTCTCTCGTTTCACAGGCGGCCGTCGAACCAACTGCGCCACGGAGGCTGTCAAAATAATAATTCGGTTCCAACTAATAAACTGTAATTGTAGACAAGTTAAATGTGCACCCTACAAGTATACCATAGTCATGGTTAAAACCACATCACACCTCACCGCGCGGCTCAAAAAAAGTCTACCAAATTTGGTAGACTCGCTTCTCACGTACGTCAGTGTCATTTGAACTACATATGGATAACGTGCTCCCGAAAAATAATTAATTATGCCGGTTTGTGCTGTCGAATTGTATCGCAATTGTGTGGGAAACTGTATAATAATACCATATCACTTTCTATCGGTAACATTATTGTTAACCACTATTATTTGAAGAAAACATGAACTTTTAATTCATTATTTTGAAGATGAGTTTCATTGGCTAGTGTTGTCAATCTATTACTAGGAAAATTTGTTGAAACTCTGGGAGAAACTATAAAACACAAATATCATTACATAATATTTCGATCAGAATAACAACAAGAAGAATGGCATTATTTATTGAATGAGTAAATAAAACTTACCTACACGATATTAATGAAACCCACGACGACATGCACTTCATAGTAATTTTATTAATTCTTTGCCTTGCATGTACCATTCAAAATTTCATAAACGGGGTACTGCTATTGTCATCTTTGAAGAAACAGCGAGAACTTATTCAAGGTCCTAATAATATTTTTAGACGTCCTACGGATTCCGTACTAGCAAATTGCTGGAGAGACATTACACAGCGGAAACGAAAGAAGACCATTCGTAGCCTCACATGACTTCAGTTGTGTGTTCCGAACATTTTACTTATGATGATTTATATTTTACATAAATACGGAAATCAGATAACAGCCCAGGCAATAAATCCAAAGAGTTAATTCTATTCGGAAACAAACACTAGGAGATGGGTTTAGATCTTATTGTTTTACTAAAATGCGTTATAAATATAATTAATAGTATGATTACTTTAAATAAAGAAAAATATTTTATTTAACCTATTTTGTATATCAAATAATGGGGAAAAGTTAAGTTAATAATCTGGAGTAGGCATCCCTAAACACACACACCTTGACAGTTGGATTACAATAATTACACGACCCGTACTCACACATATCAACGAAAGTGAGGACACTTTTAGCGCATCGTTTGTTGACATTGCTCAATCTAGACGAGTATATAATCTAAGGTTAAAACCTTGTGTTAGCAGTCGCGCGCGGTGCTTCCACTGGATATTTTGAAGCGAGAATAGCCCTGACTTCTGTTTTTATGACCGCCGGGCGCAGAACTATTGGTGGTCGCTCTAATTATAGAGACTCTGCAACTCCTGTCACCTAGAATCACGCAAAGAATTGACACCGAGTTCTGGAGCCCGCCGGGACTTTTAGGGACACAGCGTCTCTTTACCCCGCATCGATATTAATCAGGAAAAATAGTAGGAGTTGTAAACAAATAATTGTACACTTCCATATGCAGCAAAGCGGGTGTCAAAATGTATAGCTAAAAGGTATTATCCTCCGATATAAAGATATACAACTGGAGAAGCCATGTTAAGCACCACTGTCTAATTAAGGACAAAGTTGTCCCCTACTTATAACTGAGTTTGAACGCGCTGTAATGTGAGGAATCGCTGCTTGTGAAGGCATACCGCTCCTGCAGCTTTTCCAGCAACACCGATGATTTCAGCTCTTACGAGAGGCAGGAAATCTTTCGCTCCCTTAGCACAAGGCGGTATATTTATATAATAACAACCTCTAAGGCGCAGTTGATTAGACGCCCATAAACTTGATGCCGCGGGTTCAATCACCACGTCAAAACAAATGTTTGTGTGATCCACATTTGTATTTGTTTCAGATCTAGTTGTTTGTGATACTGAAAAGTCTAGTAGTGATATCCACGATACAAAGCAATAAAATATATAAATAAACAATTAATAACAATATAAACATAGCGATCCTAGTGTAGACTTAGGACTATCTAAGTGGCTGTTGGGTGCATTTATTTATATTTATATAGTGTTATCTTTGTTGAAAATCCATATAAATGTAATTTAAATCAGGTTATGCGGATCATAGACGGTCAAATCATTATCCCTATAAAAACCACTCTACTCGAGAACTTGGGTGAACGAAATCAATCATTAAAAAATGCACGACAAAAACTATCAAAAAACTGTAAAAAGGCATTCTGATTACATTGCCCCCTATAACGTTTTGCGATATAATATTTAGGACCAACTTAATTGTCAGATAAATATTATTCACGAATAAATTGTGTTTGTTTGTCTTAATACTCGTGCAACTTCTTAGGTTCAAATGTAAAAACGACTCAAATAACTAATCAAAACAATTATTGAATCAGGTAGTAACTACAAGCAGAAAAGTAATAATAAAATAGTCTAGATTTTCCTTATACCTAGTCAGGTCATAAATTCTGGCACATGTTTAATATAAAATAACTGAAACAAGTTTATTCATTATGTAACCATTTATGTACCAAATGAACTTAACAAAACATTTCTTATGACACTAAAGTTTATTCAAAATGACCTCCGTGATTTTGAATACAGGCCTTCATCTGCGCGGCCAGTTGTCTATCGCAGCACGAACGAGGTCCATGTCAATATCGGTGGCTGCCTTAATCAAGGATGTCTTGAGTGACTCCAATTGGGATGAGGCTTTGAGCACGCCTTTTCCTCCAAGTGTTGCCATATCATGTAATCTAACGGATTCAAATCTGGACTGGAGGAGGGCCAGTCTTCGTGCCGGATGAAGTCGATTTCACGCGCCGCCAGCCAGTCTTGTGTGCTCTTCGCTCTATGAACTGGCGCCGAATCTTGTTGGAATACCCAGTGCCTGTTATTGAACATGGTATGAGAAACAGGTTCCACAAGGTTCGTCAGGACTGTATTTTGATACACAACTGCATTCGTTTTTACACCTTTCTCACAAAAATGTACTTCTGCTAAGCCCCAATAAGAAACTCCCAACCATACCATGAGCGAGGATGGAAAATGACCTCGTTGGACACGCGCAATACGGTTGCTCGCTTCTTCACTACTGTGTGCGTAACACCTTATCTGTTTGTTGTAGCTCACTTCTACAGTAAACATTTTTTCATCTGAAAAAAGAATTTCCCGATATTTTTTTCCCGCGTACCGCTTCAACAAAGCGCGGTATCTCTTCAGTCTCAGGTCCATTAGACGAGCATTCAAACGATGTCCTGTTTTTTTCGATATGCCCGAAGCCCTAAGTCTTCATTTAACACCCTTTTCACCTTGGTTCTGCTTACCCCATCTGAAGGGCCAATAGCTTCTGCTTACGTTTGGGATTTCTTTGAATTCGTGACTTCACAGCTTTTATCACTGCTGGAGTCCTAACAGACCGAGGACGACCACTTCTTGACCTGTCATCTACACTAGAGTCTTTATTGTATCGTTTGATGGTACGATAAACGAATCTTTTGGTTATATTCAAATTTTTCAGTATGTCAAAAATTTGAATTGGCGCGTAACCGCAACGATGCACACGAAATAACTGCAACACCGTCTTCTTTAAGCGTGCACTCCATATTTAAAATGAGTAAAATTTTAAAAAGTATACATTTTTATTTTCATGAACAATTCGAAATTCGAATTCAATAACTTTTTGTGGCCAGCATTCTAAAATAACATGTGAAAGGGGAAAAAAATATTCTTATTATTATGACAACAGCTCTCCCTGCGACAGAAGTTCGTAGACTACCTTTATTAAGTCTAATCATAGTCGTCTAAAACCGCTATTGTATGAAGTAAAACGAATATTTGTCGTCTCTTCGATGTTTTTTTTTTTTTATTAGTATTAATATACAAATTACTTCGCACAAAAAGAAAACAATTACTATGAAAAATCACATACACAAATTTACAATTAGCAGTCTTATCACTCAAAGGCAGTGTTATACAGACCATGGGCTGGAAAAAAGGATACCTATACGGAGGAAAAAAGGAAAAGTTCAGTAAGGTGTGTAGAGATATGACGTAATAAAAGGATGGAGGGGGTAAGAACGTAAACTCTTATATTTTATATGAGTTTATGTTCTTACCCCTTACGCATTGCTACTCCAATGTACCTTAAATAAAAATAGTTTAATAACGTTTTTAGGTATTAGTTGTGTAAGAATTATAAAATACACATAGTTAACATATGAATACAATATGTACTATATTATACATATATATAATATAGTACCAGTACCTACATACAAATAGGAAGACTTATCTTCATCTATGTATCAGTTTAGTGAGTAAGGTCGTGTTCCTTGGCGAGTTTTTTTTTAAATGGTGATAGCGAGTGTGATTGTTGGGTGTAATAATTATTTTTTTATTATGAATATTATGTAAAACAATGCGTTAAACAAATATTTTTACTTTAATTGTAGTTCCTAATTTTGTCACACGCTAAGTCAATGTAAATACGGTAAATATCATTTTTTTTGCATTATATAAATTAAAAAAATAAAGAATTAATTTTCTCTCTGGATATTTGCCGATTCTTACCGATGATTAACAAGAGCATCCTGGTAATACGGGAGTCGTTTATTAGGTTTAATCCTAATATTAATGAATATTTAATACACACATCTGGTGGGCCGTCTGCTCTTCTGTCTCCCTTATAAAAACGAAACATTCCAAAAATATATGAAAAATTAACTGTAACACAGCACAAACTTGCAGTATGCACCTGTTGTCCCAAAGTCCCATTATTGATTGCTTTAATTCACCCCATTCACCTCTATTATCATATTCGCAATAGTTAGTTTTTGATATCAATATGATCTTTATAAACCTCTTGGTACTCTTGGGAGTAATAATTGGGAAAAAATTTATATGTAAATTTTGCGAATTATATTTAAGAATTTGAACATATACAATAAATCTGCGTAAAAACTCAGTGACTATTATTGTTGCGCACACCATACCGTTTGGTTTCTTATATCCTTAAGAATGGCACCACGATCGATAATAATCGTTAAGTGGTTCGGTGTATATTCGAAGTAGGTACAGGGCACTATTTCGAGTATGCACAATTTTTAAGTCGAAATTAAGAGAATTATACTGCTGTCTGGACTTTTTTAAATCGCCATAAATAGTATAATACTACTTAACACATGGTGGATTTTTTTTTGATTTACACATAATGAGTCATTTATTTTCATTTCATTGTATCCCAATCAATAATCAGATTATACTCAACATCTGCCAAAATCACGATCGCCACTTATATAATATTTATATACAGACGCGTGCAGGTATCCGTGTGTGTAGTTTATGAATCGGCTTATTGTGGGCGTGCGTAATTTCTAAAAACACTTAATGGCAAACACAAAAAAAACATACAATGAAAGATGGTATATCGACATAAAATGTAATTGGCGGTCTTATCGCTCAATCGTCCATAATTTTCCGTCTTATTTATATTGTTTTGTGAGGCTAACGAAAACGGTATACTTTGAATTAAATAATAGTTAAAAAAAACTAAAATACACGCTTTATTAAGATATACAACTAAAAAAGTAAAAATAATTGATACTGATTTAAGATAAGTAAATGGAGTAAAATACATATATTTTATTGTTACAAAGCGTGGAATGTTTACAAACAATTACTTATCATCCTGCACCCCCACGCTTTGTAACAATAAAATATATGTATTTTACTCCATTTACTTATCTTAAATTCAGTATCAATTATTTTTACTTTTTTAGTTGTATATCTTATTAAAGCGTGTATTTTAGTTTTTTTTAACTATTATTTAATTGTTTTGACTAAAAACATCCATCTACAGCTGTATTTCCAATCAATAACGCCATCTGTTGGTCAGTAGTAACATTTGACACTTGAAGAATACAATGTTAACACCATCTAGCGATGAATAGTGCAAACATGCATATTGACGTGATCACGCCATCTATTAGTCAGTAGCAAATTATGTTCAACTATACGCCACCTAGTGGTCAGTAGCAATGGTCATCAATTATAAGAATAATGAATCCTGGCGAATCTAATCAGGATAATTATATATTTTAATCGAATTATTGTATTGTCATCGGTCTTTGACAAGTGTGCAAAATTTGAACGAAATCTGGCCGTTTAAAGTGGGTCAAAATCGCGCCCAAAGAAGTCGGTTACAAACAAACATACAAACAGTGAAGCTAATAAAAAGCGTGTAAAAAGAAAAAACACTTTATTTTTCTTATACAGTCCGTATTCGTTGATTCTAACCCTACTGTTAAAATTTGCGCACTCCAATCAAAATAACCCTGTCTGTATAAGGTTCTGAAAATTGGAACTTCATGATAGTGTATTGCATCCAAAGAAAAAATACATCTTCGTAATTCGTGAGTCGCTGACAAAAAGAAATCGTCTATAAAATTGCATTGGTAACTTAAATGTGAACAGGTTACCAACAGATTTGATTTCGTATTCATAGTTTCAGTACATAATTATACAATTACTATCGATATATAAATATACAGAAATAATTTATCTACTGCCCTGTTGACCTGAAGATAGCAGCAGCAACGTCAATTCGTTTCCTCGTGACATCCGTATTGGCGGTGCGTTCGCACTTCGCAGTTTGTAGGCGTTTATCTAAACTAATATAATTAGCAAAGATTTAATTGTTTGTTAGCATTGATTATTTTCTGAAACTATTGAATTTGAAAATATATTTCCCCATTAAAATCATACATCATCAACATGAACATAGGAAATGAAATATTGTGAAAAAATTGTATCTGAACCTAAACAAAGCTGGGCCGGGCTGCTATCAATATAAACGTAAACTAGTTCTCTGGCATTTTTTTGGTCCGTTAAGGTGCATGATTTATGTCGTAGTCAAAAACTTCCCGTGGTTCGTGTTTAATATACTGCGGTGACGACAATCATACCTCTGATTTTTTTGTCTTTTTCTTCATCAAACTTAATTGGACCGCCAGAGGCCGCCGCCGTTTTTAAAATGTCAGTTCAGTACTTTGCGTACTAATCAGAAGCGATTATTTTGGATATTTTATCTTAACATGATAGCTAATTTATTCGCAACATTGTGATATTATGATAATATTATATACCGCGTATCTCAAGACTGCTACCGAAAACGAAGCCGGGTGGTAGTTTTAGTGGCTACAAACACAATGCAACAAAAATTTTCGCATAGAAACGCGACAATTATTTTTTATGATTTTTTAAATATCGTCATTTTTGGGTGGTAAATCCATAGTTTTTGCTAAAATAATAATTTAAACTCTCTTATATCTTAGAGTATTTATAAATTAAAGGGTTTACACTATTATTTAGGAAAAAAAATATTTACCACCAAAATATGGCAACAGGAAAAAAATTCAAAAAAAAATATTGTCGCTTATTTTTGCAACTTTTTCTGTTGCATTGTGTCTGAAGTCGCTTAAACTACCACCCGGCTTCGTTTTCGGTAGCAGTCTTGATATACCCTGTATAATACTAGCGGCCCGACCCAGCTTCGCCTGGGTGCATATATTTTTTGATTGCACTCCACACCAAATACATGTTGTTTTTCGTATAAACTCTTGTATGCCTAAACTTGACGTAGCTATCCTACTGTCCGGCTCAATCCCGTCTCATCCGCCTGTTCAGTCTCTTCCCAATCCGTCCCGTCCCGTTTCTTTATTATCCATCCCGTTTTATAACGTACATTTACATTTCGTCCTAACAAATCTGTCATCTATCCCAGCCCTCTCCCGTACCTTCGATTATATTTTACTTTATGGCCCTTCTCTCCATAAACATCCATATACATCTTATATATAAAATAGGAATGATTAAAAGTTAATATGAGAGTTACACTGAGATAGCAAATAATAATTGTCAACGTTACTACTACACTTGATGCATAACCAATAATCTTATTGTGTGAGAGAAACAGGAGACCGGCTTCGTTCTCATCCCTACTCTGTGCTGTTTACTGGGTCAGAAGTGACACCTGTAGACATCTGGCGGGCATAACTAATTAAATGACGATTGATTAGTTTTCGACCGGAGAGGAAAAATGATGAAATTACTAAAATGGCTATTAAAAAATAAGAGTTGATCGTAGAAGGGTGAAAATTGAGGATTGTATGTATTTTTGTATGTTGTGTCATAAAAAAATAGATTTTTTTTTTAAATAAAAAATAAATTAGTGGTGGACTACCCCTAACATTTAGGGGGATGAAAAATAGATGTTGGCCGATTCTCAGACCTACTCAATATGCTCACAAAATTTCATGAGAATCGGTCAAGCCGTTTCGGAGGAGTATGGCAACGAAAACTGTGACACGAGAATTTTATATATTAGACTAGCTGTGCCCGCGACTTCGTCCGCGTGGAATTTAACAAAAACTTTATTTTTCTAAAATAAAAGTTTTATTCTAAAATAAATGTAGCCTAAGTTACTCCTTATTATATCAGCTACCTGACAATGAAAGTCCCGTCAAAATCGGTCCAGCCATTTCAGAGATTAGCCGGAACAAACAGACAGATAGACAGACAAAGAAAATTCTAAGGTCATTTTCGTAATAGGTATCGTGTATATAATGATATGTAGTTGGTATTTTTTTTTAATTTTCACTTTACAAACAGACACTTCAATTTTATTATATGTATAGATTACTCTTTTGGCTGTATCTGGCTACACACACATTAATTTGTTCGTTCAAAGCTCACATGGGCATACCCACACAAACACAAATAACGCGTGCTTACTAACAACACACGCTGCACATTGGGGCAATTCAATTATTAACAAGTAATAAAATATGCTTGTTATATATGTATATTATGCTAAAGTGACGAGGTGAGAGCACGACGTGTGAGACGCGCCAAAATGAGCCAGTCCCGCCCTCGGCTTCACAGGGTGGCGCCGATACTTGTTGGCAGGGAACGTGCACACCTCGCGACGCGCACGTCGTGCGCTCAACCCGCACTCCGGTGCTCTACTATTATTAAAAATATTAGATTTACGAGTAATAGTAAATAATAACGTGTGCGCCACTGAGGGGTGGGTCGGGAGCTAGTGGCGCCAGTGACGCCGTTAGCGCGAGTAGAGGTGGTGGGTGCGGTGGAGGGTGTGCGGGATGTCAGTGGATGGTGGCGCGGACACGTTATTATTTGCACAGCGGGCGTTGCGGCCGATGGCTGTAACGCGCGTTGTATTTCACTATCGGGTGAAGGATGGTATGAGTTTGTGGCGCGACGTGCTAACCCCATATCGCCGTCGTCGGCAGTTCGTGCCCGACGACCTCAAAGACGACAAGTACTGGGCGCGCCGGCGGAAGAACAACATGGCGGCGAAGCGCTCCCGCGACGCGCGCCGCATGAAGGAGAACCAGATCGCCCTGCGAGCCGGCTACCTCGAAAAGGAGGTGCGTGCCCATACAATACACGACACAAGCACGCACACGCACGCGCATGCACACGCACGCGCACGCGCACGCACGTCCGTGGCGCGGCCGCCGAGCGCGCGCGTGCCCCTGCGTGTGTGTCGGCAGCGCGTATCAGCATCCTCGTCTCGCGGCCTACCTGTGTCTACACAACACATACACTATCAAGTCTTTAACTGAATTCCGACCAACATAAAATCGATAACGACATATCCATTTCGATTTCAATAATAATTTATGCGTTCAATTATTGACCGATACTTCTTAAATAATTCACAGCATAATATTTTTGTAGCTTCTTTGGTTTTACAAACCTGAGTCAGGTACCGGAAGTGTTTGAACGTGTATTTATATAGGTGTTTGTTTTTTTTTTTCAGAACATGGGTCTGAGACAAGAAGTGGAACTATTAAAGAAAGAAAACCACATCCTACGCGAGAAGTTATCCAAGTACGCGGACGTATAGGCGGCTGCGGCGCCCCCGCCACCACCACGACTCCGCATAGCACAAACACGCCACACGACACGTGAGTGTTGATTGTAGTGTCGCGCCGGCATGGCAGCGTGCAGTGCCGTGAAGTGCGTCCGCTGACAGTTGCGTTGTGTTGCAGGTCGCGGGCGAGTGAGCCGGCGCGTCGCCGCTCGCGCCCGCCCGCGCCGCACGCGCCGCCGCCGTCGTCCGCCGCACCACCGTCGCCGTGGGCCACACCACTCTCTCGACTCGACACGGCCGATGTGTTTATAGGTTTATTGTAATGTCCACTGTCCGCCGAGCGGCGCCTCGCGAGTCGCGCGACGGTGACCGCCGCCGCGCGAGTTCTCTGCCGGTCGCGGTCACCGCTCGTGCGCTTTCTTTTAATAGGATTAATTGTTAAAGCAGTTACCGTAAGTTTATATTAGTTTAGTAGGTGAATGTTAACCAAAGTTTCGTTGGAGCTCTGTTCTATCGTCGTGTCTCTAAATCCTTCCCTCGGACTCAGTTCGACACTCAACAGGGTTAGTCTACGACGTACGGACCAAAATTTTATGGTGAAATGTTATTTCCGATGGGCGTCTGTCGTGTCCCGTCCCGAGCGTGCGCCGCCCGCGGCGTGTTCCGGCCCCAGTGCGGACGGCCTCGTATAAGTGATAGTTGTTGGTTATGTATTTGTACTGCGGTATAGGGGCATCGGCGGCGATCGCCGCGCGCCGCACGCAATATTGCTCAAGTGGCTCGCGTACGCATCCGCGCAACTGTAGTGGCTGCGTCTCTGTATATAGATAGTTGTAATGGGGCGAAGAGCCGGCGCCGCCGCTCGCGCGTTCCGCCGCCGTCCCGGACCCTTCCCCACCCCTCCCCGCCCCCCTCCCCGCCGTGTCCCCGCCGCCCCGCTCCCGCAGCACCGGCGCGGCCGGCGGCCGGCGGCTCGCGCCTCTCACTAGATGCTTGTAGATCCGCTCCCTGTGAGATTAGGTCCCGATCGCGGCTCTCGGCCTGGTCGTAACTTCTGTCGTTTCCGTAGTGGGCGAACACTAGTTTCGTTTCAAATTTACTTAGTGGATAGTTTAAGTAGCGCGTAGATTCCGTAGTGTAGTGATTATTAGTCTATTTTTGTTATGGCTGTAGTTGTTAATGTTTTTGAAAGTTTATATAATTTTTTTTAGTTGTATCTAAAGAGACTCGTGTTATTGTGTCGTTGTGGGTAGGACCCACAGTGGGTGAGGAGCCCGGTGCCGCGCGCTGCGCCCCCCCTGCCCCCCTACACCCCCGTCCCCGCACTACCCCCGCACAGTCCCCGGGCCGGCGGGTGACGCGCGACACCGGCTCCGGCGCGGCGCCTCGCGTCCCGACCGACTGATCTCGTCGTCTGGGCGTCCCCTCCGCACTATATTTGACTCGTGCTAATGTTACAATATATTTTTGTAGATTTTTGTCGTTGATAAATGAGTCAATTGAATGTTTATTGAATTGAAGAAAAATTAATGTTTATAAAGTAAGACTAAGAAGTTGTTGCATTTGAAAGTATTTTATGGATACAAAGCGAGAACAATAAAATGTTTTTTCTATAAAGGTTTACATGTGAGGGATACTGAAACTGATAGTGTGACGGTTAGTCTTGGAACTGCACTGTTTCATATCAAACGCTGTCGTGAGTTATTATTATTGTTAAGTGAGGAACTCGAGCCGACGCTGACTGTTACGGTATTCCACCTCGTCTGTTACCACTTGTACTGTGCGATTTGTGTACACGTATAATAATATATTGTGTCTATAAATAGTAATGTTTCTGCGAAAATATTATAACATGGGTATACTTATGTGTAATGTTGTTAAGTATTCGTTGTAAAATGAAATTGTCGTAGTAAGAGCGTCCGTCGCACGACAGCAGCGTGTGCGAGGGGCGCGCGCGGCGGCTCAGCACCGGCACCGGCCCGGCCGCCGCGCGCGTGCCGCCGGACCGGCTCACTCCGGTGACCGAGCTCGACGCGCGATACGCATGTACCCCGCCACCTCGACCCGCCACACCCCGTCCCCCGCCCCGCGCCCCCGCACCCAGCACCCCGTCCGCCGTCCTACTCGCGCCTCCTAGTGCTTCCTTATTTATTTGTTTTGTTGGGCGCAGACGTGCGAGTGGCGCGTGTCGCACGCACGCCACACGCCGCCCGCGACGCGCCCCGTCCGTGTTATGAACGTGAACATTTATTGCAACAACATAAAACCATATTGATTTACATGTATGAGTAGTATTTTGTTTGAGTTTAATTTATATGGTTCTATGGATTGAAAATAAACGTTAATTGTTGTATTTAACCATAGTTTTTATTTATCCATCGCACACGCACAGTCAGTCACATCGGCACATGAAATAAGACTCATGCCGGCTGGAGAGGCGTGTAGCTCCACGGAGGTAATGTTATGTCAGCAGCGGCGCGCCGCAGCTTCTATCAACTACACACCAGCTACATCTTATTTCCCTTAAATTATAACAATATATAGATACTTTCCGAACCTGGTGGTAGATCAAAAAATGACTGAATCAAAATGATGTTGAACATATTAATTGATTCAATAAATTATTTTCATTTTCTTATTTAAATATTTCATCATCAAACCTGACTGCATTCAGTTACTGAATTAAATATTAGAGAGTCTTCCTTTAAATTATAACTCAAGCCGAACTACAAACATTTTATAAAAATACCGGGTATATCAAGACTGCTACCGAAAACGAAGCCGGGTGGTAGTTTTAGTGACTACAAACACAATGCAACTAAAAATTTTGCAAAGAAACGCGACATTAATTTTTAATTATTTTTAAATATCGTCATTTTTGGGTGGTAAATCTATAGTATTTGTTAAAATAATAATTTAAACTATTTTATACCTTAGAGTATTCATAAATAAAAGGATATACACTATTATTTTAGGAAAAAAATGTATTTACTACCCAAATATGGCCATAGGAAAAAATAACAAAATAAAATTGTCGCTTTTTTTTTTTGCAAAATTTTCTGTTGCATTGTTTCTGAAATCGCTTAAACTACCACCCAGCATCGTTTTCGGTAGCAGTCTTGATATACCCTGTATATATGTATGTATAATATTGTCGATCGGAATGTTCCGCACCTACATGTTCGTTACAAGTATATTTTTGTTTGCCATAGGAAGAAGGTGGAGCTCCATTTTTGCTGTATTAGCTTGAAGGTGTGTCGCTTGAAATACGTGATTGATATCATAAATCATCAGTATAGTGTATAATCCAATTCAGGTTAACGGGAAATTCTTAAAGTATATTATATAAATATTTGACTACTAATACATATCTGTCTGTTATACATATAAATTGGTTAAATGAACAGTATAGGAATACAACATAAAGATCTGATGATCATTTTCAGACCTGGACAGTAGAACTCTTCATAATTTAGCAGCATTCCAATGTTTTTTTCGCATTGGGTTCAGTATAAAAGCTCAGCTACAAAATATATGCGTAACATATTGACAGCGGGTCGTCAAGTACCAAACACGTAATATTTAAATTAATATAAGGCATAGGTTACACCACCCACCATTCAATCGTGCTCTCGATTCTACAGGAGGCCCGTGCCCTGCAGTGGGACGTATATGGGCTGATACAGATAGGTTACATGTTTGCGCGCCTTCAATATGTTACTCATATACCTATATTTTGATTTGTTGGCTAGTCAACTCCTTCAGAGCGTTCATTATGCTAATCATAATGAATTTCAATAAATAAGAAAAAGAGAATCATAAATACACGTTATTTTTAGAAAACAGAGTTAATTATATTCAGGTTATTACGAAAAAGCACCATCAAGAACCTTAGCCTTTTGACAATAAAATAAACGTAATATCCATTTTGTAATCTTAAACTCATCAACAATTATTTTTAAGGTTTTAGTTGTGTCTGACTAAAGCGTGTTTTTTAGATATCAAATTATTAGGTATATTCTATGTATCTCAGAACGATCCCAAATTTTATTTTCACTTCAAAAAGTTTAAGCGGCGGTATAGTTTTCAGTATCAAAAATGATTTTTATACATCTTCCAACCCTTACAGTTTATTTCTGACTGAAATTATTATATCTGTCTGTCTTTCTGTTTTTTGCCGCTTATCCGGGAAATGACTGGACCTGCCACTGAGCTAATTTTTGGGAGAGTAAAATTTTGGGTCCGCACAATATAACTAAAAACCCTCGAATAAATCATCAATGACTTTGTGTTTTTTTAAGATTTAATTCAAAATTGCAACGTATATAAGCTGATACAGATATTCAGCCCGCTGTCAATAAACAATCCCAATCCAAAATTTGCCGTTTTAGATTGACAGCTCAATCTTTTTTCTGATACTTTATTGCCAATAATCAATCTCAGTAGTGAAAAAACTATGGCAACATGGTAAATGACAAATCGAAAAGTAGAAAACAATCCAGATTGACTTCAATCTAACTTTTTCGATTGATTATTGGCATTGGCTGATAGAGGGGGCGAAACCGAGATGATACAAGTAGGTTTTATACATTGTTGTATGTATGTATGTGTATATATTTATATATGTATATATATATTATGTTGTGTGTATAATATATGTATGTTTATTTTGACACATACTGTATACTTATTTAAATATTGTACCATTATTTTGTTTTCCCTATCTAAATGTAAAAACCTGCTATACTCCATTTCTGCTTCACCCAAACGTATGTAGACTGTTAGAGAATGCCCCTGGCATTAAGTCCGCCTGGATACTGTTTGGTATATACAGTTAATAAAATAAAAAATAAAAATTATACAGATTTTATCAAAAAGAACTTTTAACACCTAGTTTTGTATGGAGTTACAGATATTATAAGCAACTTTTAGTCAAAAAATAAATGAGTACCGCGCTAAAATACGCACAACGTACGTTGTTTGGAATTTTACATTTCAGGGAGTACGGGAATGGTGTAATTTGTTACGGAGTGCCGAGTTTTAAAGAGGAACTTAAATAATTTAATCGTATCTACTTATCGTAGATAAATTATGACGATAAGGATTTTTGTCCTTCTAATTGAGGATAAGTGGAAAATGTTCATAAAGTAAGAAATAAATAAACAAATACACCCAACACATACATAGTCCTAGTTGTCGAATTTTGTTTCGTGGGTATCAGGAACTACGAGATACGTTTCGGAATCACAAACACCCAGACCCGAAACAAATACCTGTGGTTCACACAAATATATGTAAGTCTCGGTGAGGGGACCGAACCCGCGGCCTCACATTTCACAGCCGGCGTATATCCAACTGCGCCACGGAGGCTGTCAAAGACCCATAATAGCCGCTATGATTTGGACGATATAGTCACAAATAAAAAGTGACGGGATTCGTGGTTTTAGGTTTTTCTTATCTTGAGGAAACAGGGGTGGAATGTGGTATGGAGTATCTCCCGTTAAGTATATAAAATCATGCAAACGAAGATTGCTACCAAAAATTAGTTGTACCATAAAATTATTCCAAGCACATTTATGTATTTGCAATTCTTTTATTTTGAAGTAATGTTCTATTGATTACTTAAGTTATGTGTAAACAACAGACAGATTATGGCAAAATTAAGGTTTTATTTATTTGTATGCAGATAAGTAGCAAAGTCTGGTAGCTTAATAATTTTTAATTCATTTTTTTAGGTGTATGTATTGTCAGTGACACATGTCTAGATTTTTTAATGGAAACTATTAATCTATTGGACGTGGCCTATGTTCATCAGTGTACTCTCCGTGGCTAACGAAAAAGAAGAATTTATACATAACATAGCTTGCTCAAAACTGTAACTGATATTATTAAATATGATTTCAGCCAATATACATAATGTATAAAATCACTAAGACGTTTCTAAGGGCTCACTCCGTTCTTAAAGGATGTCATAAATTGTCCAGTCCTCATACCTCCCACCGCACGGGTGCCCTCTACGAGTGAAGCATCTGTGAATTGTGAAATCAGCCAACCCACACCATGCCAGTTCGGTGGATAATAGCCTAATCCATCCCAATCAAACAATTAAAACCACGAAACCCGTATGAAAATTACTTTGTAATTTTGTTTATTAACCTACCACTTTGTTAAATTAATATAAAAAAATATATATAATTACACCACAATAATAAAAATGTATGATTGCAAAACTGTGGTCTCGGGTTTGAATCCCGGGTCGGGTAAGGTGATATTAGATTTTTCTATTCATATCAGCCCGGAGTTAAAAATTTATGCCCTATATGGCGATAGGCCCCCACACACCGTGGGACGGAAAATACAAGGCGAAACGAGTTTCTCCTTGCACCTCTGTCTGTTCCTTCTGATTTTAAAAAACAGTGGAATGTACCTACCTAAAGACAGTCAAGACATTAGTAGTAGTCGTTTGTTCCACGAGCATTATTCGTTTAAGTTTACACGACGGTCTCTGATCGACATGCGCAGATTGTCTGATATCCTGTTAAAGAAATCAACATTATCGAGGAATCATTTCAAATCGTTAAGCCCAATTTACATCGCATGACACACTAGTGACAGGTCTCTCATATGTAAGAGGCCGCTTGGGTAGGTACCAGCGCAATGTTTACATCTCCCGCAAAACAGCTACACTGCTGTTGTGTTCCGGTTTGAAGAACATTGAAGCCAGCGTAACTACTATAGACTGAACATCTTATGGGATGGTGAGCGCAGTGGAATGATAAGCAATGCTACAGTCCATGAGATATATTTAACTTTTTCTCTTGTCGTTCCCTCACTGCTGAGGATCGCGACCACGTAGGTACGATCTTTCTCCACTGGGCGCGGTCATGTGCAGTGTGGACCGCACGGTGCAAGTTGCCGCCGACTATCTTACTACTGCATCAAGCCATCGTGATGGTGCCCTTCCCCGAGCACGCCTGCCTTCCAATTTGCCTAGCATTATCTGCCTCTCCAGACAGTGTTTTGGAGATCTTATAATGTGTCCAAATAGCCTCAGTACTCTTTGTTAGCAGATTGTGAAGAGTCTTGTGGTGATTTGACCCCTTTTAATACGGACTCGTTGGTTCTCATAGCAGTCCAAGGTATACGGAGCAGGCTTCTCCAACACCACATCTCAAAGGCATCGATCTTCTTGCTGTCCCGTTGTCTCACCGTCCACGTCTCGGCACCATATAAGAAAGCAGAGAAGACGAGCGCCCGCACCAGTCGTACCTTAGTTGTACGTCGAATACCTCTGTTATTCCAGATCTTATCGAGGTTAGACATAGCACTCTTGGCTATACCGGCTCTTCGGCGAATTTCTTTAGTGCAGTCACCATCACAGCTTACCAACGATCCCAAATACACAAACTCACAGACTTTTTCATATCCGTTAAGTGCATCGGTTAAAGGAAGTACTTCAGCTCTGTCCACCACCATAATTTGGTTTTCAAATGGTTTATGTTAAGCCCGAGTGCGGCACTTTCCTCTTCAACTTTTTCAGAAGAATTGCCATTTCAACTTCACTTCATGCAACTAAAGTCGTATCGTCGGCATATCTAAGATTTTATTGACCTTGCGACCCTCCACTATATTACCGCCGTTCCAGTCATTTAGTGCTTTCCTCATAATAGTTTCTCCATACAGATTAAACAACTTTGGAAACAGAATACATCCCTGGGGTATGCCTCGTTCTGGTTGGAAAATACTAGATTTATGGTTTTCCAGTTTCACGAAGCTTGAGCCATCAAGATACAGATTTTGTATAAGGAAAATGAGGTGGTGAGGTACGCCCTTCTCCACAAGCACATCCAACATTCTCTCCAGTCGAATGCTTATTTAACTAATATTATGTATATTATTTATATAATTATCTACATTCAAAATAAAAAGTGAGTAAAAATTTAAAATCTCATTACTACAAGGCACGCTATAAAAGTATGAATCAATATTCCTATCAACGGCGTTGTCGTTCGCCGGATGGTAAGCGATATGACCGCTCATGGACGCTCGCAAAAACAAACAGCACCATGAATAAAAAATCAACGCCTGGCATACCACTTCTCCCGTGTATATCTATGTTCTGCCATTTTCACTGCCTGACACTGGCGGAGTTGTAAGTGATCTGCGATAGTGACATAAATTTAAAATTGAAATGAAACATTTCTGCTAATTTCATTATTTTTCTCGCATACATGCATGATAAATGACACAATGCATGTACAACTACAAGTATGAGTTTATAAAGTATAATATTTCGATCCATATACGTGTCTACTGTCTGAAACGTTCTGTAAAGCACAGGAATTCTCTACTACGTTGAGAGGTTGGGGTTCACAACTCTGAACCATTGCGGGTCGGTGGAATTATTTGGGAACCGAAGGAAATCTTGTAAATCTCTGTGGTATGCATCAGCACAGGTGTCCTGAAGATGCCTTTCTTCTTCGCCAATGTACGTGATAATTGACGATCAATACACTTGATTCCGATTACTCCTACAAGATTCTCGGGGTTTCTACCCTGAAATTAGCATTTCGGCAACCACGTCCAGTCCGTTACAGATCACTAGGCATTCAGTGTAAGTTTGTTATAGTAAACAAAAATATAGGTACTATAAATGCGTATTTTTGTGCTAGGTTCTTATTATGTATAGGGTTTGATTCAATAATTAGTATCAGAAAATACCCTATTTGATCTTTATTGCATTAACATAGTTGAGTTGACTTTCTTGATATTAAATTGAGTTAAATAACTTGATACGGCCACATGAAAATGAAAATATTTAGATTCAGACACTTTTTCTTTCTTCACTGCCACCCGGTTCACAAGACTGTTTTCGCCAGACAAGAACGAGCAAGAAGCGTTGCTCTTTTCAAAACAAGTTTACAATAAATAATAATAATAATAATAAATAACACCCAACAGTCACATACATAGTCCTGACCCCACATTAAGATCGAGTCTTGTGTCGTGGGTATCAGGAACTACGAGAGACTTTTCGGTCTCACAAACACCCAGACTCGGAAGAAATATTTGTGGGCCGCACAAACATTTCTCTCGGTGCGGGGATCGAACCCGCGGCCTCTCGTTTCACAGGCAGCGTCTAACCGCCTGCGCCACGGTGGCTGTCAAACACAATACAGTGATCGTATAGGAGTCGTAGATTGGTTGAATTCACATCAGTTCATTTAATAATTTATGAGAATAAATGTTTAATATAATATTGGTTACCTAAATGAGGCAGTACTGACTTAAGTAAAGTCGCCCAGAACTAGGTATCGGTATCCAAGGTTCATTTTCCTGGGAAAAACGGTTACGACCAGTCTCGACAGACAGATGGGAATGAAATGGTCGTAAATAAGGTTTTTGTTTTCATTTTGAGATGCCTACTGCTATATAGGAAAAAAACTAATTGATTGAATATCGCGTGTAATCTAAAGTGATTGAATATCGCAACTCAGTTTTGTAGATTATATATTGGGTAAAATAAAACGTTTATTTTTGTACTCTTTTTATTTTGTACCTTTGTCAAAAGTTCTTTCGAGATTTACGTACCTAATTGAGTGTAAAACTCCAAAGGACCTATAGTGATTCTTTGGATTAAAATTCCGCACGGAAAAAGTTTTTTGGCTTGTTACTACAACCAGCATAATCCGAACAAACTAAAATGACGCCATTTTATCACGTGTACGCATACCTAATGTATAAATAAAAAGTTGCATAAAATTGCTTAAGCGCTGTGGGCGCTACGTATGCGTTGTGGGCGCTACGTATGCGCTGTGGGCGCTACGCATTCGGAGGAGTTTCAGTGAAGGCGGGCTCCTGCGGTTGGAAGGACCTGATGATGCTCAGCAGCGCGGTGTAGGTGCCAGCGACCAGGCCCACCACGCCCACCACGAACAGCAGGGCGTCCTTGAGCTGGCGCAACCTCGCCGACCCCAGCTTGTCTTGGAACGAGATGCACAGCTCCATCAGTGCCGGGAAGCAGATCCCCAGCGCGGACAGGCACAGTGCACCGAACAGCGAGATGAACAGGCCCAGCCGCGGCACGTTCACCGCCAGCACGACTGCAAGTTCAACACGTGTGAGGGCTGAGGCTCCGGTTTTTGGAGGTAGGGTGGTGTGATGGGTGGGGCGGCACTCACAGGTGAGCAAGCACAGCAGCACGCGCAGCGCGTACTCGGCGAGCAGCAGGCGCGCGGGCGAGGCGCGGGCGGCGCGCAGCCGTGGCAGCACGTACCCGCGCCACACCACATCCACAGGCACGTAGCAGTGCAGCCCGTAGCTGATGAAGATGGCCACCACGAACATCACCATCACGCTCGTCGCCAGCCTGCAATACAACACACATAAGTACATACTATGTTCACACTCATTCATTAGTTACTTATACTGGGTGGAAATCGTTTATCGTCCGGAAAATTTCATAGTGTATTGTGTATGTGAAATTAACGTTATATACAAGATTCATTAAAAACTACAAACTATCCCAGATATCCCCAAAACACATATTATCTAAATCACCCTACACTTAAAAGTGCAACGACATGTCAATACACAGACGCGCGCGTGTATGAGTCACGCCACGCCACAGCTGAATTCGAATCCTGGGTCAGACAAAGTGATATTGGATTATTCTATTTATCAGCCCGGAGTCGCAATTTGTGTCTGATTTGGCGATAGGCTCGATAAATTTCACATCATGGAACGGAAAATACAAGCTAAAAAGTGGGTGTCCCGGTTGTACCACTGGCTACATGTTCTGGGTGTGAGTTTATGTATGTATGTATAATAATATACACACGCCGGCAGAATTAGAGGAACACGCGTTAAATATTGAATTTCTTAGAAAATATTATAATAACTGAATGATTTTATTTTTCAATATTTAAAATGAGGCAAAATTTATAACAAATTACTATAATTGAGTAAAAAATACTTTAATTAATGACGCAAATGCAATTAAACGGAAATACAGTAAAATGAAATTTCTATTTTGTCAAATGTAATCGTGTATTTTAAAAACTTACAGAAATAACTAGCGGCCCGGCCCGGCTTCGCCTGGGTGCAAATACAGATTCCAGTCCATATTTTATTTAAAATCAATATGACAGCCGTTGTCTAAACTGCTTATCCATTTTCAATCCCATCCTGTACCTATTCTTATGTCCCATTTTATCCACCTTATATTCTATTCTATCCCATCTCTCCAGATTCAAATCATTATTTTGCTGTGGAAATATTATAACACTGTTACTACTCCGACGACATTCATTGAAATCAATTAAAAGATACCATAGATGACCCGACCACGCTTCGCTATGGCTTAGTTATTATATGATGAATTTTATATTGAATTATTTAGCATAGCAAAAAAGCCCGACCCACCTTTGCCTGGATGCAGATATTTTTTTATTTTACTCCACACCAAATACATGTTATTTTTCGTATAAGCTCTTGTATACCTAAACATGAATTAGCTATCCTACTGTCCTGCTCAATTCCGTCCCATCCCGTCTGTTCAGTCACTTCCCGATACGTCCCGTCTTTTCTCTTCATTGACCATCCCGTCTTATACCGTGCATTTACATTTCGTCCTATCAAATGTGTCAGCTATCCCAGTCCTCTCCCCTACCTCCCACTCTATTATATCCCGTTTCTCCATATCCAAATAGTGTGCCTTATAAATTTTTGACATTAAACACTTTAGCGATTTTGATTATCCATGCAATATTCCATCCCTTATTTCACCCCCAGTATGCTGTTTTCCAAAAATATTACGCCATTACTTTTTGTTAGTAATAAAGAGATTAAATATAAATTTTCATAGAAATACACTCACACACACAATTAATGTAGTAACGGTCATTGAGTAACGGTAGTAACAATTATATATAACTGGTTTCTCAAGACACAGACAACGCCTAATTTGAGAATCCCTGCAATATTCTCCATAATTATATAAAATTGTTATTTTATTCAGTTCAGTTCAGTTTTTATTTTTATGTGTTATTTTATGAAAGATTTTTCATTTTCAAGTGACATTCTATCTTGAAAAGAAGTAAAACTTCTTACGTGTGAATATTATTTATTTGATTGTCCTATATTTATTTAGCTTCATAATATACTCTTTAGTTTACACAAATTAAATTTCTGAACGTATGCATAAATATTTGACAACCAATTTAAATGTCAACCACTTTTCATTACTGTCATTATTTTACATCTTTAAATCTAAAATACGCCATTAATCGAATATTGTGGATATATGTTGTCGATTCGAAACCTTTATTTAAATACGTTATTTAATTTGAGGGAAGAGTTTACCGTATTGACGGTATGAACATTAAATGTTTGACAGTTACAAACCCATGAACATTTTGTATGGTATAACCAAAATCAACAACTCCTTATAAATAAGAAATTAATTGAAAAAACATTTTCCAGTAGACCAAACTGTAAATCTAAACCATTCTCGAATCTCCACAAACACACACAAAAAATTTCATCAAAATTGGTCCAGTCGTTTAGGAGGAGTTCAGTCACATACACACGCACACAAGAAATATATATATTAAGATTTAAGAAAATTAATAATGCGTATTGCTACCACGGGCTCTGATAAGAGTCTGGATATGATCCTTCATGCTTTTAATGACGTCCTCAATCATTTTTTGCGACAAATTCTTCCACTCTTGCACTAACATGAATTTTAATCCTTGGACGATCTTAGGGGCTTGGTTTCTTCCATTATCTTTCTTCCGATGACGTCCCATACGTTCTCTATCGGATTCATGTCTGGTGATCTTGCTGGGCAATCCATTTGCGCGATTTGGGCCTGATTTAAGTAGTCGCGAACCATTTGCGCTGTGTGGGGCCGCGCATTATCATGCATAAATAAAAAATATTCGCCTATGGATGGTGCAAAAGACAACACATGGGACTTTAAGATCTCTGCGACGTATTTTTGTGCAGCTAAAGACCCATTTTTTATAAGTATTAACTCCGCGCATGCTTCCAAACATATACCACCCCATACCAAAATTGACCTTCCGCCATAACACACCTCTTTCAGTAAAGTTTCCTCGATTAGCGTTCTCCTCGATACCTCCGGATCCTCTCCCTTCCTTCTATGCAATTCACAACAAAACTGCTTTCATCACTAAACAAAACTCGGCTCCACTCATTTGTCCAGTTGCGGTGTTGATGAGCAAAAGCTTATCTGGCTACTTTATGTACCACCTCGAGTTTTGGAGCTTTTGACAGAACGTAAGACTTCAGTCCAACTTCATTTAAACGTGTTCTCACTGTACGCTCACTGATATTATCATCCCGGACTTCTTGTGACATGTTTCGGGTCTGAATAGCCGTTTGACGACGATTTCTCAAAGTTTTCAGCCGTATAAAATGACCCATCCTGGGTACTGGTCCACCGTTTTCTGCCTTATCCTGGCATCCGCACATAAGAGCCTATGTGCCTCTAACGTTTAACGTTGAGAAAGACGACAGATACCGACACACCCAATGCGCGACTTACTGAATCCTACCCTTGACCATTTTCAATCATTGTTACCGCTCTGGCAACTTCAGTGGAAGGTAAGCCACTCATTTTATATCCTAAAAGACAGGTACTCTAAAAACAATAACAATAAAAATATCTTAAGTCACATAAATGAAATTAAACAAAATTTTGTGAAACCACTTGAAAGTGAAAAAATCTTAAAAGCACTTGAGAGCGTATAATTAACGATAAAACTCTAAATATCCAAAAATCTTTTTGCATCATTTTTTTTTTAAAGGTGCTGAAATATAAAAACAACCAAACCAACACAAACAGCAAACAAAATTTAAAAAAAACTAATTTTTGTGCGTGTTCCTCTAACTGTGCCGGCGTGTGTATTTAATATTTTTATTGCACAAAAAATCTTATAGATCGCACGATTTCCACAGTCATCTTACTGATATCCCCAATGTACTGAAGGTCGTATCCTAAATTTTTTAATCAATAAATGCTACCCACTTCGTTACGGGGCTAAGACTAAGCTTAAGTATTGCAAAGGGTCTAGCTTTTGTAACCTCTAGCTCAGTTAGGTCTGTGGCGTAGTTAAGACCACCACTAACTTCTCGATAACCCCCACGTCCCACCATATTAATTCTCTCGATGGAACGACAAGATAACGAAATTATCAGCTCGCACTCTTGATTAAAAATTATAAAATTTGGACGTTTTTAAAATACAAAAAAACATCAGTTCAGTAATTATAACATATATAATAAAAATATATAAACAGTCGTAAGTAAGGGACCCATTAAAAATGTATATCGCCGAAAATCGTCCCAAAATCGGTCCCTACTGCTGTTTAAAATTGCTTTGTTTATAGCATCCATCTTTATTCAATGAATATTTAAAGGTATTTTTTTAAAGCACTGTATTTGTATTACTTCAATTTCATGGGGACGCGCTGTACCTTATTTGTAACCAAACGATAGACTAATGGCAGTGTGAAGGTTCTCTTTATTTGTTAATAGATTAACACAGGCGCAAATCTACATAGTTTGCCGAGTTATACGTTTCACATGTCCAAAGTAAGCTTAGCTTCCTAACTTCAAGGATGTTTCATTTAGCCGCACTCCGCCGTTTTATAGCAATTTTTATTCTTGCGATACGAGTAACATTTTCTTCAAGAATTATTTCCGTTTTTCATTGTTAATCTTTGATTTTGACTCGGAATCGAGCATACAGAAAAAAAAAAATTAAACATTGATACAAACATTTCCTCACTAAAACATCGATGTAATGCCATAGTAAATAGCAAAAAACTGTCACGCTAAGCTATACTACATTAGAAGGAACTTGCACAATACCAAGGCTAGTCATAAAAGATGCATAAAGCTAAAAGGAGGATGCTACACATATCATAATCAACAACTTTTACTATGGAGACAACCCTGCAATCGCGAAAAACATCAGCTGGCTGTTCCATACATTTTGCAGATTGACACGATTATTTTTGTAATGTTTTTATGACTCAGCTTGTAAATTATTTTAAGTTGCATTGTGTGTGTAGTCACTAAAACTGCAACTTGGCATCTTTTTTCGGTCGCAGTCAGTCATGGTATACGTGGTGAATGTAAAAATTCGAGATAAATGTTACTTTTATCTTACTTATTACTTTTTATATGCGTACGAAGTACAAAAACACTTTATGATAAAAGAAATAGATACATTTCTATGGATTTCAGGATTCCGCCCGGGCATTGCCCTACGAGTATATGAATGTAAAAGATACATTTTGCCTCGGTAAAAAAAAAACAGTGAGATGTATGATATTTTACCTAAAACTTTCAAATACATAGGACTGACGTAGCATATATTGTAACCGTAATGTCGTTATTATGTTAGCTTACAAACTGAAGTTAAGGAAAAAAACAAAAAAAAATCATAAATGGCATTTAGAAATGTAACGTCGCGTGGGCAGAGCCGCTAGCAGTAATTAGTAAGAAATAAATAAATACAACCAACACTCAACAGTCACATACACAGTCCTGATTCCACACTAAGATCGGTTCTTGTGTCGTGGGAGAAATACGAGGAAATACGAGAGACTTTTCGGTCCCACAAACACCTAGACTCGAAACAAATACCTGTGGTTCACAATGTTCACATCAATATTTGTTTCGGTGCGGGGATCTGCGGCCTCTCGTTTCACAGCCGGCGTCTAACCAACTTTGCCACGGAGGCTGTCAAAAATAAAAAGTAATTAGTGATACTGACGGTCCGGGCGGCAGGTCGAGCGTGATGGAGTCGCTGCAGTCGGACACGCAGTACACGTAGCCGATGGCGCCCACCACCACGTATAGCAGCACGATGACGCACATGCCGCTGTTGAGAACGCCGCACGGCCGACCGAACGCCTTGGGAGTCTTCATGTTGTTCTCCAGAGCGATCACCTACGCGCCACCAGAGTTATCCAAATTTGCTCTAAATTCAACCTCACACACAATATGACCACACTGCAGTATCAGTTTTCCCCGGGGCGGTGTGGACATCTTTAGAATTGTTGCCGATCCAACCCAGAATCAAAATTATGTCATGAGCTATTGCTAAGGAATGATTGTTAATTAAAACACTTTTGTTGATATTGCAACGCAATCCAACGTGTACTAATATAAATCTCCCAGTCTCTCTTCAGCCATAGGTGACTATTCTACAGCTGAATATAGACATCCTACCAGACTTTTAGTATCGCCTACTTGATGGTACGTGGTCTGTATCAAACGAATTTTTAACCTGATATATTAGTTGGGCCCAGAATTAAAGGAGAATGTTCATATCCCATACTCTTTCGGTCGAAAATCTTGACTTGAATAAATGCCTCTTACATAGTTAAAAGTTTATATATTTCCCTGGAAACACATGGATCAAAGCACACAAATTTCTGAGAATCCCAAAAGTAACTGATATTGATCCATTATAAGGATAATATTTAAAGTTTCGTAGAATGCTATAGTTGATTGTTTCCACGAAGCACTGTCAATTATTCCGCCTACGACCGTGTTTCTGCGCGTTCTACTAATTCTCGAGTACAATAGTAGACCCAAGTGGAATGGATTTTGCAGCGTTTTGAACGCTTATTTGATAAGCAGAAACGACGAAGTAGAAAAAATATAGGCCTTTTGGCGTTTTAAATGAAATGAAATTACTTCATTGCTCATATAGGCAATTTAATTACTATTATATTTCAATTCTTATACTTCTTACGTCCAGAGTTGAATATTTTGTGATGCTTAAAGTAGTGCAATTCATCAAGTCTGAACTAGAAATAGTCACTTTCTTAAAATAATTAGTTTAGTATCAATTAATGTAATTTTAGCGATCGCCATACTTGTCAATTTGAGTTTTGAAAATTCCACAAATATCCTCAGTGCTCAGTTCAAGCCACCTTGTCGTAGAGTAACGTAAATTTATTTCAACACATCGCAATGAATTTTTAGCAATCAAAAACACCAAAATATAACTACTCCGATGAAACCTTTCCTTCGATATGGTTTATATCGAAATTATATTATGGATCAAAATATCATTAAAGACCATAGTTATAGACCATACCAAAGTTATCCCGGTTATCATGCTACTAAACTAATGCATACCGTATGGCGTTTTTCATATTTGTCAAAATAACGCGTAACTAACACAATTTTAATGTCATTTTTCTTAAAACCACAAATTCCACAATTTTGTGGTTAACGGAACAATTTAGTGAAATAGTGTGAATTATGCCTATACAAAGTGTGAATCGTCAAACGGTACCAATACATTGTGTCCATAATTATTTTGTGTATCATAAACGATATCATTGACTGACTTGGTGGCATAATTGTACTACGGTATGGTTACAACGCTAAGGTCTTGGGTTCAAATCCCGAGTCGGGCAGTGTAATATTGGATTTTCTATTCATTATCAGCCTGGAGTCAAGAATTTGTGCCCGATACGGCAGTAGGCGCGCCCCCATCGCATCGTGGGGCGGAATATACAAGGCGAAACATGGGTGTCCTGGTTGCGACCAGGGAAACCTGTACCTACCCCTTCTTGGATAAGGGCGTGAGTTTATATAGATATGTATGTATATATAACATTGACAATACTGGCAACATCATAGATATAATAACTTTTTGGTAGCCTGTTATTTTAAACGCCATCCTGAAGCGTCAAAAACTAATTTTTATACTACAAAAAATGTAATTATTAATTAGTTATTTATTATGTCGTATGTCGGAAGAAAGTGTGGAATGATTTGAATAATGTTCTAATAACACTCACCACGCCGACTGCCGTTAGCGCAAACAGAATGGTCCCAAAAAACAACGGAAAACTAGAGAGGGACCCCCACAAATCCAGTGGTTCCTTGGACTTTTTTCCAGAGAGCAGGTAGTATAGTACGATGCCGAGTCCCACAAAAGTAAGAATGTTGGCGAGCGCCGAGAACGGTGCCAGTATCTTCAGGCTCGGGATCAGGTTGATGACAATCAGCGGGCCCAGTATCATCAACATGCGCAGCTCATCCGGCATAGGGTAATATGGATCCAGCATCTGCAAAGTGGACGCCAATAAAAAAATATATACCTCGCGGCGATTACAAAGCCCGCCTACCGCCTTCATCCGAACATGCCTTCCACTCATCTCTTGCTCACATCACACGAAAATAAAAAGAAGAACCGCACTGACTTTTTTGATGTTGTCAGCGATGAAGACTATGTAGACGCAGCCAATGCCAAGTTGGTACACAACGAGAAAGACGTCGACAGTGACGGCGGCGGGGCGCGCGAGTCGCCGCAGCGGTGCCGGGCCCGCCTGCAGCGCTGCCGCCATCGACTCCGGGTACGTGAGCAGCGGCACGCGCATTCGCTTGCACGCCGCATACTGCGACTGCACCTGCGCACGACAACGACTTGTTATGACGACGCCGGCTATCAACAGAGCGCTCACGGCGACGCTGCGCCATACCGACCAGAACGTGCAGACAGTGCGTGACCAGCACGCCCACCACCACCGTGGACACCACGCCGGTGACGAGGCCGGCGCGCGCGAACGCCTGCGGCATCGCCAGGATGCCCGTGCCCAGGCTGCACTTCAGCAAATGCACCAGCGTCTCCCAGTTGCTACAGCCACAACACGCACTCATCAGCTTACGGCGACTTATAGATTCCGCACATAGCACAGCGTTACACTCACTTGGTGGGATTGGGCAACTCCCTGTGTAAGTGCGGGTCGTAGTCCCCAGCGAGCTCATCCTCCCTGCAAGAGGGATAGAGACACGATGAACACGGGCAACTGACGCCTGGCGCCGCAGTGTGGCGCACGTGGCGCTCTGTAGTACCTGAGGGGCTCGCCTTGGCCCTCGTCGGCCACGGCGCGGAGGTGCACAGTCTCCGCCTTGGTGTCCTCCGCCATCATCCTGCAACAAAACGCTTATGAGCATCGTGGACGGAAGCATTATATCTGCGGAGAACAACAAATCGCTTCAAATGAAGTAAAACCAGCGCAGCTGTGCGCACAAACTGTCGCACGCGTACCGCACTTCGCGAATATACGCACTGGCGTGTTTACTGTAGAGCCGAGGACGACCTATAGCCAACTGACGAAATTTACATGTTTTGTACCTAATTAGTGTAACTAGTCAATTAATTATAGTTGTTATCGGCAAAGCGACGAGGCACGACGTCGATAGCCCCGCGACCAGGGCCGCGTGCGGCGGGCCCGCCAGCCCCGCAGCGCCGACCCTGCTCGCACCCGGCGCCTGCCCGCGCGCTCTTACATAACGTGTTGGCGAGCGCCGACAGTCATGAGACCCGGATGTGACACGACCCAGACCCCTCACCTGCAGACGCGCACTAAACCGCTCGCCTCACCTTTGTTATTATTATTATTATCAGCAACGCCAAGTTGTATCGAAACACCGCTCTGGAATCATTTAACGTCCTAATAACAGTTTCCGGAGCGAGCGCGCGTCTCCTTCGGATTTGTAGATCTCGGGATTTAGCTCACAAACAGTCAAATGAGTGGGCTTAAGATTATAGGGAACTTCGATGATGTGAGCTCACCAGGACTGTGTTTAAGCACTTGATATACTTAACGATGGGGTATCCGCGTGCGTAGAGACGGTGTATGGTATGCAGAGTGGAGTGGTGCGGCGCGGCCGGGGCTGCGCGGGCGTCGGGCGTGCGAGGCGCGGCTGCACTGCGAGCGCGCACCGGCACCCACGCCACACTCCTCCACTACACCGATATAGCTCGGTGGGCCGCGCCTCCCGCACGCCTCGCGCCGGCGAGCTCTTCCTCCACGGCCTGTGACGCGGCGGCGCGGCACTCGTTCACATGACGTCACACTCGCCGTGTCCGGAAGAGCCGTACTCGCATGTTGTCACAGCTTCCGCCGCGTGATGTTAATGCCGCCGGGAACTTATGCGGCGCAGACGCTCCCACACTGTGCCGCGGCCCGCGGCGCGGACCACCGACCAACAGACGCGGCGGCCGACGCACACGTGCCCTCGTTAATCATTACGCTATATTTACGTAACATTCTAACATTTTGTTTTTACTCTACGCACGCTCCTAATAGACCATTCTAAACATCTTTACCTCGCCATAATAACATTATATAAACACACAAATCAAAACCGGTGTTGACATTTAGTTGCATTTATTTTACAGTTTATAAAATAGCATTACATTAATAAAAGTACCTTTCAAAATGATGAAGTAATGTACACGGTAGTCGAATCCATCAACAAAGTATACGATTTGTACAAATATAATACGAAAGGCCTTTACTGGCACATGAGCCTGGTCGGTAGAGGGACATGTCAGAGGCGCGCTGCGTAATGCGGCATCGTGTGAGACTCGGCCGGGACGCAGCGGCGCCGGGCCCGCGCATGCGCCCGCCGACTCCCCGTGCCACCACCGCACTACCACCCCCGAACCACTACCGCGCCGACCCATCACAGCAACTGTCATGCTCATTGCCCCCCATATGCTTTGTCAATCACTTTATATTTAGAGTAATATAGCAAGGGGTTGTAGACCCGTACTTTCCTCCTGTAGTACCACCACTAAACCGTCCGCACTCGTTTGTAGAATAAAGGCTTTTTTTTCTTTTATTGCATTGAATGGCCAGACGAGCATGCCGTTCGCCTGATGGTAAGCGATGCGACCGCTCATGAACAGTAGCAAAACCAGACAATACCTTGATTTACTAAGCATTGCTTGGCATTCCACTGCGCTCGCCATCCTGAGACACAAGATGTTAAGTCTCAATATGTCCAATAGTTACTCTGGCTACAATGTCCTTCAATCCGAAACACAACAGTGCATTTAAACTGCTGTTTGACGGGAGAAATAGACATTGCGGTGGTACCCACCCAAGCAGCCTCTCACATATGAGAGACCTACCACCAGTAAAAGTGTAGGCACCACTTATTTAAAAACTAATGATTGGATATAATAGATTCCAACATAAATCACATCGGACATCACGTATACAGGTAAAAGTGGAAAAGATTCGGCATCCAGTAAAATTCAAAAATAATGCGTGGCTTTGTCAAATCTGAACAGAATTTGCACCGATTAAATTATTCATAAGTTGCATCATTGGAAACATAAAAAGTCATCTATACATATAAATAAAATTAAAGTGTCTGTTTGTAAAGTGAAAATAAAAATATTTCCAACTACATATCGTTATATACATGTAGCGACACGCGTATAGATAATTGCATAGTTGCATTTCACGGCTTTGTTTAGTTGCTAAGTTAGTGTGGTTGCGCCCGGCACAATGTAGAGTCGTATAATAAAGTGTATTAGTTTATATGGTGGTTTGATTTAATATGACTCTTTATGAACACGATACATCAATAAGGACAGTGAACACATAACCACACTCACCTATCCCACATACACGATACCTATAACGAAAATGACCTTAGATTTTTTTTGTCTGTCTGTCTGTCTGTCTGTCTGTCCGTCTGTCTGTCTGTCTGTCTGTTTGTTCCGGCTAATCTCTGAAATGGCTGGACCGATTTTGACGGGACTTTTACTGTCAGGTAGCTGATATAATAAGGAGTAACTTAGACTACATTTATTTTAGAAAAAATCTTGAATTTTAGAAAAATCAAGTTTTTGTTAAATTCCACGCGGACGAAGTCGCGGGCACAGCTAGTCTGACTAGATCCCGCAGAAACAATTCTACTCCTAGGCACCTAACCTACTGGTATAATGAGGTACTCAGGTGTATAATTTTCCGCCGATGTTGTAAATATGAAATGACTTTTAACCAACCAAAATGAGTATTTGAATCTTATAGGTTCCATTTTATTTCATAATAAATTACAAGGAATGAAGGAATCCAAATAGTTTTTTGTGCGAAATTAATAACTTTAATATAATGTAAATAAATGAGTGGAATATTTATTCGTATTCATGGAAAATCATAAATTTACTCGTGTGTTTCACAGCCCAGGAAACATGTTGAGGAATTTAGTTGTTCACAAATAACTCGAAGGTACGCGAAGTACACCATGCTATGCATGCATGCACGGCGCACTAAACAACCCCTCACCGAAAAGGGAGGTTAATAGCAGTGGCGTAACTACCCCATCGGGGGCCCGTGGCAAAGTTCATCAAATGGGTCCCTTCTTAAATGTAAAAAAATAACATTGTAATTTCGTTTTTATGGAATTTTTCTAAGGTACGCGGTGGCCTAATAGTTATCAGACCAGACGCGGCGGCCAACATTGTTCATAGTGGTCGCGGGTTCGAATCCCAGGGGACACCTCTGACTTTTCTACTATTGACAGTCAATCACCACGCACTATGACAGTGAAGGAAATACATCGTGAGGAAACCTGAATACCATAGTGATTTGTAAGAATTTCTATGGTACGTTAATTCCGACAGCCCGCACTAGGCCAACATGGTGGACTATATGGTCTAACCACTCTCAATCGTACTTTTGACTGTAGGGTAGGCCCGTGCCCTACAGTGAGGCTTGTATAGTCCCACAAACTTATCTGACCCGGTGAGAGAGTCGCTGTAATCGAATTTGGTGATGCCATTAAAAATAGATATTGCAATAAAGTGAGTAAAGTAAGATTTTTCAATCCGATCAATAGTGTCGGAAAAATGAGTGGACCAGTTTCATCTGCATGTTTTTTTCCTTCACAAGATTTCTAACAAATCACTCCCCCTTAAAGAAGTCAAAACCCTTAAACAAGTGTATCTGTATCAGCCCATACACGTCCCACTGCAGGGCACGGGCCTCCTCTGCAATCGAGAGTACGATTGAGGGTGGTTAGGCCATATCACAGGCCATATAGTCCGCCACGCTGGCCTAATGCGGGTTGGTGGACTTACACAGGTACTACCATAGAAATTCTTATAAATCGCTATGGTATGCAGGTTTCCTCACGATGTTTTCCTTCACCGTTTTAGTGCGTGTTTATTGACTATCAATACAAGCATGACTCCGAAAAGTCAGAGGGGTGCCCTGAGATTCGAACCCGTGGCCACCGTGAAATGTGGTTGTGAAATACGTGCGCGGTGGCCTGTTGGTAAATGGACCATCCATTTACCAACAGGCCACCGCGCACGTAACGATAAATTTTAGTTTATGATATGAACTTACATCTATTGTACTAGTACGCACAAAGTTCTGTTTTCGTGGAATTTATTTTGAAAAGCTGACAAACACAAACCTGTGGCGACAGCTACGCGATGATACAATTTTTCGAAGGGTATTATTGGTATCTGAAGACGCTTTTCTTCCTACGTAAAATTTAATACCTGAAGTTTAACATTCCTAACATCACTTTTTAAAGTTTTCGGCAATTTTCACTAGTTTTAAATAATGCAGGAAAAATAAATACATTGAGTAAACAACCAATGGCCGACATGTCAGCGACTGGCAGGTAGATTGACAATTGCAAATGACGTCGTTGTTTCCACTTTTGGCCACCGGGCCAGATAAGTTTGTGGCTCTATATGTGCTTTTTGGATAATTATAAATATATCTCTGTGTCTATTAAAAATATTTTCGGACTAAGTATTTTATTTGGCCCTTAGACTTATTTAAGAATTTCTCAAAATCAGAATCACATTTTCATAAGAACTCAGCAGTATATAAAAAAAGTTCCTTTATTGCAGCTATCTCCCCCAAAAAAATGTTTATTATTTTTTTATATGGATCGTTGCCCCTCTTCAGTCAAGTGTAACCGCCATTGTTCATACAAAAGACACGATTCTAAGTGAATTTTCGATGCTTCGTGTCTCTATATCGCATTTACAATTTTTGAATCGTCATAAGCAACTCAAATGTTTTGTTTATTCATCATCAGTCCTTTGTTGTCCACATAGACCTCCTCCAAATTGCGACATTTTACCCTGTCTTCGGCTTGTCGCATCGTCAACATTCTTTTTAGGAGACTGTCCCGCCCTCACACCCGCCACTGCACCTCCTGTAAGCCAGAATCAACAGTGATACGCATTTTAATGACACCGAGCATTGAAGCTCGGCGAGTCTCCGGGAATATCTAACTTGTCTTTAAAATCGACAACCTTTTGCAAATCATCACTCTATATAGCTGGAAGGCGTCCCAGACAAGGTTAGCCAAGACGCTATCTCCTCACTCAAGAAGTCTTTTACTGCAACGGTTATCGGTTATGCGACAAATGTGACCAGCTCAGTGCCACTTCAGCATGCTAATCTAGCTTGTTATGTCTATAACGTTGGTTCCCTGTCAGATAAGCTCATTACGGAACTTATCCTTCAAAGAGACACCGATCATAGCACGCTCCATAGCTCGCTGAGGGACCTTGAGCTGGTGGACCAGTTGTACTGTGAGTTTCCAAGACTCAGCACCGTAGGTTGAAAACTATCGTTTTCAAGCTTTGTGGTAAAGGTGACGAGAATATTCGACGTAGTTTACCAAATGCCCAATTGGATTCTCTTCGTAGCCTCCTTCTCAAATTTGTTTCTACCACATGTTTGAAACAACTTTGAGCTAATAGTCACATACAGCAACAAGTCTTGGATCAAGGTGGTGGTTGATCATTACTTTAGTTTTGTCGAAGTCAATTTTAAGACCTATTCACTGTGAGGCTAAAGCCAGACTTTCCAGCATCTGTTGCAGCTCCTCCAGCGATTCCGCCATTAAGATTATATTGTCAGCGAAACGTAGGTGCGTTTTCGTTATTGCCACTGCCTCTTAAGAAGGGACCATTGGGCTTACAGTGACCTTTCTCAATTACAAATCGACTTTTTTTTAAATTACACTTATCTGTCAGATAATGATGGGGATTTAATATTTTCCACTCCTAAATATGATTCAATTTCATGTTTATTCGTACTTGAATAATCAAGTACGACCATAAGGTTGTTTTGGGTCTGGATTTGCTAGAATATTTTTTTTTTTCATTTGCTCATTGGTACTCGCATTTTCATCAATAAATTACTCGTTCCGAAAGTACTGACTTATTTCAGATAACTTATTTATTTGTTTCTTCAGACTCCTTCTTACTCTTTCGTTTTTCGTTTCCCCTTTAATAATGTCTAGACAATATTGCCGTAATATTCATTAAATTATAATTTATTGGCATTTTATTAGGATTATACAAAAACAAAAAAAATCACATATGTGTTTCTCCTGTTTAAAATGTAGTCAATTGTTTATCTATTCTTATTAATTTCGTTATTAAAATTGCATTATTCTAAGCTTACACCCAGTCGGGCTTGAGTCCGAGGCGTTATCGGGCTAGGGCCCTGTCAGGCCTGTGACCCTGTCGGACCAGGGCCCTGCCGGACCGGGAGCCCATTAGGCCGGGGGCCCGTGGCATTTTGCGCACTATGCTACCCTATTGTTACGCCACTGGTTAATAGGCATTATGGAAGGCAGCGGCTGGGTCCGGATTCATAAACTGAATTCATATTATTAATTCAGAAAGTATATACCATACAATATCAGTATGCTCCACACATTCTCTGTTTTTTTTTTTTCAGATTATGAATTTCTCAGAGAATTTGATAATGACGAGCATTCCGAATTACGGATCGGAATTTTTAAGATCATTATTCCCATACATTTAAATAGAGCAACACAAATACTGGATTCAGATTATAAATTATTTCAGTTGACACTGCAAGCCGATAACGTCTGAAACTCAGACTAAATACTCTCTAGACGTAGCCATGACTGGAAATTGAGAAATAAGAGTGAGACCGCAAATTAAAAATTAGTATGCGTAAAAGAGATAGAGAGTTTTTTCTTTGTCCTTGTCCCCGTGGCCGGTTTTTTTATTACTCAGTATTGCTCATTTATGTTACATTCTAATTATTTTATCGTTTATTGGTAAATAATGTTGTATTACAATATCAATTCAAATTGTTTTACTTAGGGAAATATCGATTACATTTAGAATTTCTACAAATAACATTAAATAACCTTAATTTCTTAAAAGTTCTCAATCCGGCAATATATCTTTAATAATCCATGATTCAAACCATTAGCCATAACCAAAAATTAAACGCCATATTACCAATGTCACTTATTATTTTTCAGTTTTTGAAATATATTCCAATATAAACCTTACATTACAATATCTTCAATATAACGTATCTTTGCCAGCATTATAATATAAAAGCTAAATTTTGTATATGTTATTGAGGCAACTATCAAAAAATGTTGCTTTGGTATTATATTCAGATACTTGTGATGGTTCTTTCATCTTGCCAGACACATTGAAGCTGATAACTTCCAAAGCAACAACCATCGGAACTTCATAATAGCTGAACGTGTGATGCCTATGCCAGAGGCATCCGCAGACTTTCAGCTTTCATAAAATTACGAAACTCTGAGAGCCACGGGCCCTTGGTCTAAAACAGGCTGGAACCTCCTAGAACAAGTAACTTTACTCTTTTGGCGTCGTGTCATATTTGTCATACGGCCTCAAATTGACGTCTCATGTCATTCATTGTGTCGTCTGTACCTGTTTCAGTTTCTGTTTAGATTCATTCATGAGTGTCGAAATTGTTAATTTAATTAAAAGAAGTAGACCGGTATAACCTCCGAGAGCGTTGTGCACTGTGACCGATAGAAATATGAAAGTGTCCATCGGCTAGCACAGCGCGACACGGCGGCGAGTGCAGCAGGAGACGTGTGGTTTTGTGTCCCCTCATCCAGCAAGATGTTCGTTTACGAGTTCATGGCCGGCATCGTGGAAACCTTCACCGGAGGTGAGTGCTAGGCCGGGATTGATGCGCATCACGCGTTTTAATTTTAGAAGTGAGCTTTGATTATTAATTTTGCAGGCGAGGACCCGATTGAAGAGGACAATTACGACCCGCACCATCACCGCAAGATCGACAAACCCACCACGTGAGTATGTCAAGCGGCGAGGGTGAGGTGCGAGTGTGTTTGTGTGTGTGTGCGTGTCAGCAAGTCGGTGCAATGTGTGTTTGGCACAGGTACTCGGACACCATGATCCACTTGCTGAAGGGCAGCATCGGCGCGGGCATCCTGGCGATGCCGGACGCCGTGGGCCGCCTGGGGATCCTGTGGAGCACGGTGGGGCTGCTGCTCGTCTGCGTGTTCGCCACCTACTGCATTCAATTACTCGTACGTGGCCGACATCACGCACAAGCTGCACTATACTTTACAATTATTTGAAAAAATAATCTTGTTTAACGAACCGTGAAGCTGCAACTATCGTGTATATCTGGTAATTTACAAAAGTATTTCATTGCCATTGCGTTTATGTGTATGTCCTGCATCTATTTTATAAGCCCACAAATAGTGTAAATTGTCAAATTGTATGGTAAATATTTATTAACTAAGTTGCAAACTAAATCGTGAAAAGGTTTCACAACGGTTTGCTCTGCATCAGCATCTGCAGCCAGTGCAGGTACAATTTTATGTAATAAAATAGCATAAAATAAATTTGGGTGTCAACGTCTGTTTTGGGTCGTTTATGCAAATGTGTTAGTAAGTACATTTAGATTTGTTTTTAAAGCGCTTTATACCTCACGCGGTCCATAAGTTTAATTCCAAGAATGCTGCGTTCCATCGCTCGTTGGCAAACCTCTTTTGGCGGGCGGACTTTTGACGGTTTCTTAGTGACCAAGTTGGCGCTCCGTATGTGAGGGTGGAGTGTATATATGTGGCCATAACTTTCCTTTTAAGAGAGAGAGGCAATGACCCTTTCATCAGTTCTTTCATTGACCAGTAGTTCCTCGGGGCATTCTCGGTTTGTCGTGAGATTTCCTCGTCTTGTCTTGCCTGGAAGGAGACTATCTGGTCAAGGTAAAGGTACTCATGGATATATTCAACGTTCACACCCCCGACCTTTACGCGCCTTTTCACGGTGTTAGACATTACTTTGATGTTTATCACATTCATACCAAGCCTGACCTGGAGGCTCGCTTGGGTCAGTTGTTCTAGCACTAGGACCAAATCAGCTGCAGATGAGGAGGAAAGGACGATGTCGTCGGTGAAGCAATGATTTGTTAATTTATTTTTGTCGATAACTACACCCTTATTCATCCAATCGATTTGTAGTTTTTAAAAAACTTCTTGCAGCATGGCTGTAAAAAGTTTTGGAAATAGTGGATCCCCCGTTTTTCGCCCTCTTGTAAAGGCCCTACGGAACCATTGATGTTGAGGTACTGTGGTTATATATTTTCTGAAGCAATTGTATATACCGAGGGTGTATATTTTGCTTTTTGAGGGACTTGAATGTTGCTGAGTAGTGTAGGCTATCGAAAGCTTTTGAATAATCGACGAATGTAAGGTATAAAGGCATATTGAACTCTTAATGTTTTTCTATTAGCCGGTATAATGTATGTAAGTGATCGATGGTCGAAAGGCCACGGCAGAATCCAGCTTGTTCAAAGGGTTGATAGTCGTTTAATTTGTCACATATTCGATTCTCGATTATTCTTATAAACATATAATGGTGGGAAATTAAATTATATTTGAATGGCAAAAGTTTTTGGAATGTTAACGGAATTTAAAATAGCATTAAAAAGATTATCAATATAAGGTAGTAAAATCCAATCTCCGACCCTTAATATTTATGTAGTGACACCGTCTTCATAGGAGTCCTATTACATTTCATACTAAGAAGAACTTTACGGGTTTCTAAACTTGTCATTATTGGTAAGCTGTTGTGGGTTGAAACTGAAATGTGTCTCGAAATAGGGGAAGTGATGTTCAGAATAGAGGGATTAATAAAAATCTGTACATATTCGAACTATTTTAGCCTTATCACCGTGTCTCAAGCCGTAGTTATCTTTTACATATGTTATTGTTTGGTTTGATTGTTTCCATTCCGCGCATAACTGTTTTTAATGATTGTATGTTTGTTAGAGCATTACGAGCTAGTTGGTTGTTGTTACATAATAGTTAATAATATGGAAATAACGATTTATATTTCCGGCCATTTTGTTTCTTGGTTCTCGGTGATTATCTAAGGGCTCTTACTGCCGGAGCAACACTAGGCTGCAGAGTATCATTTCATTGTATCAGTCATGTAGAATGCTACTAATTTTGATAAAGGTTTTTTTCTGATATAGCGGTGTTTGAATGCCCGTTTATGATTTAATGGCCGTTCCCTGCAAGAACGCGGCCACACTCCTTGTAGAATCGCAGTCAGTGAGGGCGCACCACCCGTGCAGTGTGACCAGCGCGGCAATCTGAGGCCATATTCTTATCGCGGCAAAATCTTAGGCCTTGTAAGGACGTGGCGATACCGTAACATTTGAGGCAGGTAGTGGTCGGAGTATATACGCGTTCTCCAAACCAGCGTTACAAAAATAGCATGAAATTGTAAACCTTCTAAAAATGTAAAAATATTATTAGTCAGCGTTATTATTTGAGCCAGTGCCAAAGAATTGTGTTGTGTGTCGTCGACACCGAAGGCCGGGCGCCGCCATGTTATTGTTGCGCGTCGCGGCCCTACGCGGCGACTCGCGAGCCGCGCGCCGCGCCGCACCGCGTACCTGCCGCCACATTTTTTTTATAACGGTAGTTGTTGGCAAATTTGTCTACGTACTTAACTATATTGGTAACACAGCTTCGATCGCTGCTGATATTTCTTTACTCCGTCCACAATACATTCAGAATTTTCCCCGTTCTTGCAATATTTTTTATTGATACTCAGCTTGTCATGTCTTGACACTATATATCCTTCCTCGAAAAATGGGCTATTCAACAATAAAATAAAGTTACGATTCGCAGTAGTATTTCCTGAGATTACAGCGTTCAAACAAACACATTTGATAGTCCAGCAAAACATTCATAATCCAAGCATCACGGGTGTTCATGGGTGGCAGTGATCACTTACCATCAGGTGACCTGTTTTTTAATTTATTGGAAGTATGCAATATACACCTCACTACTGTTCCGCTATAGCGCTATAGCGTAATTATATAGCTTATAACTTTCCTTGATAAATGAGCTATACAACACAAAACAAAAAATCTTATTCAAACCAGCTATCCCAGGGATTAATAGGAACAAAAGGTAAATGTGCCTGTAGTATATGTGTATAGTATATGTGTAAACTGAAAATGCAGGGGGAGGTGCAAATGAGATTTTTTATAAGCCACCTATATCGTCCATCTGCTGGACATAACTATCATCGGTCTGTGTTGGGACTAAAACGGATCTTGAGACGCCCGCGTACGCGTCCCGTGCAGGATACCAAGTCTTCAGTCTACCTTTTAGGGGGTCACGTCTACCTCTGCTACGCAACATTGATAGACACTACAAGTGCTCCAGTACCTGTGCACCACTCCGGAAGTTTTTTATCCCAACGGCTGATAAAAATCAATAATCGTTATTTTAAAAGTAACTTTCGAGGGTTTTTAGCAAAACGATTTATGACGTTTTCCGTAAAAGAATCACCCATAGCGTTAACTCATTTTCTATGTACACTCAGCATGTAAAGCCCATTCAACCTATCTTCAATCATAGTTGATCTTAGCCACGTACCCTATATTCAAGTTACTCTATGTAGCCACGTTTTGACGCGTCTGAGAGTGCTGAATGACCTTTCAATTGTAGCAGTGGAATAAGGTATTACCAGTAAAATTTCAAGAGCTTTCTTCAGCTTTGGGCAAAAACATTCTGCTACTTGTATTAACTCCGGTATTCCAATATTTTCAAAGTCTTGCTGCTGTTTATTTATCCAAAAAGCGCGCCATAGGTCTGATTTAGATATGATCCCTTCTAATTCATAAAATTCAGAGACTTCCTCCATACTTTTTACTAATTTTGGAACTGCTATTTTAGTTATCTGAGCAGGGTGCAATACAAACGACAAAGTAAACGCTGGTAAATGGTCTTTGCCGAAACTCGCCTCTAATGAAGACAATAACGAATCCAAATAGGGCACGTATAAAGAGCGAAGAAAATACTCGCTAAGGGAAGCAGTTGGTTGATTTGCCCTATGTTGTTGGCCGCTTGCTGTTCTTGGTAAACGCAGCTCAAGCTTTAAGGCCGTGGCAATTTCTTCAGCTGATTTGATTAAATCTTCACTGCCTTCTTCCACGGAACGCCTATGTTCTTCAAATGCAGAGGTAATAGTTTGTATATGTTCTGCACATCTTATTATGTCCAGCGTTGCAGCGCTGCTAGCGAGTAAAGGTAGAAAGGGCGCGCCGCGCGATTTTTAAAAGTTGCAAATGGCAAATTGTTCTTTTCTTAACTTTTATCGACAAAAGTAGATAGGTAGTAACTGCCTATACAAAGTCCGGGGGGGGGGGGGGGGTTCAGCTGCCCTCCCCTAACCCCCCTGGGTACGCCCATGTAGGTTGCATAAACATTTATCTCGGTACGGGGATTGAACCCGCGGTCTCCCGTTTCACTGCCGGCGGCCATAGCTTGACGGTCCACACCATCCCGGCGCGAACCAAACGGTTCTCAAATTCGTTTCTGTGCCGCACCGTCAGGCTGTAGAATTGTTTGCCGGCTCACGTGTTCCCTCCTTCCTACAATCCTGGGTCCTTCCGCCGTGGTGTGAAGAGGCACCTAAGCAGGCGGGCATAATTGTTTCCATTGGCATGGGACTGCCGTCCGATGCCAATGGATACTCTGCCTGGGCGGCATTGGCACTTTCCATCAGGTGCAATGCCGCCACTATGCCAGGCCATTATAAAAAAATAAAAACTACTGCGCCATGGAGGCAGTCGAAAAATGTCAAAAAGTAACTAAAATGCCGTTTATTAGTCTAAATTTAATTTTTTTCTTCCATTACCTTGACACCTTGTCCCTGCGTTGTAAGAGAAATTTTGCTTATTTTGTTGATAGAACTAGATGATAAGTTCTTTTTTTTTAAAACATTACCTCCATCACATCATCTCCTTAAAAAATAACTCTGCACTAGTAAAATCAACTTATGAGAAACAATAAGAAGATACGATTCTCATTTTCCAATGATGAAGTAATTGCAGAGATTATGAAATGTAGGCGGGCGCACACGGCGATTACTGAGTGCATGTAAACCGGCGGCCACAGCGTCAAAACTATATTTAATAGTCAAGCCATAAAAAAGTAAAACAGATAAATAAGATTATACGTGCGACAGTATATTATGGGCAACGACAACACAGCAATTGAATTCAAATAAGAGGATGTTACATCACGTTAGACAAGCCACTAAATCGTATAACAGAGCAATGCGCTCTGGCCTCTGTCGTTCCTCGTGTAACTAATCCCTTTAACAGTAGTCAGTGGCGAAGTGTGAGTAGCTACGAGTAGAAGCGAGTAGTACGTAACATCTGCTGCCACGCATCCTTGTGTCTTCTATATAACAACTTTAGAGTATTTCTGATATAGAGGAAGCACTATTACTTCACGTAGGTTTAATTGGTAGCGGCGGCGGGCCAACATTTTCTGGCCTCCTATTGGTTGATATTTGACAGGTTGTCCAACATGCACGAATTACTTGGAAAAGAAAACTTACTTTTTTATTATTATTATTTTTCTTTATTTTATTTTTTTTTTTACATTTTTATATATATAATATTATACTCGGAAATGGAATCCGAGATTAAAAATGTAAACAAAAGTGTTACCACTACAATAAAATAATTTGTCATGGTAGTTTGTTCACAACCGTTAAAAAAACAGGTTGGAATTATTCTCATTCGTTAAATAATTATAAAACAAAGCCAAATAAAATTAATTTGGTATAATATTTACATAAACTACAATTTCAACTTCTTTTTTAAGTATGTGAAAAATGGTACGAAAATATTTTATTCTACAGGTATTATGCAGAAATTCTTAACCTTAGGCCACTGAAATAAAACTTTTTTTTTAAATTTCGTCTCTTAACTACAAATACGTTACTTTGACGCCCGCGACACCTCCCTTTAGTTCATTTAGTTGCTTAACTTGATGAATTTGCATCATGTGATTAAGTTAATGTCGCCGTGATGCTGGTTTCACGTTTTGTGTTAAGTTTTTGTTCTATTTTGTTTCTAAGATTTCTGGCGCTCGTGTTCCTAGCCGAACGCACTATGGTCTTTGAAAATCACTGTAAGTTAAACCCATTAGAATTTGTTTGGGCCCAAGTCAAGGGTCACGTCGACAGGCATAATAAAACATTCCAAATGTTCAAAATTCAAAAATAAATATAAATAAATAAAACATAGTACTCGCAACATTTGAATCTATAGTCTGATAAGCGAGTGCTGGCACAAGGCTTATTTTAAATTCTTCATATGGCAACACCAACAACTGTCAAACTAATTTCAATCATTCTTGTTTAATAGTCTGTGTCAATCATAACCTCTTCTTACTGTTGTTGGTTGTTGTGCTTTGGTTGTGTACGCTTGTTTTTGTGTTAAAAATGCCCAAAACCAATAAAAAGCTGTGTCCGGAGCTTATTATATACTATGATAAACAAATACGAACAGAAGAAAATTGATATAAGTCGCCAAATCGAGGAAAAACATCGACTTTTGGATGCAATTGTTTCTGCGGCAAGTAAGTACAACCAAAGGTTTTGATACTTTGATACTAATTCATGACTTAAATAAAAATATAGTTTTGTTTCCTGTTATTTTAATAAATTTTGCATGATTACCATATATTGTTATAAAAACATGTTCTTTTTCGTTTCAAGGTATTTCGCATGACGAAAATATTAAACGTGAAATAGAAACTTAGTGAAACAGCTTAAAGATGTTGAAAATAAAGATTTGGTTACATCTGAATCAAGTTATTTCAACCAGTTATCGTCTATAACAGGTAGAATTTCATTATTTTTATTATTATTATTATATGGTTGATGACACAGGCGGGCCAAATTTGTCTTGCGGGCCTCCTCTCTCCTAATCTAATCTGACTGTATTTTACTTTGCAAACGTTAGTGTCAACACATTGCGGAGAATAAAAAAAGAGGGTTCTTTGAACCAGGGTCAATGGAACACACCAGGAAAGAAACGTCCCCGGCTACCCAGTGTTTCAAATTTAGATGATTTCGACATATCAGCAATTCGTAATAAAATAAATGAATTTTATTGCGTTAAAAAGCAAGTTCCAACTATAAGAACTTTATTAGCAGAACTGCAAGAGTCTATTAGATTTGCTGGATCTCGTGAAACATTGAGGAAAATATTATTGAAAAATGGTTTTCAATTCAAGACTAATAAAAATGAACGGTCTGTTTTGATAGAAAATTTCGAAATATCTGCTTGGAGACACAGATACTTACGAACTATAAATCAAAAGCGCCAAGAAGGAAAGCCAATAATTTATCTTGATGAAACATATGTTCACCAAAACTATAAACCAAAAAAATCATGGCAAGGACCAAGTACAAGTGGAGTAATTGATAAAATTTCTAAAGGTAATTTTTAACTTAATTTTATATATTATTTGGACTTGTATGTGTGTTTGCTCTTTTATTTATATATATTTGTATTTCTATTACAGGGAAAAGGCATATTATAGTTCATGCTGGATCTGAGAAGGGTTTTGTACCTAATGCATTGCTGTTGTTTAGCACTAAATCCAAAATGGCAAACTATCATGATGACATGAATCGTAACAACTTCATGAAATGGTTGGAAGAAAAATTAATACCTAATTTAAGTGAACCATCAGTAATAATAATGGACAATGCAAGTTATCATGTCACTCAAATAAACAAGCCACCTACAATCAATAATTTAAAGGCTGATATACAACTCTGGCTCAACAAAAATGACGTATGCTATATACGAGGAAAACTTCACAAAAACCGAGCTTTTATATTTGGTGAAAGAAAATAAAACTGCACCTCTATATGAAGCTGAGGAGCTTCTGAAATAGCATGCACATGAGGTCCTTAAATTGCCTCCATACCATTGTGACCTGAACGCAATAGAATTGATTTGGAGCTTGGTGAAAAGAAAAGTAGCAAGTAAAAATTTAAGTATTTCAGGTGCTGATGTAGACAAATTAATAAGGGAATGTTTCGCCAGTGTGACTGCAGCAGACTGGAAAAAATGTACAGATCATGTGATCAATATAGAAAATGAATATAAAGAAAAGGACAGAATAACAGAAGAAGAACTTGAACCATTTCTCATCAATACCCGTGATGATGAGAGTGAGAGTGATGAATCATTATCAGGCTTCGAATTTCTTGAATCAGATTTTGATTATGGATCAGAATAAATAAAATTTCTTAAAACTTATTTTTATTTTTCATATAAATACAAATATTTATACGAGTTTTATTCCCACTGTAGACAAAACAATTTAAGTAATCATATTTTTTTACTCTTTTTGAATATATACATCATTATTTTGCGATAAAAGTATTCTTGAAGAATGCAACTATTCTTAGTTTAGTATATTTTAGTCTAGAAAGTGCAATGTGAAATGTTCATCAATATAGATTTTTCGTTCCGGTCAGAAAATCGTAAAAATAAATTATAATAAAAAAATTATAATAAATAATAATAAAAGTATCGAAATCATTTTTCCGACTATAGTCGGGATTAACAGCTGAAAGATTTTTAAATTTGCCGCCAATTTCTTGTGCCAAGACTCGCTTGTCAGACTCTATTCACTAATCAAATTATACGCAATATGTTTTTGAGAAAATGTTTCATAACCCTGAAATGTCACTTTTACAATGACATTGGTTTGTTTACATTTTGATCTCGAATTCGATTTCCGAGTATAGTATACAAAATACATATAAAAATATAAAAAGTTATCCATCGATGGCGAGGCTCGAGACCCAAGCCACCGGTGGTTAGGAGCCCAAAGTGAGGAACCGCCTCATAATACGTGCCGTGTCAAGCAATACTGCCTTCTGAATCTGACTCCTGACCCAACAGCCGATTGAGAGCATCTGTAGATGTTGGTCGAGGCTCTTTGGTATCAACCCATGAGCAGAAACGACAATCGGGACAATAATTGTTGAGTCGACATCCCACATGTCGGTAACCTCGTGTGCCAAATCTAAATATTTAGACATTTTGTCTTTTTCAGCTTTGACAAGGTTATCGCCATGCGGGATGGTGACGTCAACAAGTATAGCCCGGCGGCGCCAATCGATCTATTATCACAATATCAGGCTTATTGGCTAGAATAGTCCTGTCTGTGATAATAGATCGATGCCAATACAGCGTTGCATGACCATTTTCGAAAACTGGTTGGGGCACATACTGGTAATATGGCACTCCAGGAGTCACAAGTCCATATCGAAGGGCAATTTGCAGATGTATGATCTTGGTTACTAGGTTATGTCTATGCAAATACTCGCCGTTAGCAAGATACGAACAACCGGAAATAACATGCCTGATAGACTCGCCAGGACGGTGGCATGCCCGACAGATGTCGACCGTACCATCCTTCAGGATGTATTTCCTATAGTTGTTCGTCTTAATAACTTCGTCCATAATTGCAAAGACAAAACCCTCGGTTTCCCCAAAGAGGTTACCGAAGCGTAGCCAAGACACCGACGCTAGTCGGTCCACATTAGGCCCATGAAGGGCTCGATAGAACCGACCGTGCAGCTCTTTGCTCTTTCATATGTCCTCGCGATCCTTAATGCTCATCACCAGAGGTTTTCGCCAGTTCTCAATCGCCAAAGAGAGCGGGGTAAATCCTTCATATCTACAACCCTATGCATATCCACGTCACTGTGAAGGAAATAATCCCTGAGATTGCACACCTCGCGATTATGCAAGTCCTTAGCATTAAGAATGCCTCGGCCCCCACATCTCCGCGGTATGTACAATCTCATCACTGATGAACGTGGATGATGCATACGGTGTGCAGTCAGGAGAGTTCGGACTTTACGATCCAGGGCGTCCAATTCGGTCTGAGCCCATTTGAGTATGCCAAAAGAGTACATGAGTACAGGCATAACCCAACCGTTAAAAGCGCGAATCTTGTTTCCACCTGACAAAAAACTGTTAAGTACTTTTGCCAGGCGGCTGAAGAAACGCTCTTTCAACGATTGTTTTACATCTGCACCCATGATACCTAGAGCCTCAGGCATACCCAAATATTTGTATGTTTCCGTCACAGAGAGATGTCTGAGTCTTACAGTCTCTGAGACTTGTATGTCATCAGAGACCGCTACCTCCCCTCGCTTCACATGGATAACCGCACATTTATCTACACCAAACTCCATATTGATTGAGTTGCTAAATCTTTCAGTTATTTTTAACAACTCAACCAATTCGGTTTGTTTTGATGCAAATAACTTGAGGTCATCCATGTAGAACAAGTGAGAAATAGGCTCAGACCCTCTCCGCAGACGGTAGCCTAACCCTGAATCCAACAACAGAGTGCTGAAGGGATTCAGGGCCATGCAAAACCACAGTGGACTCAGACTGTCGCCCTGGAATAAACCCCGCTTACTTCTAATCGGCTCATCGCAATCAGGAGGAGCCGTACTACCTGGATATCTCAGGACAGTGGTCCACTGCCCCATACAAGACCCAAGGAAGTTGCACAAATTTGTATTAATTTTATACAAATTCAACACTCTCATGAGCCATACAGGGTATATCAAGACTGCTACCGAAAACGAAGCCGGGTGGCAGTTTAAGCGACTACAGACACAGTGCAACAGAAAAAGTTGCAAAAAAAAAGCGAATATTTTTTTTTTGTTATTTTTTTCCTTTGACCATATTTGGGTGGTAAATACATTTTTTTCTAAAATAATAGTGTATACCCTTTTATTTATGAATAATCTAAGGTATAAAAGTGTTTAAATTATTATTTTAGCAAAAACTATGGATTTACCACCCAAATATGACGATTTTTAAAAAATCATAAAAAATAACTGTCGCGTTTCTTTGCGAAATTTTTTGTTGCATTGTGTTTGTAGTCACTAAAACTACTATCCGGCTTCGTTTTCGGTAGCAGTCTTGAGATACCCGGTATATGGGGCACCGAATCATAGGCCTTTTTATAATCTATCCAGGCAGCTGATAAATTCCTCCAGTTGTGACGAGCCTATTGGCAAATGGTCATGTTAATGAGAAGGAGCTCCTTAGTACCACGGGACCCATTCATGCAACCTGTTTGGCCGGGAAAAAGAATTTGGTTAGAAGTGATGTGGTCTGTAATTTGGATCTAATTATGGAGGTCAAAATTTTATAAATAGTTGGAAGGCATGTAATGGGTCTATAATTCTTTGGTTCCGTGGTACAATCGGACTTAAAGAGGAGGTGAGTGACACCTGTTGTCATAAATGCTGGGAGGGATTCCGCCTCAAGCGAATCCTGGAAGTGCGCTGCCAACCGAACATGAGAACTTGGAAACCATTTTAACCAGAAGTTGTGCAGACCGTCTGGACCCGACGACTTCCAGTTTTGGGTCCGTCGTATTGCAGTTTGCACATCTTCTAGACTGATTAAAATGGACAGACACACTAAACCAGGAGGGTTCAGTGTGAGAGACAGGCGACGACCAGATATTCGTCCAGTATTCACGCATTTCGTGAGCACCCGGCAGCCGCCCATCCACCACACCTTGAGAAGAATTTTCCCAACATCTATAAACCCTCTTTTGGTCACTTTGGAACATACGATTTTGTTGGAAACGATCCCATCGCCTCCTGTAGCGACGAATGCGGTTTGCCCACGCATAGACTTTTTGTTTATAGAAATCTATGCGTTCTGTGACGCAAAGCCTATAATTCTGAGGACTTATATTGGTCCCCGAGAAAGCCTGCGTCGCAAAACGCATTATCCTTGGTCTGCTATTTCCTTCTGAGAAGGAAATTAGCTTGCCGATGAGGGCTCTGTTGATACGGTCCTCGATCCTAAGCTGCCAGGCAGGCACAGTCACAACACCTCGAGTAGCTCTATATTCTTTTGGGAATTGAACATTAGCCACTCGACATGCTGCGACGGCCGCGCAGTAAAGGATCGAGTGCGTATCAACAAGATCCCGACTGGACTCCAAGTATGTAGGTAACATGGAGTCCAAAGCTCCCATCAACGCCAAATTTCTTCTATGCGTTGGCAAACGCGGCAGTCGCGGTCTACAAGACGCCGCCGATAAGGACACAAACACCGAAATCGCACTTTCCAAAGCCCCTCTCAGATGCTGTTTATCTTGGGGACTTACATTGTCATCCAAATTGTCCGTCAGCTCGAAATCAGAAACAGGTGTTGGTGTTGGGCCTGCTGCTTGATCTCCACTGACGGGCGAGATATTGTCGTCTTGGACAACACACAAGTCTGTGCGCAACCGCTCAAGCGTGTCATCATCCAACAACTTACGCCGCTGAATAAATCGCACTTGATCCGACAGTCGTTGGGACGATACATCAACCATTGGTTCTAAAGCCTGAAACAGAGTTATTATTATTATTATTATACAGGGTGTACAAGAAAACGACGCATCTGCCAATATACATTATAGTATATGGTGAAGGCATCTTAATTAAGACGGATTTGCATGGCGCTAGCGAATATTAAGATGCCGAAAAAAAAAACTAACGTCACATATGCTACCCCTTAACACATTACGCTAAAGTGATTGAACCTTACAACTGAACGGTAGGCACTCAACAATAAATAAGCAGAGCTCATTATTTACTTATAAGTCGTGCGTTTGTTAACATAACGCTCAGGGTACATAAAAAAGATATTCAATTAATACTGTCAACAGCCACATACATGGGTACTAACCCCACACTAAGATACAAATCTTGTGTCGCGGGTATTAGAAAAATAATTATGGTTCACGGAAATTATTTGTCTCGGGGCGGGAACCGAACCCGCGGTCTCTCATTTCACAGGCGGTTCTTACCAACTGCGCCACAGAGGCCGTCGGTGACTCATATGGACTGGTTAGTTGTCATTAATGACCACTAAAATAGTTAACTGACCTTGTAATGTAAACCGTAACGACCTTGATAGGCATGGCATAGGCTGGAGGCGCAGGATCCGCCAAAACCCGCACGAAAACACTGTCACAGTTTGGTAGCACAAATCACTTTTTCTTTTACATTTCACATAACACAAGTTACATCAAAAGCTGTCAAATGGGGTAATGTTCAAAGCATAGTGAAATTAATAAAATTTACTCAAAATAACTGAAAACGAATTTACAATAATATGCACACGACTAATACATGCACACGCGATCGCAATCCGAATGCAACTAATAAAAAATAAATTATTATTTTGATTTTTGAAAGATAAAGGCCTGTTCACATTAGATACAAAGCTTTCCTATTTGAGTTCATAATAATTCACCTGAACAATTAGTATTAGTACTGTATCAGCCCATACACGTCCCACTGCATGGCACGGGGTCTCCAGTGCAGTAAATAAGTGGTTATATAGTGTTTATTGATTTCACTAATTTTATCTCACAGAAGTCTCATATGCAAATTCTATGCTATAATGGTAGACGACATTTCTCTAGGTATAAGAATTTAGAAGAAATTGTATCACTTTAAAGTAACATTATTTTCAAAATACATCAAAGTAATGTTAAATAATAAGCAAAGTAAATAGGCAATTTATAACTGACTGGATCGGTTGATGACATATTTAAATAATATTATAAGCTCTTGAGCAAGTAAGGACCATTCTATCAGTCCAATAAGATCTTTTTTTTATTATTTTTAACGTAACTTTTATATCGGAGTAGGTACTTAATCAAATTAAGTTATATCAAGTGTGTAGTGTGAGCACACCTCAAAATGTCGGGCTTCTTTTGCAAAATGCTAAAAGTTACCGACAAAGAAATTGCCGCCTTTCGGCTCGCACTCACAAACGGCGGCGGCAACCTCAAAGGAAGAATAATCGAGCCGCGTTGGATCCGACGAAGTACACTATGACCGGCGGCTTCCTTTGACTAATAGGGCCGAATTGGGCCATCATTCTAAAAATCTTATTTTTTATTAATCAGTGTCATCAGATTATTTTTTCAATGAATATTAATTATTTAGAAAATTTAAATATTATTTAGGTATTACCAAAACTTTTCTAATTATAATTAAATTCGCAATCTTACATGATTTAAGCGATGACCAGTGTGATTTCTTGGTATCTTTCAGTTTGGATTTGTGACACTAAGGAAAATAATGACAAACAAAATAGTCAATCCATACACGATGCAACTGCACCTAAAGTTATTATGTTGTTAATTTATTGAGGCTTAAGGCATTTAGAGTTAGAAAAGGATAAATTATACAGCTGCAGAGTTCACGACCCTGCCCATTACATTACGATTGTAAACAACGGTTAAAGCGAAGTCTAAGAAAGTGTTGATGCTGTTAAAAATGGTTTTCGTGGTATATTTCGTTAACCGTTCAATTAACGACGAAACGAAAAAATACGTATGTGTTTAAATCTTGTTCTTCATCCATTCCAACTGGTTTTATGCGAAAAAGTGGTGATTAAACTTAAAACTTTAAATATCTATAGTTTTGAAGAAACAAAGGAACGCTTTCTCTCTCTCTCTCTCTCTCTCTCTCTCTCTCTCTCACTCTCTCTCTTTCTCTCTCTTATTAACACTGTAATATAAAAACATTACATATAGGATTTCATTTGATTTTAAATTTCAAGTAGGCATGAATGGCCAAATCTGAAACTATGAGAAAAATAATATAGAGGACATAATAAAATAATTCATTTTATGAATGGCATCAGAATCCGTACATGCCATTTTAAGAAGTATATTATCTTTTCTTTATAAGCCAGGATCGAGCAAAGTGGCGATCTATAGTCTCTGCTTACCCCTATGGGATACAGGCGTGACGATTGTGCATGTCTGTATTATCTTTTCGATGCAGTACAACTCAATTCCATTCTTCAGCAAGATGCGGCTTCAGCTCGTAACATTCGAAGAACAAGAAACACTGAACTGACTGAAAGTTTTCCTTACTACAGATTGGTAGATGGGAGACAGAAAAATATTTTTGTTTAATATAATTTATCTATTATCAGAATGTTCCGTAATTGCATGTCCTAGTGTGCGATGTGTATGCAGATCGCGGCGCAGTACCACCTGTGCAAGCGGTGGCGGCGCGGCTACATGGCCTACCCCAAGTCAATGAAACTGGCGCTGCAGGACGGGCCACCGTGCATGCGCTGGGCGGCCACGTTGCTATACTACTTCGTAGACGTGACGCTCGTCACGTGGCAAACTGGCGTCTGCGTAATTTACTTCGTGTTCGTTGCCCAGAATGTGAAGCAGGTAAATAACTCGTCTACTGACTACTACTGAGCCGGTAGACTCAGTGTCCACTTTCTCCGGTTCGCTAACTGTGCATGTCTCCGGCAGGTGTGTGACTACTACGGTGCGGATATGTCTATGAGAATGCACCTTTGCTGCATACTAGTGCCACTCATTCTCATTAACCTGGTCAAAGACTTGAAGCTGTTGACTCCAGTGTCATCGATATCGAACGCAGTGACAGCGTTCGGGTTGATCCTCGTGTTCTTCTATCTAGTAGAAGACGACGTCACGCTGGATGAAGAGAAGTTTCAGATTAAGCGATTCGAAGAAATCCCCGTGTTCATTGGGATAACGCTGTTCGCGCTCGAGGCGGTGGGCGTGGTGAGTATACGCTCGTATATGACGCTGTCTGCTACCCTGCGCCCCAACTCCTTCCGCCATCTCGTCGTTCACCACGCACTTCTCTCGCACAGGTGCTCGCGCTTGAATATAACATGGAACATCCCAGGGAGTTCGTGGGCCTGTTTGGCCTGTTCAATATTGGCATGTGTATTATATGCTTGATGTACCTGCTCGTAGGGGTGTTCGGCTACCTCAAGTACGGAGATGAAGTGATGGCTTCGATTACTCTGAGTCTCCCTCATGACCAAAAGTTTGTATTTATCGCATAACAATAAACTTATCTGGTGAAGCGACACAGCTCGGATTGACACCCTGTTTCTGTTACAGGAAAGCGCAAGTAGCGAAACTGACATTCGCTTTAGCTATCTTCTTGTCGTTTCCACTTCAGAACTTTGTGGGTTATAACATTGTATGGCGAAAATTAAAAAAGAGAATTCCGGAGCAGCGGCGGTGCCCGATAGACTATCTACTCCGCGTGGTGCTGGTGGTGGTGCCGTGTGAGTATGTAGCGTCCTCTGCGCCCACAGCGCCCGCTGCGCCTCTGCCTTGCCCCCCTTCTCCCCTTGTGCTTTAGAGCTCTCTGATGTGTGTGTATGTGTGCAGGGACGGTGGCGGTTATCGCACCACATCTGGGACCCTTCATAGCGCTGTTTGGCGCACTGTGCCTCTCCTTGCTGGCAATTGTATTTCCCGCCTTGATGGACGTCTGCATCTGGTATCCGAATCAATATGGCATATGCCGGTACAAGATGTTTCGGGACATCCTCATAATATTTATCGGCATGGGCGCACTCGTGTCCGGAGTGTACACCAGCATACTGGAGATCGTCGAGACCGACCACTAGAATCGACAAGTGGAAGTCCCCGCAGCACGTGTGGTTGAGTTGTCGACAGTCACACGCCACTCGGGCCCGTAATTTTATATTGCGGGCATGCATAATCGAAATAATATCCAGGGGAGTTACTCTATAAAAACGATACAAACTTCGAATGTTAAGATGCTCGACACCCGGAGTAAGATTTGCACTTCTAAAAATCAATACTATTCTCTATTATACCAATTATTTTCTTTGAACTTAGTCTATGATTGCGACGTACTATAGAAGAATCCTACATTTTGTGGAGTATCTAGGCTTATTAGTAAAGTATTACGTACGGCGTCTGAACATTCAAAGGTCGTATCGTTTTTATGGAGTAATCCCCATACACCCCCTGCTGTTTCAATATAACAAATGCAACATAAAAAACAGCACAAAAATGACGGGTTCAGATGTACCTGCCCTTTCCAGAACAAATTATTTATTTTCCTATAAATATTTTTTTCTTATGACCTAATTTTAAACACGACAAAACTTAAACAATGTTGTATTATGGAAAATAAAATGAGACTTCAAGATTTTACTTATTTTTTAAGGAACTTAAATATCTTTCTATTACAGAACTGAGACGATCATAACTGCGATCTAATATAGAAATTATATACTCTAATCAAACGCATAATACATTCAAAAAAAATAATTAAATGTAACAAATACAATGAAAAAATTAACAATTCAAATTATGAATGCTTAATGGCATCAATCGACGTACAAAATTGTAAGTAATGAATAATTATAAAAAAAATAAAAACCGACTTCAAAACAATTTTTTTTGTTTTGAAGTCGGTTTTTATTTTTTTATTAAAAATTTTAGATTTTTTTATCTTTTTACTGTTGATAGGCATTTAAATGAAAAAGATTTGGTCTCCACAAGGAATATGTTCTTTCCGATGACAATAAAATCGCTAAAATCGGCTAAAAGCTGCCAAAGATATTGGAATATTCACATGTTTATTATTTTTTCTCCCCCCCCCCCCCTCCCTTCGCGCCTACCCCTTTTTCCCTCAACCACTGTAGCCTAGCCTTTATACTGAACTCAATGCAAAAAGAACCGTTGAAATCCTATTAAATTTTGAGGAGTTCTACTCTCCAGGTCCGAACATGATAATAAGATCTTAATGTTGTGTTCCTGGGATCAACCTGTCAATACGTTTTTTCCAATGAAAAAGAAATCACTAAAATCGCTTAAAAGCTGCCGAAGATATTAGAATTTACGTGTATTTTAATTTTATCACCCACCCCCCCTCACCCCCACCCCTTTTTCCCTCTCTCACTGTATCTTAACTTTTCTAATGAACGTAATGCAAAAAGAACCATTGCAATTCTCCTTAATTTTAAGGAGTTCCCCTCTCCAGGTCCGAAGATATTCATCAGATCTTCACCATATTTTTATGGGACCAAACGACAAGCACCAGCTTTCAATCACAGAAAAAATGATCGAAATCGGTTCACACAGTTCAGAGAAACGAGGTAACAAACATAAAAAATAAAATAAAAAAAAAGCAACATACAGTCGAATTGAGAACCTCCTCCTTTTTTTGAAGTCGGTTAAAAATTCAATTCGCACTTTTAACAGTGTGTTGGGTGTGATGTTTTGTGAATAGTGATTCCATCATTTTTCCGCATTTTGACAGTTGGTTAGACGCCGAATGTGAAACGAGAGGCCGCGGGTTCGATTCCCGCACCGGAACAAATAATTGTGTGAACCACAGGTATTTGTTTCGGGGCTGGGTGTTTGTGAGACCGAAAAGTCTTACGAAAGATCTTAGTGTGGGGTCAGGACTATGTATGTGACTGTTGGGTGTATTTATTTATTATTATTTATTTCTTTAAGTCTGTTAGAATATGGACGTAGTAGATGTGTAAACGCGCCGCTATTTCCTTCGGAGTGCTCTCTGCTCGCTGCTCTGTGCCGCGTCATCAGTCCACAGTGCGCGCTGCACCGTCACTCGTGCTGTGGATTGACCTCATTCATTTCACACAACACAACTAGCCAGGCAGTAACATACAATATTAGACAAAATTCAAAAGTATATAGGTGTTCATGATTATTTAATTATCGATTAATTACGTAAAAACAGCTTCCAAAATCATCCACATCTAGATGACCATCATCATTTTTTTTAAATCTGTTTAGTCAGCGAGTGTATGCCATTTGCCCTTTCGTCTGTATTTACAGAATACAAATCATCTTGCATAAACCACTTTTAGGTAATTATATTTTTGAGAAGCGGAATGTGTTTGGAAACATTTGTTTTTTGTATGACTATTTTTATTATTGGAATAATTTGGTAGCATTCGAATTCCTACAAAACTCTGATTAAAATGTTTACAGCCAAATATGAAAAAATATTTTACTGATAGGTACACCCAACCTGCAATACTATACAATAAATTCTACTATCACCAATTGGATAGCTAATTATATATTTTAGAAATGCGCTCATAAAGTCCCTTAATTTAATATCTGTGTTTTTGTTATCGATGAACAAAAAAACACTGGGGCTTTAACCTCAATACAGAATTTTCAACCACAATATTGACAGTGCTTGGCGGAACGAGGCAAGAAATCACACATTTAATTTTTATGGACAATATTTTATAAACCAAATTTTAAAACAAAAAGTTGGGTAATTATGTTCGTCAATTTATTAATAAAATATTTTTTATAACCTAGTTTATTGTTTTTTATAATTACTGTATAGCACCTTAATATATCTTGCAATAACCTTAATACTATAATGTAAAGTTAATAATACACATATATGAAATTAAAAAACTAGATCCAACGAAATCTCGGACGCCCACCCACAAGGTGACAACAACAGCCTTGAATTCAGAAAGTTACTGGATGCAGGTCAGATCTAACAAACCTCTTTGAAAATACTTGGAGGACGCAATGGACTTCTTGTGATGAAGCGCGAGAGAACTTCTGATCTAAATTATTCGCCAGACTGTAACTAGAAGTATAATTGAAGCATCGCCTTCAGGCCCCGGAAGAATGTCTGTGACATTTAATGCAGCAAACCTCCAATACTGCACAATTCTTCCATTGAACACTAACATTTGCCTAAACACAAGAATTCAATGTTTTTTAGCCTATACCTATACAATTGACTGACCTTTAGCGTCTTTGTGGTCGGGCGGGCCTTATGTCTGTAAAAAATAATTTGTGCTGGTTATTTTGAAGAAAAAAAAACAACGGAGTGTGGGTACATACTATTGATTCAAAAGCGGACCAGTAAACGACATTTTTAATTGGGTCTAAATCAGAAACTATGAGGAATAATGAAAATTTAAAATTAAAACTTCTAATATATTTTTTCAACTACCGTAACGATTTTCGTATGAGATTGACAAAAATCACAATGTATCTTTTCATTTTTGTGACTAATAGACTAGTATAATATTTAATGGTGTCTTAGATTTCCGAGTATGTTACCATTAAATAATACTTTATTTATTTAACACTTTATTGTACACCATACACATAACAAAGACAAAACTAAATGAAATTAAATATATGCACAAGTGGCAGTCTTATTGCTTGAAGCAATCTCTGCTAGAAAACCATGGGATGGATAAATGAAAAGAACAAAAGTTGGGGCTTCGGGTGTACGAGTATTACAAATTATAATATTATTAAGTTTATAAATAAACATACATACATACATACCGGGTATCTCAAGACTGCTACCGAAAACGAAGCCGAGTGGTACTTTTAGTGACTACAAACACAATGCAACTAAAAATTTCGCAAAGAAACGCGACATTTATTTTTTATGATTGTTAAAATGTTCATTTTTGGGTGGTAACTCCATAGTTTTTGCTAAAATAATAATTTAAACTCTTTTATACCTTAGAGTATTTATAAATAAAAGGGTATACACTATTATTTTGGGAAAAAAATGTATTTACCACCCAAATATGGCCATAGGAAAAAAATAAGAAAAAAAAATCGCTTTTTTTTGCAACTTTTTCTGTTGAATTGTGTCTGAAGTCACTTAAACTACCACCCGGCTTCGTTTTCAGTAGCAGTCTTGATATACCCTGTACTTTACTGTACTTTTATCGCGGATTTAGTTTAATTTTTACATTTTTTAAGTACCCGACGACGTTTCGATTACTTTACAACTTTCATGGTCACGAGCACAGACTAACCCGCGTCACGAGGCAGACTGAGGTATTAGTCATCTGCTCAGTGACTGTCACTATGTAACTACCCTTATTTTACAAATATTAAAGTAAAATAATATTAAAAAGTTACTTGATTTTTTAGATCTGATCTACGCAGAAGGAGCTCACTATGTCTAGAAGTTTTAAGTTTATCATAGTCGTACAAGCAATGCATAACCTATAAAGCAATGTATATAGCATGTAAGTGATGATCTTATTATATAAAAGTTCTGTCTATAGCTGACACAGTTCGACACAATTCCCAAGTACTTCCAACAAGCAAAGCATTGCCGACGGTGTCGGATATATCTTGTTATACTGAGAATTGATTTATGTATTCAATATCGCTGAATTACTTACACAATAGTAGTATTTTTATCATGCATTGAATTAGTTTCGTATAATGACACCTTTTTTTTTAAAAAAAACGTGAGGTTTAGTGCCCATTGCAAGTGGACTCGTAAGCTTTAATTCATTGGCATAATAAAATAAAATAAATATTTTTGTACCAACGGGAATGGATTATTTAAGAGTTACATTTAATGTAATAAAGCTCTGAATGCAATTTTACCATATTTTTGAAGCCCCAACATCCGCACACCCTTGTGATGTATTGCAAAAGCTGACACGAGATGGCGGCACGATCGATTTGAATCGCGGTATGGTTTCGTTCCCGGAGAGGATATATAAGCCCCGTGCCTCTTATTCCGGTTAGGTAATTTAGCATCACTGTCTTAAATCCAGACGTCGGCAGTGGTGATGGAAGACAAAGAATTTTTATACGGTGCTCTGTTGAGAAACATCACTGTTATATACTTTGGAAACACCGACCTAGTAACTAGTCGCTGGACCTTTAACTTGAGAAATAGATAATTTCTACCTCTCCCGCTGTTAAACGACACAATATAGCAATAGCACTAAAGGTAGTCAACCCACATTAGACCAGCGTGGTGGACTATATGGCCTAACCACTCTCAATCGTACCATCGATTGTAGAGAAGGTCCGTGCCCTGCAGTGGGACGTATATGGGCTGATACAGATATTAAAGGCAGTCGCCTAAAAACAACATTAATAAAAAAGTAAAAAATGTTTTAAAACTGATGTTGCAGAAAGTCATAACTAAGAAAATCTTTCATAGAAAACGTTGTGCCTTTTGTAAAGATAAATTAAAATAACCCTCACCACGTTGATAACGAAAACACTATACAGGTATATCAAGACTGCTACCGAAAACGAAGCCGGGTGGTAGTTTAAGCGACTTCAGATCTAATGCAAGAGAAAATATTGCAAAAAAGGGTAATTTTTTTTATTTATATTTTTTTTCCTATGGTCGTATTTGGAGTTGTAAATACATTTTTCTCTAAAATAATATTTTATTTATAAATACTTTAAGGTATAAAACAGTTTAAATTATTATTTTAGCAAAAACCATGGATACCACCCAAAAATGAAGATATTTAAAAAATCGTTAAAAAAATTGTCGCGATTCATTACAAATTTTTTAGTTACATTGTGTTTGTAGTCTCTAAACCTACCACCCGGCTTCGTTTTCGGTAGCAGCCTTGATATACCCAGTATATTTAAGTGGTATGGCAACTTTCAATCACGGTAATTATATATACCCGTATTAAACGCCTACGAAATTTCGTAGCAATTATATAATGTAGCCGTAGGCCATCGTAGTCTTCGTCATAATACTAGCGGCCCGGCCCGGCTTCTCCCGGGTGCATATATTTTTGACTCCAGTCCACATATCAATCATATTATTTTGCGTACTATTTTAAATTTAAACTCATTGTATCATGGAAAGTTTATTTATGTATAGTGATTGATTCTCTATATTAATTAATTATGAGAGCTTATAATAATACAATCGTAATGCGTGAAGGTTGCTGAATAATTAAAGTGTCTTCGCGTACAACTTCGGTTTCCGAGAACATTCGCGACGTGTGTGCGTTGGCATTTAGTTGTATTTACGAAACATGCATTCAACGTTTGCAGTGTGAAATTTCTGAGCTTAATGTTATTACACCTTAGTGTAAATGGATTTCGTTGGACAAGCCGTGGGCGTATAGGAAATCGCATTAAATCTACACATACAGAAATTATTGCATATTTTTGAATATGTAGGCGTGTGTATGTGTGTATGTACTTGAGCGTAGAGCTAAGCTCAGAAACAGGCAATAATATTATCATTAGTTTTTTAAAACACCGCGGAAAATCCTGAATTTCCCGTTCGTTATCATCTGTATCAGCCCATATACGTCCCACTGCAGGGCACGGGCCTCCTCTACAATCGACAGTATGATTGAGAGTGGTTAGGACATAAGTCCACCACGCTGGCCTAGTGCGGGTTGGCGGACTTACATACCATAGAAATTTTTATAAATCGCTATGGTATGCAGGTTTCCTCACGATGTTTTCCTTCACCGTTTTTAGTGCGTGGTAATTGACTATCAATACACACATGACTCCGAAAAGTCAGAGGTGTGCCCTGGGATTCGAACCCGCGACCACCGTGAACATGTTGGCAGTCGCGTCTAGTCCGTTTACCAACAGGCCACCACACACTTGAAAACACTTGAAACATTCAAATTAGGCCAAATTAATCGGTTTAGGCCTCCAAAATTAACCCATTATTATTGGGTGCTGCTAGTAAAATCATAAACGCGTTGTTGTGGATATTTCACATAGCCTGTAGCCAGTGTACAATACGGTATGAACGGGTCAATTCAACCGAAAATCGATATTAAGTAATAACGTTACTTTCGATATTCGTGTGGTGTTTATGGGCTCTGGGAACATTAGCATAGTAGGTGATAACTCCTCTTTTAAATAAAAGACTCTCATAAATAAAAGACACCCGCTGTCTAGGACATTTTAGACACTTAAGAGGAAAAATCCCGTCTTATATTTTTATTATTTATTATATATGTGATTGTTGCGTAAATTCGACTGTACACAAAGTTTAATCTTTGTGTACAGTCGAATTTTCCTGTTATTGCAACATTTTCCACTTCTGCTCTGCTCTTATTAGTAATTATGCGGTATTATAAGCGTATAGCTTTTTCGATAAGTGTGCAATACAAAATAGTTTTCACTTCGTTCCAGTAGTTCCTGATATTAATGGTACTAAACTAGCAAAGTGAATTATTGCTATTGCAAATTAACATCACCACCCTGTTATTTTTGAAGCCTTAGCATGCTCTATATTTCTATTGCTAATTGATCCCACAAAATTTGTAAACAAAAAACTGATCATATAATATTATAACATTTTAGATGTGAATAAAATTACACACGGTAAATTGACTGTTCAGTTTCTTCGATAAATGAGTTCGTAAAAAAATCTCTCTTCTTCATAGATTATACGAGATCACAAAAGAATATTAACCGATCGGCTTAGTGAATTACAATCGCAAATTTCAAAATTCAGCTTACTTATAATAACTTGTGAAAATTATTATCGACTTCACTGGCTATTTGTGATTGCTATTGCTATTTATTCCAACACTATACCAAACTAATTTAAAAACTTGTATAGATAATTATTTCTATAACGAACTATTTGAGTGGATATCTTAAACAACTTTCACATCATTGAACTGGGTTACAATTTCATGACCAACCTAAATTAGGCATCTACAAAAACGTGTGAAAAAGGCCACGGTCAAAGGTCGGCCAGGCATCACAGACTGTGGTAAAGTCTTAGTTAACTCGCAATAAGGTGATGCTGAGTGCATGGTGGAACTAGAAAGGAATTTTTTTAATTAAGTGCTTTTACTGCCGCATCGGACACTGGACAGAACCATCGATTCAGATCTCTACTGCCATGAACTAATGAGACTAAAAGAAGAATTTGAGGGAAGCGGCCGGAAAAGATCAATGGAAATGTAGTGGTGTTTCATCACGATAACGCGTCTAGAACATCTTAACCACTCAGGAAAACTGAGTTTGGCTGGGAGGTGTTCATGCATCTACCGTATAGTCTTAACCCTCAGATTTTTACCTGTTTCGGTCTCATACGGAATTTTTAAGTAGAGTCAGGTTCACATCAAGAAAGGAATGCCAAAACCACGTATTGCATTTTTTATAAGGAGTCTACAGTGACTGTACAACAAGGAGTTCGTGGCCAGTACTGGCGTTAGGGTAGGGCGCGGACGGGCAACCGCCCACGAGTGCCAGGTATAGAGGGGCTCCGCAGGCGATAACGCCTAATAGACCAAGAGCCCGTGGCCGCCAGACATGATTTATAAAAAAATCTATGGTATGTAAGTCCGCCAACCCGCACTAGGCCAGCGTGGTGGACTATATGGCCTAACCACTCTCAATCGTACTGTCGATTGCAGAGTAGGCCCGTGCCCTACAGTGGGACGTATATGGGCTGATACAGATACAGATACAATTGTAACTTAATTTTTGAAAAAAGAATCTTGAGTATATAAATTTACTCGTAAATACGAAAAATCTGTTTCTCCAAACTATTTTCTATTTCGAGCTCTTATTCAATAATTTTAATCACAATACTATCCTATCTTAAGGTTTTCTTGTGTAAAAAAGATCATCGGCATAGAAAAGGTAGAAGGTGCGAAGATGATTTGTTATGGTATTGATAAATATTGTGAAGAGCACGAGTAAAGAATATCTCCTTGCACGTCACCTCGCAGAACGCCAGCAGATACAGTACTTCACAGTGGTAAACTTTCAACACTGATGGGTTGCCGCCGTCCATAGGGATAACTGCAAAAAAGAACCAACAGCCGTAAACCGTTGGAGATATGTTTAGAGAACACCGTACGCTTAGAAAGAAAGGATGTAAAAATACTGCATTAAAGTCATTGCTCTGTTGAAAAACATCGCTGTTATATATCTTGGAAACGCCGATCTAGAGACTAGTCCTTGGACTTATAACTTTAAAAATAAATAATTTCCACCTCTTCCGCTGCTAAACGATGATATAACATAGCAATAGCAATAAAGGCAGATGTCTGTTGTTTTTATATTTAGGACCACGTCAGTCTCATAGTGTATACAAGTTTAAAAAAATGAATTTTCTTGTAGATGTGTGTTATGTAAATATTATTTTTGCTATGGGTCAATAAAATTGCTGAAGTCAAGCAATGCCAAGACCATGGCCATGGCCTCCTCGTACCAATCCAAATGCCAACCGTGATATAAACCAGAGTGTACTTGTGCAACGTCCTAGACGAAAACTCGGTGGGAAATGATTTTAAGTATTAATTAGATATTATTAATAAAAACCGTATAATTCTTAGACACGCCCTAATACAGAATTATTTTAATCCTGTCGGGAGTATGTGTAGCTTATAAGGTTGTTCTGGCTGCTTAGAAAATCGAAATATTTCTCTTAGTATTAATATCATTCGTAAAACTCAACCAATAAGAAGTAAAGGTTACCTTACGTCTGTAATTATTTTGTATCTTTACCCTTTTAAATACACACTAACACGATCGCACACATTTTATTACCCAGACAATAATTAAAGGGTAATAACTTAGTCTATAATTGTTGTTATTGAAAAAGACGGAGCCTATCGCAAATGTCCATATATAATTCAACCCTTCGCTGCAGGTCCATGTAAATAAGAGCTTAAGCGGTTTAAACGCCATCGGAATATCTAGCGTAACACCCAAAGCTTTAAGCTCAGTTTCCATTATTCGAAATTCACGTCGGAGTGTCGAGGGTAGCTTTAATTCGTCACGTTCACCGGCGGCTCTATGGTGTAGTGGGGATAGCACGCTGCCTTGGCAGAGGACTCGAGTTCAAGTCTCGGTAGGGCCGTCTTACGTTTTTGTCCTTGTTTGGCGGGATGTTGATATTTATTTTTTAATGTAATTTAAGACATTACGATACAAGAATAGAGTTCAAAAATTGTGGATGTATTTTTGTCACTTTTTTAAGGTACTTTGTAGATAAAATAAATATTATTTCGACATTTTCTCTCTTAAATAAGTTTATGAAACTATAATTTTCACATGGATTTAACGTTTTATAAGTTCATTAGATTCTGGAATAAGCAACTTTCCTTTCTGTAGAACCATGAAGGCTGTAAAGCAGGGTTTCTTAAACTTTTTGCAGTCACGTCACCCCTAACAAAATTTAAATTAGTTCACGGATCCCACCAAAAAATACTTTAGTGAAAAAAACAAACCTTGTATTTAGTACTCGTTTTATTGAACATGGATTTTTATTGGTAGTTTACAATAGTGTAGGATCTATGCCTTTCATTAATATTTTTTTCTACATATTTGGTATTTTGCAAACCGCCTTCAACATGTTTTGATTTGTTGGCTAGTCTAGTCAATAAGCAAATTTATCAAAATTTCCAAGTACAATTAAACAAATATTATTTTTTTGCTTTTCCGTGGAATTGTATTATTATAATTCTTTACTTTATAGTTAAATATTATTTTCCTAGCGTACATGTCTACTCAATATATTGATTGCGTTGTCTAGACAAGTTAAAAAGTTATTTAAGAACACTTACCTGTTAAGATGTATAGAAAAGCTGGCTGGATGATTCATCGGCGCTCTGAGTCACAGGGTCACACTAAAACCCAAACTTGACATAATGATCTAATTATTACAATATCACATACCCAGATGATTATTGCAGAATACTGAGTACTAAACTGAAGGTCTACGGCCTACGCTGACCTACGCTAATGGGATTTTTTGAAATATATACCAATTACAAATATAAAAAATAAAATCAATTTCGAGGCGTGGGTCGGACGCATACCGTTATTTCATAAGAGATATATTTGTTATGTATTTCTAATTCGCATTAACGATAAAGGAAAATTTGATGATGAATCCTGAAAAGCACACATTCTTTATAGTTTTAAAGGTATTTAAAATTTACCAACCACATAAGGCAATCGTGTTTATCTTAATACAATCATCATCAGCCTTTTATTGTCCACTGCTGGACGTAGGCCTCCTTCAAAGATCAATGATAATCCTCCATATATTTTTTTGTTGTAATGTTTTTTGTGTATTGAGATGAAAAATATTTTAAAATATAGATTTCGAATTCCTTAACAATTATTTCTTAAAATTTACTATTGTAGCAAGCCTAGGAAACAAGATATTCCACTATAAAGTTTTACAGATTTTCTACATCTTGTCAAACTCTGTGGGTAGTTAATGTTATTTTGTTGCATTTAAATTGGCGTGAGGCAAAGTTATGACGCACAAATAAAAGTAAAAAAAATATATTTTACACGCAATTTAAACATCAAGTACTTGTTTATTTTATTAATCAAAATTATCATGTGCAATTAAATAAACAGGAAACACGGGACAACTATATATTATTATTTGCACAATAGCGCTTTCGGGCGACAGAAACAAATTGTTATTCCTTAATTAATTAATCAGTGATTATTTTGCTTTTCTCACTTCTCTGCACTATTTTTTTTTACATTAATTATCTGAGAAAGATAATGCAAGAGAGCCAGTCAAACTTATATTTTTTTTAAATGGCAACATTGAAACTACATAAAGCTTCTCCAATAAAAATGAAGCAAATATCGTTTTACGAAAAATGTGTTTTCGTTATTCAGGCTTAGGTACGTCGTGAGCTAGGCACCAAAATTACTTAGAAAATTAATTATTAACATTTTTATACATAAAATTTATAGACGCTTAAGAACTGCATCAACAATGATTTTACCAATGTTCTTTCACCCTGTCTTCGGCTAGTCGCACCGAGCATCTGACTGATTTTTCGCAAATCATCACCTCCTAGCTGGAAGGTGTCCTACACTACGCTTGCTAAGATGCTCCACACGATCGATCTCCGTCTGGCAGCTAATGATAAAATGATAAAAGCAAGTTATGTGTATGGTAAATGTTGTATATGTAGGTACATACAGGGTATATCAAGACTGCTACCGAAAACGAAGCCGGGTGGTAGTTTAAGCGACTTCAGACATAATGCAACAGAAAAAGTTGCAAAAAAAAAGCGACAATTTTTTTTTTGTTATTTTTTTCCTGTGGCCATATTTGGGTGGTAAATACATTTTTTCCTAAAATAATAGTGTATGCCCTTTTATTTATAAATACTCTAAGGTATAAAAGAGTTTAAATTATTATTTTAGCAAAAACTATGGATTTACCACCCAAAAATGACGATATTTAAAAAATCATAAAAAATAATTGTCGCGTTTCTATGCGAAATTTTTAATTGCATTGTGTTTGTAGCCACTAAAACTACCACCCGGCTTCGTTTTCGGTAGCAGTCTTGAGATACCCGGTATAATAGTTACAAGTGAGACGTGCTGCGTAAATGCACTCGTCTTATGTCAACTGTTTTCCCGCCAATAAATCAGTGCGTTACAAGCAAGCGTTGTTTTCATTGTGTCCCGTATTACATATATAACAGTAAATAAATATAAAATTATTACTCTCATTGTACCTACACTTTATGAAACTAAATATTAAATTAAATTAAAGAAATAAATACACTCATCAGTCACACCCTGATCCCACAATAAGATCATTTAAGTATTTTGTTATGAGTATCGAGAACTGCAAGAGACATTTAGGTCTCACAAACACCTAAATCCGAGACAAATACTAGTGGGCCTTACAAAAATTTGTCTCGGTATAGAGATCGACCGGCGGCCTCTCGTTTCACAGCCGGCGACTAAGCAACAGCGCCACGGAGGCTGTTATATATTATGTTAGAGCATTGGCCCTGCTTAAGCCGACGAGTAGTGATAACCATGGTGTTGGTAGATGCTCTGTTTGGAGTTCTTTCTTCTTCTTGAGAGCTTCTGTTCTGCATCAGACAGCGGTCTCATGCCATTCGACACAATTATGCCGGCCCGCTAAAATGCCTCATCACGCTACAGTGGAAGGACCCAGGATTATAGCAAGGAGGGAACACGTGTGATGGCAAACCGTTGCATCGTTTGACGGCGCGGCAGAGGAAAGAATTGGAACTGAACCTTTAGTTTGCGATGAGATGGTTTGAAGCGTCAAACTATGGCTCCGCAAGCCAGCACGCGTGATTCTGTTAAGGAAAGGAGAACACGAAGTCAAATTAAATAATTCAAAAGGATTACCTAATTAGAATTATGTTTGAGAATTGTTACTGTTATTTTATTATTTGGTTATTACTTTTAATTTTATTTGATGTTACTATTTTTTTCTATTTTCCCTTCTTAGTGTGTTTGTTTTATTTTTATTTTTCTTTTATTAACTAGTTAGTTACAGTACATACAGTTGTATGTGATTAAAATGTTCAGCAAATGTGTTGCGGGTGGACATAGCGGTCGGATGTCACACTGAACCTCCATTTAAAATCAGCGCTATAGTACGGCTGCGTTGTTACTTACCTTATATGTTACATTGTCCTTTTGTATATGTTAGCCATGCAAAAATATCCTCCGAGCATTCGCCATGATACAGACGGTAGAACCCTCCGTAGCTGCAGCGACTTTAAGTTGCCCGTAACGTCTGCGTCATTTACAATGCGGATGGTCCGCCGCTGCAGTCCATCCAAAGCATAGAGCAATTTGTGCTGGGTAGATCCATCCCAGAAGTGCGAGCAGTATTCCATACCCGGCCGGACCTGCGCTTTGTACAAACGGTAAAGTTGACGGGGCGTGAAAAACCGATGCACCTTGTTCAGGACTCCAACCCTGCGTGACGTCGCAGATATTATGTGATTCCTGGGTTAAGATCACAGCGGATATCCACGCCAACGATGCTTAGGTCATTTCGAATTGAGAAGGGAATGCCCTGAAGATTGGGGAGCAGAGAAAACGGGAATTTTTACACGTGAACGCACACACCTGGGTTTTCCTAGAACCCCATGTAGAAATGAGATCCAAGGGCCGATTCAGCTCAGTGACAAGATCTTCGCGCCCATTCACAGTGTTGAACCGTGCTATCATCTGCATAGCAATGAATGTTGCCAAGCGACAACATATAATTAACATGCAGAGTAAACAGGGTGGGCAACAGCAACGAGCCTTGTGCAACATCAGCATTTATCGACATGAGCGCCGAAGCGTTCCGTCAACAACGATACGCATTCTACGCATGGCATGCAGAAAGTCGGAAATCCTTGGAGAGAACGGTCGGATCACGGAACGCAATCCTCCTGCGGGATGAATATGGCGGCATTTACGCCCCGTAGACGGTGGTCGCTACCCGGGCGGATAAGAATATCCTGCCCACCACAAATTGTGTCATTCATTGTACGCTACCCAGCGCTCACGTGTAGGGAAACTAGAATCAAATCTTACGGACTTTAATACTAAATAAACACTTTAATAGTGGCCCAGCCCGGCTTCGCACGAGTGCAGGTACTTTTTGAATCCAGTCTTCAGGAGCTTTTTCACGTGATAGCTCAAACTCAACGTTACTGCCGTACGTTGAACTACAGAATACTAAACTAACAGAAGTCAAACTCCATACAAAGCGCGCTAAATCAACGCACACATTGACAGCGTTCACCGACACGATATTTCAAACCAGTCGAGACACTGCGAGCGCGTGTCACCCGCTTCGGGCACGCAAATAGTGAGATGTTTTGTGCAAAAATTGAGCAAATGAATAAAAGTTATTACACTTGTATATAAAACACCAGATTAAAATAATTGAAAATAAATTTCATTAAAAAAACATATATTATACAAAAACAATAAAAAAAAACTTTGAATAATGACATAAACATTCTCAGCGAGTTCATAAATAAAATTAAAATTTATTTATTGTATTTTATATATTTTATTTTAAAAATCTCGACTGCCTCGGTGGCGTAGTTGTACTACGATACGGCTACAAAGCTGAGGTCTCGGGTTCGAATCCCGGGTTGGGCAAAGTGATATTGGATTTTTCTATTCATTATCAGCCCAGAGTCAGGAATTTGTGCCCGATATGGCGATAGGCTCGCCACCTATCACATCGTGGGACGGAACATACAAGGCGAAATGTGGGTGCCCTGGCACCTCTGCCTACCCCTTCTGGGAAAAAGGCGTGAGTTTATGTATGTATGTATTTTAAAAATTAAATCAAACGATACGAGTGCTATTAACACGATACGTGTTTTCGCATAAGCTAGAGTTAACAACCCTTGCGCGAACGCCGAGCGTAGTGTGAGTGTGGCAACAAAAGTGACGTACATACACAAGCTTGACTTCTGTTAGTATTCTGTTTTTTTTATTGCATGGAATGGCGAGACGAGCATGCCGTTCGCCTGATGGTAAGCGATGCGACCGCTCATGAACAGTAGCAAAACCAAACAAAACCTTGATTACAAAGCAATACAGCATTCAACTGCGCTCGCCATCCTGAGACATAAGATGTTAAGTCTCAATATGTCCAGTAGTTACTCTGGCTACAATGTCCTTCAATTCAAAACACAACAGTGCGTTTAAACTGCTGTTTGACGGGAGAAATAGACATTGCGGTGGTACCCACCCAGGCAGCCTCTCGCATATGAAAGACCTACCACCAGTAAACAGTAATATACCTAATTGGCGCAATTTTCTGATTTCTTTATCATATCTTAAAGGCCTGTTTCTTTTTATTTTTTTATTGTGTCATTTGTTTGTTTTTATGAAATTTATTTTTGATTGTTTTCATTTCTTAACTTAATTTTTTCTATTAGAATTGATATCTTCCACCTTACTGTATTATGTATTTTGGCAAGCTGTGGTTAACGATGTTGGTTTCACGCTTACTCTATCTGTCTGCTTAGCACTTTTATGTTTATTTTATGTGTGATGCTGTTGGTTGACCCTAATAAATGAAAAAAAAAGGACGATGGTCGATGGATATTAAAATAAATGTTGGTCTCATTTACCAGCATCTTTATGATTAGAGAACACTTTAAAAAGTGGGCAATTTGTGCGCCTACTGCTTTTGTTTGAATGGTAGCCATTTTCACTATATCTAAAAGGTTAAAAGTTAAAAGTTAATAACTAAAATAAAAATAAAAAAGACGCTGTAGTAAAAGATCAACTGGAATATGAAAATAATTATCGATGAGATTAAGAAATGAAATGGAATTGGTTTATTGGTCACTAGCGGCCCGGCCCAGCTTCGCCTGGGTGCATATATTTTTTGATTCCACTCTACACCAAATACATGTTATTTTTCCTATAAACTCTTGTATACATAAACTTGACGTAGCTGTCCTACTGTCCGGCTCAATCCCGTCTCATCCGTCTGTTCAATCTCTTCCCGATCCGTCCCGTCCTTTCTCTTTATTATCCATCCCGTCTTATAACGTGCATTTACATTTGGTCCTATCAAATCTGTCAGATATCCCAGTCCTCTCCCGTACCTTCCACTCTATTATATCCCGTCTCTCCATATACATGTACATATAAAGATTGCCATATGAAATTTTGACATTAAAAACTTATGCGTTTTTTATTGTTCATCCAATATTCCTTCCCTTAATTCAGCACCAAAATGCTGTTTTTCCAAATAATATTGCACGCCATTACTTTTTGTTAGTAATAAAGTAACAATAAACATTTAAAAAAAAGAATTGGCCAAATTGGTCCAGGCGTTGTTGAGTTATGCGCTTACCAACACATTTTGCGATTCATTTTTATATTATAGAAGAAGAAGATATAGTCCACCCCGCTGCCTTAGTGCGGGTTGGCGGCTTTTATTTGACGTAGAAATTAATCCGATAAGTCAGAGATGTGCCCTGAGATTTGAACCCGTGACCATCGTAAACTTGTTGGCAGTCAAGTCTAGTACGTTACCATATACAAATTAATAAAACCTTCATACTGCCTTACCAGGTGACGTAAGTAATAAAACAAATATTTAAAAATATAAAACTGCATATCGTTTCATTATAATGTCTAGATACGGCATCAACGTATCATTTTTTTTTATACTTGAGTCTGAAAACAATCATCATCATCATATCAGCCACAGGAAGTCCACTGCTGAACATAGGCCTCCCCCAAGGATCTCCACAATGACCTGTTGGAAGCGGCCTGCATCCAGCGACTTCCTGCGACCTTAGTCAGATCATCCGTCCACCTTGTAGGCGGGCGTCCGACATTTCGCTTGCCTGTACGTGGCCTCCACTCGAGAACCTTTCGGCCCCAACGGCCATCGGTTCTACGAGCTATGTGCCCGGCCCATTGCCACTTCAACTTGCCAATCCTATGGGCTATGTCGGTAACCTTGGTTCTCCTACGGATCTCCTCATTTCTGATTCGATCTCGTAGGGAAACTCCGAGCATAGCCCGCTCCATGGTTCGTTGAGTGACTTTGAGCTTCCTAATAAGGCCCATAGTGAGAGGCCACGTCTCGGTGCCGTATGTCTTCACTGGTAACACACAACTATCGAAGACTTTCGATTTTAGGCACTGAGGTATTTTGGACGAGAAGACGTCGCGAAGTTTCCCGAACGCTGCCCAACCGAGTTGGATTCGACGATTGACCTCTCTCTCGAAGTTGGACCTGCCTAACCGGACCACTTGTCCTAAATAGACATATTCGTCTACAACTTCGAGAGTCGAGCCCCCAACTCCAATGGGGGTGGGCACAACATGGATATTCGACATGATCTTCGTTTTATCCATGTTCGTTTTAAGACCCACCTGTTGGGAAACTCGATTAAGGTCTTCGAGCATAGTGCTAAGGTCTTCCAGCGATTCTGCCAAGACTACAATATCGTCGGCAAATCGAAGGTGAGTAATATACTCGCCGTTGATGTTGATGCCGAATCCTTTCCACTGCAAGAGCTTGAAGGCATTTTCCAGCGAAGCAGTGAAGAGTTTCGGAGATATGACATCTCCCTGTCTCACGCCTCTCTGTAGTGGAATAGCCTTCGTGCTTTGATCTTGTACTCGGACCGACATGGTGGCGTTGTTGTATATACACCTCAGCACTTCGATGTACCGACAGTCTATGTGGCACCGCTGAAGAGACTGTAGCACTGCCCAGGTCTCGATCGAATCAAAGGCTTTCTCATAGTCCACAAACGCTAAACAAAGCGGCAAGTTATACTCCTCGGTTTTTTGTATAACCTGCCGTAGCGTATGAATATGGTCTATGGTACTAAAGCCTTTTCGGAAACCGGCTTGTTCGGGAGGCTGGAAGTCATCAAACCTGCCTTCGAGACGATTTGTGATGACCCTTGAAAACAACTTATAGACATGGCTCAGGAGCGAGATGGGCCTGTAGTTCTTCAGCAAAGTGTTATCACCTTTTTTGAAGAACAGTACCACCACGCTCCTGCTCCATGCCTCTGGCGTTGAGCCCTCGAGGAGAACGGAATTGAAGAGCTTCTGAAGGACTTTCAGTATCGGCATTCCGCCCGCTTTCAGAAGCTCTGAAGTGATTCCATCCTCACCCGGCGCCTTGTTGTTTTTAAGTTGTTTGAGGGCCATCTCAATCTCACACAGGCTGATGTCCGGGATATCATCGCTAAAGTGTCGGATCAACTCGGCTCTCGGGTCTTCGGCCGAGCTAACAGTAGGTTTGGCAACCGAGGTGTAAAGCTGTCCGTAGAACCTCTCGATCTCCCTTAATACCTCTGCCCTCGTCGATACCACGCGGCCGTCTTCCGTCTTCAGCCTAGACAACTGGCTTTGCCCAATAGACAAGTCTCTTGCAAACACTTTGGAGCCTCCGTTCTGCTCAATTGTCTCCTTAATGCTCACAGTATTGTGAGCACGGACATCGTGTCGCAAGGACTTCCAGATCCGTCTATTGAGCCGCTGATATGTTTCGGCGTCAACGGAAGACTGCAGCGTCAAAGATCGACGTTCGGCCATGAGGTCAAGAGTCTGGATCGAGAGTTTTTGTGGTCTATCTCTACGGCGAGGTCTAAAATACTTAGATCCCACCTTATGGACAGCTTCTACCAAACCGCTGTTTAGCTCGTCCACTGCAAGGTTTTCTCCTAGACAATCAAAGCGATTTGTCAGCTCGAGTTGAAAGCTCTCGGGGTTTTGGATATGGGCGCGAGTAGGTCGGAGCGTAGACTTCATCAAGCGACGCCTTTCTAATTGGACGTTGATGTTCAATGTGCCCCTAACCATTCGGTGATCACTTCCGGTTTTCACCCTGTTGATCACAGAGACATCACTGAACATCCATCTATTCGTCGTCAAGATGAAATCTATCTCATTTCTCGTAGAACCGCCAGGACTCAGCCAGGTCCATTTCCTGTGAGGTGGCTTCTGGAAAAAAGAGTTCATCGCGAAGAGTCCCTCTTTTTCCAGAAAGTCGGCCAGCCTCTGACCCCTGAGGTTCCGTTGCCCATGTCCAAATTGCCCCACTTTCAACTCTGCATCGCTTCTCTTGCCCAACTTTGCGTTGAAGTCCCCCATAACAACATTGAAGTAGGTTTTGGAAGTATGTATGGCCCGACTTATGTCCTCATACATCTCCTCTACTTCTTCATCTGGGTGTGTCGAGGTCGGCGCGTATACCTGTATGACCTTCAACGAATATCTTTTTGATATTCTGAGTATAAGGTATACTACCCTGCTCGACACACTTTCGATGGATACGATGTTGTTGATGAGAGACCTGTGGACGAGAAATCCGACACCTCCTCGGGACTGTTGGTCGTCCCCCCGGTAGAAGAGCAGGTTACCAGACTTCAGGGTTATCGTATCCTCCCCGATTCTTCGGACTTCCGATAACCCCAGAATATCCCAGTGTAACCCGCTCAATTCTTCTTCCAGTTCGACAATTTTCTCGTCTGTCCTCAAAGTGCGTATGTTGTGTGTTACCAGGGCCAGTCGTCGTCGGGGGTGGTAGCCGGGGCCAACCCGGGGATTCTTAGCACCCCCTGCCCCACCGTAACCATGGCTGCTACCATCGCCAGGAATAGTGGGGCTGCCGGGGACTGGGGGCCTGGTCAATTTTTGTGTCGACATTAGGGGGGTTATTGCCAATACTCGCCACGCTTGGCAGGCGGGTTGGCGAGCGCAGAAGAGGACTCGCGCTGATGACGCTGCTGCCCATCATCAACGGTGGAAAGGAAATAGGGTTTGTGAGTAGAGGATATAATGGAAAGGAAAGTATGGCCTGTAGGAGTGGATACTGCAGTCATGGAACGGAATGTTTGTAGTGACTGCAGTAGCTCGGGGGCCGAGGTCGCGTACTCGTAGCACCTATTCTAGGACAGGCCATGACCACTAGATAGGAGCATCCCTGACCTAATACTAATGAATGAAACTGAAAACAATACTAATGCGGAATTTAAATTTGTCGCCCAGCGCATCTAAAAGTATCAATTCAAAAGACAATGTCGTTTATGAAAACGAAAAATTATAATTAGATATATTTTGGTGTACTCCGGCAAAACGCTTCGATAGAGTATACCTTGTTTAAAACTGTTGCAATAATCTAAAAAAACAATGGGCTATTTTGGTAGATATGGACATCGTTTTATTTTACATTTAACAAAATTACGCGCAAGACGTCGTATCTAGATAATATTACATACACGTTGTACACATTTTTTGAATTTTGTTCTATTTCGTCAGCCGTCAATGAAAGACAATGGAAATATAGATCATTTTACGTTGGATGGTAGTTGAAGCTGGACCATCTTTTACGTCTCCCGTCAAATAAACAAAGATCATCCTATATTGGCTGGACGCATCACGCTTGAACGATACCCAAAAAAAAGGTTTTTAGTATCTTCCTTAGAAATTTTCCAATTTTTCTCACTCCTAAGACCTTCCCAGAACTTTTACGAATATTTCAAGACCAAAATAAGCCAAATCGGTTCAGCCGTTCACGCGTGATGCCGTGACAACGCGAAACGGGTTTCATTTTTATATATACCGGGTATCTCAAGACTGCTACCGAAAACGAAGCCGGGTGGTAGTTTTAGTGGCTACAAACACAATGCAATTAAAAATTTCGCTTAGAAACGCGACAATTATTTTTTATGATTTTTAAATATCGTCATTTTTGGGTGGTAAATCCATAGATTTTGCTAAAATAATAATTTAAACTCTCTTATATCTTACAGTATTTATAAATTAAAGGGTATACACTATTATTTTAGGAAAAAATGTATTTACCACCAAAATATGGCAATAGAAAAAAAATTACAAAAAAAAATTGTCGCTTTTTTTTGCAACTTTTTCTGTTGCATTGTGTTTGAAGTCGCTTAAACTACCACCCGGCTTCGTTTTCGGTAGCAGTCTTGATATACCCTGTATAGATGTAGGCAATTATGTGTATATATGTAGCTCTTACAGTAAGTCATAGTACTTAATTTATATTTACAAAAATATATTATGTTACTATATGAATTAAATTCTTATTTTTTTCGGTAGTCTTCTTATCTAATATAGTGCTTCCAAATTTAATATTTTACGATTAGAAATGGAGTGAATAATATTCATTTTGTATACACATTGTCAAAGACTTACAAAAAACAAAGAAAAGTGACATAATATGAGAGAGGCCTGCACCCAGCAGTGGGACCCTACAGGCTGTGGATGATGATTATGATGAATATTCATTTTATTGTTGAAATGCGTGAAATAATTATAAAAGTTATAGATTAATTTTCTAATCTTAAACTAAATATTATTGCTTACATTTTAGTTAGGTCTTTTACTAATGCCTGCTTTAAATCATTATTTATTTTATATAGTAATTGCAGAGCCGAGACGAACCGCGATTAATAAACGCCATCTCGCGTCAGTTTTATGAACTTCTTATCTCATTTGATGCCCCTTGTCGGAACTACATCGGGTCGAGGGCTGTTCGCATTTATTGTAGCTTTAAGGAAACAGGACAGGTGGCGTATTTTCTAAAAAATCATTTAACAAAGAAGAGCGTCGTATGGCGGGAAACGTGGACAACCACAATCTCTACGAATTTACCTTTTGTTTAGCTGTGGTCTGCGTATTTGTGAGTTGCAGACGATGATTGCCTTTGCTGACCCCAGATGTATTTTTATGATATCCTTGTCCTGAAGTGAGATTTAAGTGAAACTCGACTACGTGTCATATTCCATGATAACTGTTATGCTGGAATAAGTTGAGGCATACATCTGAGTTTTTTTTTAATGTACATGAAGTGATATTAGACTCCTAAAAGTAGCTGGGTGCACGATGCTTCATCGCCTTTGGAGGGCTTTGCGTAGCTGTGGTATCTGGTCACTAAAGATGGTGGTGATTATGATAATGTAACTAATCTCTTGCATAAAAACCCCGATTACATCATTATCATCATCAGCCTAAACTGTTGTTTACTACTGGACATAGGCCTCCTCCAAATTGCGCCATTTTACCCTGTCTTCGGCTTGTCGCATCCAGCATCTGCCAGCGACCATTCGCAAGTCGTCACTCCACCTAGCTGGTGGGCGTCCTACACTACGTTTGCCAAGACGCGAACTCCACACAAGAACACGTCTGCTCCAGCGGTTGGCGGTTCTGCGACAGATGTGGCTAGCCCACTGCCACTTCAGCTTGCTAATCCTATGTGCTATGTCTACGACTTTGGTTCTCTGTCGGATAAGATCGTTACGGATCTTATCCTTCAGAGAGATTCCAAGCATCGCTCCATAGCTAAGTGACCCTGAGCTGGTGGACCAGTCGTGCTGTGAATGTCCAAGTCTCAGCACCGTAGGTCATAACAGGTAGGACGCACTGGTTGAAAACTTTAGTTTTTAGGCATTGTGGTAAGGGTGACGAGAAGACTCCACGTAGTTTGCCAAATGCTACCCAAAGTTGTTCCTACCCTTCTCAAAGTTGTTCCTACCTAGTTGAGGAGTCTGCCCAAGGTAAGTATATTCGGAAAAAACTTCGAGCTGGTGGCCACATACAGCGACAAGAACTATTCGCTGTGAGGCTGAAGCCAGGCCGTCCAGCATGTGTTGCAGCTTCTCCAGCGATTCCGCCATCAAGACTATATCGTCTGCGAAACGTAGGTGCGAGATGTGCTCGCCGTTTATGTTGATGCCCATACCGTTCCAGTCCAGCGTCTTGAACATATCCTTCAGTGCGCTTGTGAACCGTTTTGAAATGAAATGAAATGAAACGAAATGAAACGAAATGAAACTAAATGAAACGAAATGAAACTAAATGAAACGAAATGAAACGAAAAGAAACTAAATGAAATAAAAATAATTTATTAAATCCATTAAAATGTTCAACATTATTTAGATTCAGTATTTTTTTTTTGTCTACCACCCGGTTCGGAAAGCGGTTTTCACTAGAGAAGAACGGGCAAGAAACTCTAGTGTTGCTCTTTTCAAAACAAGTTCACAACGTAGTGCATTATTAAAAAATTACAAGTTGGTTTAAATCAGAGCAGTTTAATAATAATTTGTTGTAAATTTACACTAAATATTTTTGATACGAATATTATTATATTATAATTACTATGGCTGAGTGAAGCGAAGTCGCCCAGAACGAAGAATCAGTATACTCTTTTTGGCCAAAGCGGTGAATAATTGCGAAAGCCTTTTGTAATCCATCAATCAACCCATTACAATGTAAGCAAATCGGATAGACCAGTCTACGCAAGCAGTACCCGTTCACGAGTATGATGCATGTGCCAGCCATCGGCCTCCTCAACCATCTTTGGGGAAATAACACCCCCCTGTCTCACACCTCTGCGCAACTTGATGGCCTCCGACTGCTGGTTCTGTAATTGTACATACATAGTGGCCGATTCATATAGATATCTCAGCACTTCGATATAGCGACAGTCTACTTGGCAACGCTGTAAGGATTTCAGATAGGATCGTTTATTAAAGGGTGTTTTTTTTTTCACTTTATTTTATGATTTCTTATGTCATCTAAAAGCTGTTTCTAATTTCTAAAACTTTTACACTAGCGGCAAATCAGAAAATATTGTAGGAAAAAGTTATCGTTGCGCAAAGGCAGTACGCAGACCATATTATACCATATTAGTCCAGTGTATAAAGCAGGCTTTTCTTAGCGCTACAACCTTTCCAAGGCGAGAAATTCCATTTTGCGACTGTTCCCGATCTCGCGAGATTATAATTTAACGGTATTTACGATTTTACGGTGATATATACACATAACACTAGGACTGACTTGTAGATGAATTACTGTATATATTTATTATTGAAATATACTTCCATATCCTTCAAAATCTCCAAGAAAATACACTATATATAATTTTTCGACTTAAAAATCCGCTGCATAAGTGTGTCGCCAAAAATGCTACAGGATTGTCTAGCTTAACATTCGAAGCTTTAAGCTCAGTTTCCTCTACGCGAAATTCGTTTGGGAGTAGCAGGGGTTGCATTAATTCGCCAGAGGGTATTGGCGGCTCTATGGTGTAGTTTGTGGATAGCACACTGTCTTTGGCAGAGGTCTCGAGTTCAAGTCTCGATAGGGCCGCCAAACGTTTTTGCCTTTTTTTAGAATTTGCCCTCTCAGGTTGGATCATGAGCCGCACCACCAAGGACGAATATTTATTACAAATTTTTAAATATATGTAATTTGTTGTTTTTTTATATATTATTTATATACAAACGTAAGAAGGATTAACGAAATTAAGAGAATACAATTATATATATATTAATAGTTAATGCATACTCAATTATGTGGAAATGATACTTATTAGTTGTTAGTTTTGCAATACAAGGCAATCTGCCAAATTACAAAATAGTAAACTATGAAAATACGTTAAATATTACAAAAATCACACTTGTACAGAGTTATGTTTGAAATACTGCATATTTTTTATTGAACTTAAGAGAATAATTACACAAAATAAGGAATGATTTCTCATTTAAAAATATCCTAATCTATGGTAAAATTATACTCAAATTGTGTATAGTTTATGGTATTATTATGGTCACGTATATTGTGCAAGTATTTTGTATTGTGAAGGTAAAAAGGACAGATTACTATGAAAAAAATATAGTGAAGAGTTATGATGAATATTTATAATTTGAAACAGCCCGTTAAATATTAGGTTATTTAATTAAATAATAGCATTGTTTATATATTTTTTTTTCAGAGGTTTTAAAAAAAACTTATCATGAAGTACTGTAGCGTTCACATTTATTTGCTACTCTTTTAAATTCAAAGACGGTGTAGGAGAAGTGTACGGCGGATTAAATTTGTCAGGATGGGATGTAACAGAATGAGACGGGAAAAGTAAAAGAAGATGGCAATCTCGTCAAATTTAAATATATACAATACTTAACACTCGAAATAATAATTTTTTGATGTGGAATGGACTCAAAAATGATCTATCCCTAGGTGAAGCTAGTTCTGGCCGCTATTATTAGAGAAGCAAAACATTCAATTTCCATTTTCGTGTCTTTTGTTATACAATAGTTGGTGAAACAATTATAATAACACCTAAACTTTTAATAATAAATAAATAAATAAAATAAATAACACCCAACAGTCACATACATAGTCCTGACCCCACACTAAGATCGAGTCTTGTGTCGTGGGTATCAGGAACTACGAGAGACTTTTCGGTCTCACAAACACCCAGACCCGGAAGAAATATTTGTGGGCCGCACAAACATTTCTCTCGGTAATGTGAGGGCGATATGGCTCTGCTTTATATCTTTCTGTTATAGAATAATAAAAATATAGAAACATACAGTGAAGTTATGGTATTAATTTCCATCACTATAACGTCATCTGCCAATAAGAACACAAGGAGCCACGATTAATGAATATTGAAGAGATTGGTAATTATTATCAAGAAATTTTGTAATCTTGGTAGAAAGTGGTCTTAACATCTGTCTGAATTCTATTGTGGCGAAACTTGGAACTACAAATAAAATGTAAAAAATATATATTCAACGCATTGTTTGAGATATGTGTTCATTAGATAAACAACAATCCTTTATACTCAAAATATCAAACTATAATATTATACAGGTATAATGATTAGTAAAAGAATTGTAATAAAAAATATTTCTTTTAAGGTTAAAAGAAATATTTTTTTTATAGTTAACAAATGTAATGTAATATAAACTTAATCAGTAGGTAATCAATTTTAGTAATAAGTGGCAAAAATACATAGTCAAATGATTGACAGCAGAGTAACAAAGTAAAAATGTAAAAAACAATTGTCAAATGTTTTAAAGTAACGTTACGACATAGCTTTTGGCTTTATTTTTTTCGGTCCAGCCCCCTTTAGCAACACGCGATAAGGAACTTTGTTCCAATAATAATATTAACGTGTCCAAAACAATAAAATGTGAAGAGAGAAAATCATTTCCTATTTATTTCGTAATTATTTTGAGAACAGCGGGACAACTATCTGTACCTTTGTGCACGCTTATGTACGAAAATGCTACACCCATTTCGATTAAATTTGGTTTCAAGATTAACCTGAATTAACACAAAGGATATTTTTTATCATTTTGATCAAATTTGCACCAGGGCGAAGCCAGGCCGGTCTCTAATTACGCAACAAGAATTTTTATTTTTATTTTTTAGCGTAAAGGTTTCAATCATCATTAGCGATGTTATGTTTTTTTGCCTTTATTTTGCTATGAAATCAAATGATATAAAAAAGTTTGAACTCTTGATAGTTTTTGAATCAGCTATTCACGGATGTATTATAAGAGGGGTGAAAATAGATTACATCCACATCCACATAAATGGTGCATAGTGGCGCAGTGCCTACGACAACTACGAGTACTTATCATTAAGCACCCTAGCTTTTTAAAAATACAATGAATACGAGTAAACATATTTTATTCCATTCTGTATGTAGGCCTTCTTTTCAATCAATACAATACAAGTACGATTGAGATTGGTTAAACCACATAATTTATTTCATAACTAATCCTTAACACGTTAAATATATTTTTCTTTATAGTTGGGTATTTTATTAAAGTGTATTTATTTTTAAACTATTGTTGTTAAACAAATGTCCAAGAAGAATACATAAGCATAATTAGCAGCATAATTTATTAATTACTTGACGAAGTATTACAGCTTTAAAAATGACCCATTCCATTACGTCTAAAATTAGGCTATAGAACGGCATTCTAAAACCCGGGTGCAGGTAATACCAATATATATAATAAGGCATAAATCAATAATCGCATTCATGCGCTTCAGCGCAAGGGTCGCGCGGCACCGACCTGTAGGACGAACATCTATAACTACGCGTGTAGCACGTAGACCGTTAGCTACGCCGTAGCACGCCCACAACGTAACGTTGCTACGCAACGGGCTTCCGTGGGATGTCAGTTGAAGCTTAAAGTATTTGCCGGTACTTGAACAATTGCTAATTGAAATGTTAATAGTTAACGTACTCGTAATGCAATGAATTAAATTGTCTAGAATTAGTTAAAATGACTACGTAATGTTTGTATTTGTTTTTGTAAATATATATGTATATATATGTTATGTACCAAGTGATTAATCGGGCATTATTCATAATGCCCGGGAAATTTGAATAATGCCCAATAAGAGCGGGCAATGTGATTATAACCAATCAATTTATCACATTGCCCGGGCATTATGAATAATGCCAAGTGCCTATTGGGCAGAGTGATGTAAAGCGAATCAAAATCAAAACAATGAGCCGAAGTGATAGAATTTAGAATAGGGCAGCACGAGGGGGCGGGTTGGGAGGAGTGGATGGGGAGGGGGAGTGTCGAACCTCCCCTGGCACCACTCCCATGAAAAGGTAACGCACCATTCCTGAGAAATATCTATTATGGCAACCTAATCCTTAAAACACTTGTTGTCAATACAAATTAGCTTCTGCATGGTCTCCGGCGCTACGGGAAGTTCAGCCCCTTCGCCCTTGCGTAACAAAAGATAGGCAACCATGATATCCTTCGTTACAGCGGGCGGGGGCTGCCCACCCTCCGCGCCTCCGGCTTTTTATATACACTCTAGGGTCGGTAGCTAAAAGACTACGTGAAGTCGGGGTGTTCCGAGTCGGTTTTGGGGCACAGTCGACCTAACTGATCCATAAAGTGGGTACACTAATTTTCTTCTGAAGATAATGTTTCGGACGTTAAAAAACAACTACACATAAGCAGATCAATTCAACCTATATAGTTTATGGGTCCATCGCAGATGCGACAATGCGGCAGCGTACCACGTAAAAATCACCTATTAATCACATTGCCCGATCATCATGTAGCCATATTCATAATGCCCTGGAAATGTGATAAATACACACGCCGGCACAGTTAGAGGAACACGCACAAAAATTAGTTTTTTTTTTAAATTTTGTTTGCTGTTTGTGTTGGTTTGGTTGTTTTTATATTTGAGCACCTTTAAAAAATTAAATGATGCAAAAAGATTTTTGGATATTTAGAGTTTTATCGTTAATTATACGCTCTCAAGTGCTTTTAAGATTTTTTCACTTTCAAGTGGTTTCACAAAATTTTGTTTAATTTCATTTTATGTGACTTAAGATATTTTTATTGTTATTGTTTTTAGAGTACCTATCTTGTAGGATATAAAATGAGTGGCTTACCTTCCACTGAAGTTGCCAGAGCGGTAACAATGATTGAAAATGGTCAAGGGTAGGATTCAGTAAGTCGCGCATTGGGTGTGTCGGTATCTGTCGTCTTTCTCAACGTTAAACGTTAGAGGCACATAGGCTCTTATGTGCGGATGCCAGGATAAGGCAGGAAAACGGTGGACCAGTACCCAGGATGGTCATTTTATACGGCTGAAAACTTTGATAAATCGTCTTCAAACGGCTATTCAGACCCGAAACATGTCACAAGAAGTCCGTGATGTTAATATCATTGAGCGTACAGTGAGAACACGTTTAAATGAAGTTGGACTGAAGTCTTACGTTCCGACAAAAGCTCCAAAACTCGAGGTGGTACATAAAGTAGCCAGATAAGCTTTTGCTCATCAACACCGCGACTGGACAAATGAGTGGAGCCGAGTTTTGTTTAGTGATGAAAGCAGTTTTGTTGTGAATTGCATAGAAGGAAGGGAGAGGATCTGGAGGTATCGAGGAAAACGCTAATCGAGGAAACTTTACTGAAAGAGGTGTGTTATGGCGGAGGGTCAATTATTCCTACAACCTTAGTCAGATCAGTCAGTGCGACCAAATACTTACATTTAATTATAATTATTTAACTTCAAATCAATAGAAAAATAACCTTCAGGGATTTTGTTCACTTCGCAAAAAAATCGAAGGCTAAATGCCTATTGCTTTGTGTAATATCGCTCCACTAGCCTAATAAACGTGTGTATCGATTGGGAATCGTTAGATCTCGGGGTGGAGTCAAGTGCGAGAAAGTGTGAATCTTTAATTGGGAAATGAGTAAGTATTGCGGTTTTAAAGAATTTCCAACCAATTACCCGGGACTCTACGGAAAATCTTAGGGCAGCTTAAGGCACTGGACTTCCTATAGTAGAAGAGGCAGAGACATAAGCACATTACCTATCACATTTAAAAAAAACTCCCAGCGAACTACAATAGAAACAGTGCCTCTACCTGCTCTTTGACATATAGGCATGAGGCATAATATAAATGAGGCTGCAAAATATCCTGGAGTGGTATCAGCGCCGTTGAACCACTGTTTAACCTGGCTAATAACAAAGGGGAATATGAAAAGGAGACCAATCTTTAATGCTCAAGAGGCACTCAAAAATGAGAAAACATAATTGTATTTTTTTTTTATTGCTGTTAATGGCGAGACGAGCATGCCGTTCGCCTGATGGTAAGCGATGCGACCGCTCATGAACAGTAGCAAAACCAAACAACACCTTGATTTACAAAGCAATGCTTGACATTCCACTGCGCTCGCCATCCTGAGACATATAGATGTTTAGTCTCAATATGTCCAGTAGTTACTCTGGCTACAATGTCCTTCAATCCGAAACACAACAGTGCGTTTAAACTGCTGTTTGACGGGAGAAATAGACATTGCGGTGGTACCCACCCAGGCAGCCTCTCGCATATGAAAGACCTACCACCAGTAAATTGTAATTTTATTCAAAAGCACTCGTCTGATTTTTCTTTTGTCTGAATAGGATAATTATAAACAGACACACAACAACAGCCCATCGATCAATAAAGTTTCATAATCCTCAATAACATCTCCTTTCAAAAGCTCCTACACGATTCTGAGAAATTATATTTTGAGAGAATGATAAAGGAATGGAAGGGCGCCCACGCGGTACGGCGCGTCTAGGATACCATGGCAACCGTGAACCGACCTACATCGGCCCGGACATGTTTGTGGAATAAATGATATACGACTTTATGGAAATTACCTGTGATTTTTCTTTGTTCTCGAAGTTTATGATGACAGTTGCCGATAGTTTGAGTCGTCTCAAGTTTGTAGTCGAAGTAATCATTTATGTTCGAATATTTAAATTACGTATACGGCTATTAGAATCGAATATCTCGAATTTTCGATGTTGGAGGTTGTTGGGATATTTTAAATGCGCATATTTGTAAGTATTTTAGTATGTAGTATCATTATTTAACAGAAAAATTCAACTGTATTTGGTTTTATAGGCTAATAGTTTTATTTGTGTTTTTATCTACAAATACATATGTATAGACAGAAGAAGGCGCATAAATAATCATCATACTTTCTTATTTCTTTACATATAAAATAAATGGAACAAAGGAAAATCGCAGACATTGTGATGAAAATCCAAAATTGGAAATTACCAGTCACTATAATAAATACCAAATATATAGTATAACATATATGGACATAGATCTCAGGCGTCGGTGCACCTGTGCATAAGTGCAGAAGGCTGTAAGTACAACCACGTCAACGGAATATAGTGTTTAACAACGGCTATTTAAGCATCAGTGTTCTATATTACTGAAGAGTTAAGAAACTGCAGGCAGTATCGATTGATTGCGTATCTCGAACCCGGATGCGCAAATTTCGAGGGCTCGCGGCCCAATTGGCGTATTTTGCATAGAAGGAAATTATCAAGCGGGTCATCTGATGGTCAAGTATCAACTCCACTCAATAATCACTAGGTACCTCTTGAAGATTGCTTAGTAGTTAAGATTACATATTTTATAATAAGTATTTCTACAAATATTACATTGCCTATATTCCAAGTTTACATCGAGTTTAAAATTTTCATGATTTATTCTACTGATTTCAGAATGACCAGCTGCCTGCCTGATATTACTACTTTCAAGGATACGACCATGCTTGTTGATGCGGGTAGTTAATTTCCATACAAGCTGGGAAAATCGAGGAAAACTTCACAGATTGTATTATATGATTTTTTTGCACATCTTAGGTTTGCGACCACTTTGATGAAGTAGGCGAAAACTGCTTCATAATACGTGCACTGGCATAAACGTTCCATGCTGAAAGAGCTTAAAATCGCCACACAGTTCTCCACATTCTGAGACAAAGACAGACTTTTGGACAGATCGGTCGCAGAAATGTCATGTCATGCGATCACTAAAACGTTGTCTAATGACGCAGAATCTTTATGGCGAAATGACCGGCAGACATGGTCAAAATCTCCTACAAGATGACACACCGTATATGACTGCTGCTATTGAAGACTTGGTTAAAGTGATCGCGATCCTTAGATTTAATAGATATTCTACCGCTGTTTTGTATTGGCTTACCATGATGAGTTCTTGTATTACTTTATTATAATAAATAATATAATAAAGCCTTATTTATTTCCTTAATATAAAATACATTTTTCTTGCATGTATAATTTCTCTTGCTAACATATATTGTACACATACAAAAGTAATTATGCTTATGGGCCTGTATCTTAAAATTTTTATCAAGAGAATTTATGTTAATTATATTTAATGCAACATTTATTATAATTCTATCAGCCCCTCAATAGGTCAGTAATTAAGTTAGTTTATTAGTTCAATTACTTAATTACTGCTCATACTTTAGTTAATTAGTATTAATTTAGTAGTTAGTAATAATTTAGTTAATTTACAGTTTTTTTTCTTTCTTTATTGTAAATATGTGTTTTATATTATTATGTTTTATTTCTTTATTAAGGACCTCTGGTTCTTCTGCCAAATGATCCGTTCCATGTAGTTATCTTTTTTGCCCACTTGTTATCGCTCATACGTGCAACATGGCCGGCCCACTTTCATTTAAGTTTTTTGCAATGCTGTAATGCATCAATTACTTTTATTGCTTTTCTTATATCTTTATTTTTCTTTTTATGTTTTAACTTTAAGTTCAGGATGCTCCGTTCTAGGCTTCTCTGCGTTATTAATATTTTATTTTTAGTTTTATTGTTAAATATCCATGTTTGAGATGCATGGGAGAGAGATGGTAATGCATGAATCCAGCACCACTTATTTTAATTTCATTGGAATATTTGATTTTAAAATGTCTTTAAAGCTCCAAAACTTGTTCCAAGCTATATTTACCTGTCTTATCAGTTCATCTTGGCGTTTAGATTTTTTTTAAAGAAACTTGTTTGCCTAGATACGTTTATTCCTGCATATATTCCAGTGGTACATTTCCAATATTTACCGGTATTTCTATATTATTTTTGTTTTTAATGTATTTAATTCGAGACCAATTATTTCATTGCTGACAAAGTTTATTTCATTTATCACTGTCTCTAATTGCCATGCACTTTCTGCGAAGATTATGATATCGGCAGCGAATCTAAGGTTACTCAAGAATAGTCCATTTATATTAATACCTTTGTTTTTCCAATTTAGTGTCTTTATGATATTTTGGAGAATAGTTATAAAAATTCTAGATAAGGGGTCTCCTTGTCGGACACCTCTACAAATGTTTATTTCATCTCTTGTTTTGTCTAGTACTACTTTACTTGTGCTTTTTTTATATATGCCTTGTATGAGTTCTATGGTTTGATGTTGTACATTCATGTAAAGATTTCCACATGAAATTATGGGATATTGAGTCGAACGCCCTGGCGTAATCAATAAACGCAAGGTAGAGTGGGCGCTTCATTTCCGTATATTTTTCTATCACCAACTCTAGCAAATGTATGCGGTCAATAGTTGAGTAATTTCTTCTAAAACCTGCTTGTTCCACTGGTTTGTGTATTTCGGTGTATTTTGCAATACGTTCTTCAAGACATGACGCGAAAAGCTTGTAGAGATTTGATTGCAAGCTGATCAGTCGGTAGTTGTTTATGTCGGTAGGATTTCCTTTCTTGTAGAGCAGTACTATATTGGACTTCGCCCATTCTGTAGGATTTTTTTGTCGTCTAGTATTTTGTTGAATAAAGTAGTTAGAGGTTGTATTAGAGAAGACTGACCTGCTATAATTGCTTCGTTTGGTATACCGGCTGTCCCACTACTTCTTTCTTTCTTCAATAATTTTATTTTAGTAAAAACTTCCTGTCGTAAACCTTTTTGATATGTCAGGGTTCTCTTGTATTTTGGAAGCGTAGAGGTCTTTGTAAAATGCAGTGGCAGTTTTTATTACCTCTGGTCCAGTGTCGGCTTTCTTGTTCGCCGTAGAGTTTTCTAATGAAGGGATCCATTTTTTAGATGTTATTATTTCTTTAATACCTTTTTTCATACTTCTCGAGTTGTAAATGAGTTTCGATTATTGTAATTTTATGTTCTTGGTTTTCGTGTTTAATAATTTTGTGAATATTTTTATATAGATAGGTTGTTTTTTCTTGATTGCTTAATTCGTTTCTGGTTTTAATGAGGTTTTTGTGCTGTCTGAAATAATATGGGGTCGTGATTAATTTCTGTTTTTATTGTATATAGATTTTAAGCTCACATCGATTGCTTGCTTTATTTTCTTGTAGTACAATTCTATATTCTTAGAGCATCTCTATATTGTTTCTGTTCTTTAATTGATTTTAATGGGTGGTTGTTATTTTATATTTTACTCTGGATTTTTTCTTGTTAGTCAACAGCCAAGTACTTCTCACAAGTCTGTGATCGCTAGGGAATGAAAGATTGTTTATTATTTCAATATCAGTCACTTTTTCTTTTATATTGGATAATGTATAATCTATGTGGCTTTTCTTTTCCTTAGAAGAGAACCAGGTCCAAATGTTCTTGTTTTTCTTGTGGAAAAGGCTATTTATTACGTACAGCTTGTTTTCCCAACAGAACTGAAGTAAAGTTTCATCTCTTTTTCCGAAGCACGTATTTCCGAGAATTTTGTCTTCTCTTTTTAACTTCTGGCCAACACGGGCGTTAAAGTCACCCATGATTATAAGGTTTCTACTGCAATGTTTTAGAGTTACTTCAATTTTTCATAGAAATCTTTTATTTCCTGTTCAGTTGCGTCACAAGTTGGGGCATGAACTTGGACAATGGATAATTTTATAAGTGTGAAGTTCAAGTTCAGTGTACAGATACGATCACAGGTTTCTTCAAAACTTTCTATGTAGTCTTTCAGGTGTTTTTTTTACGAGAAAACCTACACCATATTGGTCGATAGTTTCACCAAAATAGCGTAATATATGATCTTCATCTTCTTCTATGGTATAGCCTGTGCGTCTGATTTCTGCCAGACCAATAACATCGTATTTAATCTTTGATATTGCCTGTTTGAGTTCTAATAGCCTTTCACGTGATGACAGAGATCGAGCGTTGAATGTGCAGATGTATAGTGGGTCGAGAGGAGGGTTGTGGTCTGATACCCCTGCGGAGATATACTATTTTTTTTTATTTCAATGATTGGCGAGACGAGTAAGCCGTTCACCTGATGGTAAGCGATACGACCGCTCATAAACAGTAGCAAAATTCCACTGCACTCGCCATCCTGAGACATAAGATGTTAAGTATCAATATGTCCAGTAGTTACTCTGGCTACAATGTCTTTCAATCCAAAACACAACAGTGCATTTACACTGTTGTTTGAAGGAAGAAATAGACATTACGGTTGTACCTACCCAGATGATCTCTCACATATGAGAGACCACCAGTAAAATAAAGTAACTATTACTTTATTTTACTGGTGGTAAATCAAGAGAGAGAGAGAGAGAGAGAGAAAGAGAGAGAGAGAGTTCAATCGTCGAATCCAACTCGGTTGGACAGCGTTCGGGAAACTTCACGACGTTTTCTCTTCCAAAATACCTCAGTGCCTAAAATCGAAAGTCTTCGATAGTTGTGTGTTACCAGTGATGACATACGGCACCGAGACGTGGTCTCTCACTGTGGGCCTCATTAAAAGGCTCAAAGTCATTCAACGAGCCAAGGAGCGGGCTATGCTTGGTGCTTCCCTACGAGATCGAATCAGAAATGAGGAGATCCGTAGGAGAACCAAGGTTACCGACATAGCCCATAGGATTGGCAAGTTGAAGTGGCAATGGGCCGGGCACATAGCTCGTAGAACCGATGGCCGTTGGGGCCGAAAGGTTCTCGAGTGGAGGCCACGTACAGGCAAGCGAAATGTCGGACGCCTGCCTACAAGGTGGATGGACTATCTGACTAAGGTTGCAGGAAGTCGCTGGATGCAGTCCAATAAATATCCAGTCCAGTAAAATAATAGTAAAATCTTATTTTCTCATGACTTTTTGTTTTGTTTATTTTATTCATTTTTACGTACATCATTGGAATGCACTTTTACCCCATTACTCAACATGGATAAATTAGAACATAATATTACATGCATATTCATTAAAAAAAACTGACTTGGAAATCGAACCTGCACTGTTTAAAGCTCAACCACTCTGCCATTGCACTAATGAGAGGATCATTTTTTTCTATTATAATGTAATATAAGTACCCTATTTATCACTTTTTTAATAATATGTGAGTATTGTGTAGAACTTGTAATTTAAGTTTCATTAATTGAGGGCATATGTTTCTCTCTTCAATTTAAACTCAAAAATAAACTATTTTTTGGAAATCCCAGTAGAAAACTTCCTTTAATAAACCGACAAGTAAATATACCGAAATTAAGTGGACAGATAGGCAGTATCAATTAATTATTGTAAAGATGGTTTCAAGTATTTTATATGTATAGTGTATATATGTATATATTCAGCGATTTTTGTTATCAACGAAAATTGCTCTATGAAGGCATTTATAATAAAAATATTTGAGACGCCCAAATGCCAATATCAAATTTTTAGTTCATAATAAAGCACTTCTATAATCCACGCCTACAATGTCATATTTTTATTAGCGACGCTCCCAGCCCCTCCCCCCCCCCCTCCCCTCCGCACACCCGTTACTATAGCTCCCACCCGTTTCTCCGGGAATATCTAACTTGTCTTGTCACTCTAGCTCGCAGTGAAATATAAAAATAGTAAAATCAATATTAGAATTAGGAAAACGTTGGCCACTTTTCTCCGTAGCGAAAATTTGATTTTTATTATAACGGGTATATCAAGACTGCTACCGAAAACGAAGCCGGGTGGTAGTTTTAGTGGCTACAAACATAATGCAATTAAAAAATTCGCATAGAAACGCGACAATTATTTTTTATGATTTTTTAAATATCTTCGTTTTTGGGTGGTAAATCCATAGTTTTTGCTAAAATAATAATTTAAACTCTTTTATACCTTAGAGTATTTATAAATAAAAGGGCATACACTATTATTTTAGGAAAAAATGTATTTACCACCCAAATATGGCCATAGGAAAAAAAATAACAAAAAAAAATTGTCACTTTTTTTGCAACTTTTTCTGTTGCATTGTGTCTGAAGTCGCTTAAACTACCACCCGGCTTCGTTTTCGGTAGCAGTCTTGATATACCCGGTATGTACGCATATTCTTATTGGTTTCCATGGTTTAGGTACTTAACAATCGCGCTACGAAACTAGAATATTTAACATTATAATGACTCCTTATATTTTCATTATAGTTTTATTTATAGACTACTGTATTTTATCTACAAATCTTAACGCGCTAGAGATGAGGTGTGTATTTCAAAATCACCTTATTTATTTATTGCTGTAAATGACGAGACACGCGTGCCATTCGCCTTATGGTAAGCGATACGGCCGCTCATGAACAGTAGGAATACCAAACAATATCATGAATACAAAGCAATGCCTGGCATTCCACTGTGCTCGCCACTCTGAGACATAAGATGTTGTCTCAGTATTTCTATTAGTTACTCTGACTACAAATTGTCAATTGTTGGTTGATGTCATATGCCGGTATAAATATAGTACCTATGCTCTTTTATTACTTCTAAATAATAGGTAAGGTTTTTGCAAAAGATAAAATAAGGCAAGATTTCTTTGTTTATTCTTTTTGAAATTACTGACATAAACATTCTTCAAAGCCAGTGATAAAAGCAGAAACAAAAAAGGACGTACAAGAACGTTACGATGTGGGCGTACAAAAAGATGGTCGAGATATTTCCACGGCGCTCCCAGTTCTTGTTACACTTAGATATTTATAAACTATAACTATCTAAGTGTAACAAGAACTAATATCTAACAAATAATTATTTCGATGTTAGTTTCAAATTAAAGAATAAATTGAAACGTTGATGTATTATTATTGCGATTTATATGTACAGTACGTACTACTACGTATTTTATACTACTACGTATAAAATATAAAAATCTGTGTGGTGCCGAGCGATTACGCAATTACTAAAGTAATTGTCTTACATATCTATATAGGTCTATTACAGCAGATTTTTTTCTGAATATTATTGATATCATGTGAACTCTGGAAACAATAGAAAGTCCCAATAATTTACACTCTCTTCGACAGTTTTGGACTTGACAACCAATGTCCCGATGATCGATCCTACCAATGAATTACTAATCAGAGTTGACCAACATCTCCAAAGGCTTTCAACTGACCGTAAGTCTGGTTCTTGAATTGATGCAATACAGTATTTTAAAACGCAAAAAGCAATGCAATTCCTCGCTTTGGATCCCTAACCACCTATGGCTTGAGTTTATGCATAAAGTGATAAAGATACGTCTTTTGCATTGAGATATTATATTAGAGAAGGCCCAGCCAGAAAAATGTTTGTACCAAAATGCGGTACCGCATGTTTCTGTCAGGCCTACGCAGTTACATCATCTTCGCTCCTACTTCACTGGATTCCCGTGTGTATATAAACGGGAATTGTGCACAAACACAATGCGCAGAGATTTTGTTCCCGATGTCCGCTCTAGTATTTATCTTTAGTGGTATTTTGTATGTTTCTTTTAAAAATTAGTTAATAAAATTATAAACGTAATAATAATTATGCTCCGAAAACAAAAAACAACATACAGTTGAATTGAGAACCTTCCCCTTTTTTTGAAGTTGGTTAAAAATAAGGGAAAAGGCTTGTGCAATGCACGCCCTTGCACCAGTAATTCGTGACTTAATTTCGGGTAAATTGGGAAACATCTCGGAGGCCGACAAAAACAAATTGCCTAGTAAGTGTTAAATGTATTTGTGGCGGTCAAAATACGCCAACTTAGATTTAGCTTATAAAATAACACGCTTATTATTTGTAATTTTAACATTATTTAAACACGCATTTCATTTTAAGATATGACTGCAGATGTTAGACCATAAAACATCTGCGAGTCGTTTTATTACAGTAAGAATTTTTGTGTACCTTATTGTATAATATTAGTTAAAAGATGCTGTGCTAAATTATTGTTTCCTAATTGTAATGGCCCGTTCATACCGGGGCAATAAAACTGTATTATTATAGTTAAGTTCTTTAGTGGCGGCAATCCTTTGCAACAAATTTATGTTTTTAGACAATAGTACACATGTTTTGTAAACCTTTCTGTTTGGACAATAGCCCAGATGTTTGGGCCGACCTTAATTTTTAGTTGAAAGGATAGACCCTATTTTATGGCTTAAAAATATTTTCTGGAAGATTTATCCCCACCGATCCTCATTCGGGTAGTCCTATAAAAGGGTCGGTTTATTTGGATGAAAAAGACAGTCTGCCATCTCTCGTCACGAGCACATCTCGCTCCGAATCGCATAGTTATAATTTTACTCTGTTTGTGAATGTATTAAGTGTTAATTTACAAAATATACAATAGTTAGTTCCTGGAAGTGAGTGCTTATTCTAATACCTACACTTATAACCACCAAAGTGGTGACCCCGAATCAAAAAGAGTGATTTGTGTTGGTATCACTGGCGGTTTGATACGAAGGCAACAAAATGTGTTCCACCATGCAGCAAGGCTACGGGAAACACTCCGGGCAGTCGTTAATGACGGCTAACGACTCCTGCCCTAAGAAATCACGCCGTTTATTCGTCTGTGACCGAGCCAGCAAAATCCAATTCCTCGTGGACACCGGAGCTGACATCTGCGTGTTTCCTCGTCATCGTATCCAAGGCCCGCATAAAAAGTCAAACTACGAGCTTTCTGCAGCCAACAAGACAGTGATCGCTACATATGGAATTGCTAATTTAACGTTGGACCTTGGCCTAAGACGAGATTTTACTTGGAGGTTCATAATAGCCGATGTCTCCAAGCCATCCTTAGGTGCTGTTTTTTTGGCATATTATGGACTCCTACCAGATCTACAACGTAGACGTTTGATAGACTCCTCCACCCTGCTTACCTACAAAGCGGAGATAACAGAGTGTCAGGAACCAAGTATCAAAGTCATTAATGGCTCATCACCATACCATGAGCTTCTACAGGAGTTCCCAGATATTATTCGTCCGGATGGCGCACCCAAAACAGTAAGCCACAGCACAAGACATCACATCATTACGACTCCAGGCCCACCAGTTGCGCACAAACCCCGTCGTCTTGCTCCAGACAAGTTGGCCGCCGCTAAAAGGGAATTCGAGGCGATGTTGCGACTAGGATTGTGTGGGCCATCAAAAAGTCCATGGGCTTCTCCACTACACATGGTTCCCAAGAAAGGAGATGAGTGGAGACCATGTGGAGACTATCGGGCACTCAATAGTCGGACAGAACCCGATAAATACCCAGTACGACACATCCAGGACTTTGCACAAGGACTGCACGGGAAGAACATTTTCTCCACTCTTGACTTAGTAAGAGCATTCCATCAAATACCAGTCGCAGAGGAAGACATACCTAAGACAGCCATCATTACTCCATTCGGACTCTTCGAATTTATGTACATGACTTTTGGATTACGTAACGCAGTCCAAACCTTCCAGCGCTTCATGGACGAAGTGCTACTGGGATTGGACTTTTGTTACGTGTACATTGATGATATTTTAATTGCATCATCATCACATGAAGAGCACCTCAAACATTTGAAAATTGTTTTTAATCGTCTTAAGAAATATGGCGTCGTCATCAACCCCAGCAAGTGTATCTTTGGTCGGAAAGAAGTCCGTTTCCTGGGATATATGGTAACTGCAACTGGTACTCGACCATTTCCAGACAGAGTTGTCGAAATACAACGGTTTAAATTACCAGACACAGTCAAAAAGCTACGTGGATTTCTCGGTATGATTAATTTCTACCGCAGGTTCATACCAGGTGCAGCCGCAACTCAAGCACCGCTTAACGACCTACTCCAGGGTAACCTTAAAGGAAATGCTCCTGTGCACTGGACATCAGCTACTACAAAGGCTTTCGAGGCGTGCAAGGAGAGTCTCGCGGAGGCTACCTTGCTTGCTCATCCTCAACCCGACGCACAGTTAGCATTAATGTGTGATGCATCGGACTACGCCGTCGGCGCAGCGCTGCAGCAGTTTGTGGATAATCATTGGCAACCGCTGGGCTTCTTCTCGAAGAAATTGAGCCCCACCGAGCAGAAATATGCAGCTTATGACCGCGAACTCCTAGCTATATATCTTGCTCTTAAACACTTCAGACACATGATAGAAGCGAAAAAGTTCACTATTTATACTGATCATAAGCCCATTACCTTCGCATTTCGGAAGAAATCAGACCAATGCTCACCACGCCAATTTCGACACTTAGATTTCATCAGCCAGTTTTCAACGGATATTCGTCACATTGCTGGAAAAGATAACCCTGTCGCTGATGCATTGTCTCGCGTAGAAGAGCTCGAAACAACTCTAGACTTCAAGGCACTCGCTGACTCGCAGGCGGACGACGAAGAACTTCGAAAATTGCTAAAAGAAAATACGTCTTTGCAATTGAAACGTATACTGATTCCAGGCACGGACATCCCCGTAACCTGTGACGTATCAACACAAACTGTTCGACCATTCATCACCACGCCGTTTAGGAGAATTGCATTCAACACCGTCCATCGACTTTCGCATCCCGAAATCAATGCTACGGTCAAACTTATGACCCAACGTTATATTTGGCCGTCAATAAACTCCGATTGCAGAAAATGGGTTCGAAGCTGCATTGCAACGTGCGAAGATCTCCAGACATGTATCTGCCCCTGTTGGATCATTTGCTCCACCGACATCCAGATTTGAGCATATCCATATAGACATAATCGTAATGTCTATATCTGAAGGTTACAGGTACTGTCTCACAATGATAGATCGTTTTACTCGTTGGCCAGAAGCAATACCACTCCAAGACCAGGAAGCAACAACGGTGGCTAAAGCGTTCTACAACCATTGGATCTCACGCTTTGGCACACCATTGAGGATCACATCCGACCGTGGTAGAAAGTTTGAGTCGCACCTATTCAACCACCTCAATCAACTGGCAGGCACGACGCATTTCAAGACTACGGCTTATCATCCGGCGTCCAACGGTATGGTGGAACGTTTCCATCGTCAGCTGAAGGCGGCTATAAAATATCATCAGGATACACGGTGGACTGAAATTCTCCCTACCGTGCTGCTGGGTATCCGAGCTGCTTGGAAGGAAGATTTAGAGGCTACTGTCGCCGAGATGGTATATGGTCAGCCACTGCGGATTCCAGGAGAGTTTTTGGTGCAACAGACGACAATCACCGACAGTAACAGTGCAACGGACTTTGTGAAACAGCTACGGCAACACTTTCAAGAGCTGCGACCGACTTCAGTATCTCGGCATGGCGAGAACTTTCATTTTTAAAGACCTCAGCACTACTGACCAAGTCTTCGTGCGCCGCGAGGGTCCAAAAGTGCCCCTGCAGAGTCCTTACGAGGGCCCTTTCAAGGTTGTCATACGAGGGGAGAAGACGTTTGTTGTTAACGTCCGCGGTCGTGACATTACAATTTCCATTGACCGTCTTAAACCAGCCTATGTGTTAGCTGACCCTGAAAACACTTCAGCTGACGACGAACATCAAGCACCAAGGCAACGGACAACTCAAGACACTGAAGATGTACATCACGAAACAGATGCACACCAGCGAACAAGGTCCGGAAGGCGCGTCCGCTTCCCGGACTATTTCCATAGTGGATTTTCGTGAACTGTCATTCACTGGTAGGGGGGTGCTGTGGCGGTAGCAATACGCCAACTTAGATTTAGCTTATAAAATAACACGCTTATTATTTGTAATTTTAACATTATTTAAACACGCATTTCATTTTAAGATATGACTGCAGATGTTAGACCGCATGATGATGATATTAGACCATAAAACATCTGCGAGTCGTTTTATTACAGTAAGAATTTTTGTGTACCTTATTGTATAATATTAGTTAAAAAGATGCTGTGCTAAATTATTGTTTCCTAATTGTAGTGGCCCGTTCATACCGGGGCAATAAAACTGTATTATTATAGTTAAGTTCTTTAGTGGCGGCAATCCTTTGCAACAAATTTATGTTTTTTAGACAATAGTACACATGTTTTGTAAACCTTTCTGTTTGGACAATAGCCCAGATTTTTGGGCCGACCTTAATTTTTAGTTGAAAGGATAGACCCTATTTTATGGCTTAAATATATTTTCTGGAAGATTTATCCCCACCGATCCTCATTCGGGTAGTCCTATAAAAGAGTCGGTTTATTTGGATGAAAAAAGACAGTCTGCCATCTCTCGTCACGAGCACATCTCGCTCCGAATCGCATAGTTATAATTTTACTCTGTCTGTGAATGTATTAAGTGTTAATTTACAAAATATACAATAGTTAGTTCCTGGAAGTGAGTGCTTATTCTAATACCTACACTTATAACCACCAAATATTAAATCTTTTAGATAATTAAGATATTTTAAATAACCATGGCTAATTTAATATCATCATCATCATCATCATCATCATCATCATCATATCAGCCACAGGAAGTCCACTGCTGAATATAGGCCTCCCCCAAGCATCTCCACAACGACCTGTTGGAAGCGGCCTGCATCCAGCGGTTTCCTGCAACCTTAGACAGATCGTCCATCCACCTTGTAGGCAGGCGTCCAACATTTCGGTTACCTGTACGTGGCCTTCACTCGAGGAACCTTTCGGCCCCAACGAGCATCGGTTCTACGAGCTATGTGCCCACTGCCACATCAACTTGCCAAGCCTATGGGCTATATCGGTAACCTTTGTTCTTTGTAATTTAATATGGTAATTGGTAATCATATTTAATTATTTATCGTTCTATGTTAAATCAGTAAAAACATTTGGTTTGTACAAAAAAATAAGAAATATATTTAATTATTTATCGTTCTATGTTAAATCAGTAAAAACATTTGGTTTGTACAAAAAAATAAGAAATAATAATTCGCTTAGAAGCTGAATAAATAACATAATAATTCGCCATCTTTCATGATTTCTTATTTACAATCACAAAACACGATGTTTTCATAGTATTCGCAATGCTAGCAGAGCTCTTACGATAGCCAGATATCACAAAAAAAAATGTAAATTATGCACAGCCAAAACCGATGTGTCTAAAAGTGGGAAAGTAGTACCGTATGGCAGTATTATTGTATGAAATAAAAGAAAAAAAACGTTAAAGAATACCTACCTACGTACTTATTTAAATATGATATGATAATACTTACCTACTTACATAAAAAGATATGTAGTAAATGATTAATGTAGTTCTGTTTTTTTCACTTATTATAATTCAAATAAATTATGTTTAATCTACCTAATGAAAGCAATCGGCATTGTTTTACTTATTGCATAATAATACTGTTTTATTTTTGCCAACCCGCATTAGGCCAGCGTGGTGGACTATATGGCCTAACCACTCTCAATCGTACTCTCGATTGTAGAGTAGGCCCGTGCCCTGCAGTGGGACGTATATGGGCTGATAAAGAAAGAAAGAATACTATTTTTTTCTGGTATAAGCCACGACAGGCTACTGCTGGACTAATACCTTTCTCTCATTGCAGTGAATGGCGAGACGAGCTTACCATTCGCTTGATGGTAGAAGATACGACCGCTCATGGATGGCAGCAAAACTAAACAACACCATTAATTGCAAAGGAATACTTGGCATACCACTGCGCTCGTCATTCTGTGATATAAGATGTTTTGACTCATGCCCAGTAGATTCTTTGGTCATAATGTCCTTGAAACTGGAACACAAGAGTGGACTTAAATTGCTGTTTGTAGACAGACATTGCGGTGGTACCTACCCAGGTGGTCTGTCACATATGAGAGAACAACGACTAGTCAAGTATTACCCTTTCTTGAATTTAAGCAAAGCATTATCTACTAATTTAAAAATAGTTCAACAATTATGCAGCAGCATACAAGCCGGCAAGCCTATCACAACTAACCCTAGCAAGGCATATGATAAAATATAATTTCTAGAGCTGCAACAAGACTTTCGTAAAAATACTGTAAATAAACAAGTGTCAATGAACTTTAATAGTAGAGGCTCTGAAAATCTAAGACCTAGCATAATTTACACCGCAGTTTACTGCTCATCAGCTGATAGTTATCAACACAAGTAAGTTGTCTTTTAAGCTAGTCATGACATGACATGATTCATGTCAGTATATTTGCTTTGTGGTCTTCCTGTTCTCAGCCTATACCGGGTATCTCAAGACTGCTACCGAAAACGAAGCCGGGTGGTAGTTTTAGTGGCTACAAACACAATGCAATTAAAAATTTCGCTTAGAAACGCGACAATTATTTTTTATGATTTTTTAAATATCGTCATTTTTGGGTGGTAAATCCATAGATTTTGCTAAAATAATAATTTAAACTCTCTTATATCTTAGAGTATTTATAAATTAAAGGGTATACACTATTATTTTAGGAAAAAATGTATTTACCACCAAAATATGGCAATAGGAAAAAAATTACAAAAAAAAATTGTCGCTTTTTTTTGCAACTTTTTCTGTTGCATTGTGTCTGAAGTCGCTTAAACTACCACCCGGCTTCGTTTTCGGTAGCAGTCTTGATATACCCTGTATAATACATACCTACCATGTACAATGGGCTTGATCTTATTTTTAGTACAAACAAGCATTGTTAGCTAATAAAGAAAACTTAATAAATGCATAATTCAGCTTCGCCAGTGTTATCGTATTGTAAAGCGTTCTTTCCACTCACCCCGAGTTTCAAATGGTATTCTGCTATTCTTCAGCATCAACAGCGAGGGAAGAACTTCTTTCATATCGTCCAAATTGAATATTTGCTCGGAAACTGTTGAACTGTAGATGGTTTCGCATTCTGGTTTATTATCTTCGAAACTAATTTACCCTCAATAAATTTAATGAAGTTATTAGGTGTGGTGTGTTAATGTTACACTTTTACAAAGCTAGATTTATAAGTGAAGACAAAGAACACCAAATTCTGAAAGTAAGCTTTTGTAGTGTGTGGCCATGTGATATAGAATATTCTATGTGTCTGATCTACCCATACTGCAGTCTTTAGTGTGAAATATCACATTTTTACATTGAATTGTCTTCTTCTGTGTAATAAATTCGCATTTTTAATCCATTTTTATCAAGCACTATCACAATTGGTTGATAATTAGTAAACAAAAATTGCTTTATTAGTATAATTTATTTGGTATACATGTTCATTAAAAGTAGATAATAATTATGTCGCATTTATAATGCGACTGATAGACACATATAAATTGATTTTTGGTATATATAATTCATGATTAAATGATTCTATATAACCTGTGATTATATCTAACTATTTCAATATACGTTAGTACAGAGATAGTAGATAGTTGAAACAACTCTTTACCGATTAATTTCTGCTTAACATATCAAACTTAACTAAACGTTTATTATACTAGGTTACAAAAGCATCAATAAAGTATGAAAAATACATCCAAAAATTATTAATTGAAAATATTTTATTCACAACTCTCACGTTGAGTTAAATGTTTGTGTCCGCTTCATACTCGTTTTAAAGTCTAGAAACATTTTACACTAATTACAAAAGTGTTTTCAAAACTTCGCTCTCCAAGGTAGTTGCCGGCTGAATGATCTATATTAAAAACGTGATCACCTCACTGCCATCCAAAACAGATAGCTACCGTGGGTAAATCTTTATTTCAGAGAGCTCAAATAATTTGTGAGGAGAAACACCTGGGTTCCGAAATAAGAAATGTCTAGCAAGTGCTGCCATTCCACAAGTTTCTAATTCTACGCAAACATAAATCAAAATGGCGATAAAATCAGAAAAATTGTTTTGCTAGATTATATTCTTAGGAAAATATTATGAAGAAGACACAAATATTAACTGCATTACAATTAAGTACATTTAACAAGCACCTGACTAGAAATTACACAGATTTTTGGCACACCAAGAGTATTTCAGAATTAAAAATATACCCCGTTTGTAAATAAGCCGCTTAACGTTACTAGAGTTTTTTATATCTTAATTTCGAATGATTATATCGCTCGATACTAATCAGTATTTTTTCTCAAATATTAACATTTATTATACATTAAAATATTAGGTAATAGAATAGTGTTATACTTGTTTCCTCATGATATTTTCCATTTAAAATATGAAATATTACAGAGAAAAATATTCAAAATTTGTAAAGATTTCACATAGTAGGTTTAAATTATGTTACATCGATTACATATTGTATTTTTGCAAACATTAACTTATCACTAACATTTAACACGAATGCTAATTGTGGAGGGGCGACCGATGACGACGGCTTTGCGAATAACAATCAGTTCTTGCTACTATCTCTCCAGAAAGAAAGGACGCCTTCGAATGTGTAGCCCAAATGCCGCGTCAACGCCACGCGGCACTTGGGCGACCAATTAAAAGGCGTCCTTATCCTCAACCATGTTGGTGGAGTACTTATACCTAATAGGCGGAAACAGTTTCATCTATACATATAAATAAAATTGAAGTCTGTTTTAAAAGTGAAAATAAAAAAATGTCCAACTACATATCGTTATATACACGATACCTGTGCCGAAAATGATATTTAAAAAATGATTGTCTGTCTGTCTGTCTTTCTGTCTGTTTGTTTCGGTTAATCTCTGAAATGGCTCGACCAATTTTGACGGGACTTTTATTATCAGGTAGCTGATATAATAAGGAGTAACTTAGGCTACATTTATTTTAGAAAAGTTCTTTTATTTTAGAAAATTTTATTTTGTTAAATTGCACGCGGACAAAGTCGCGGGCACAGCTAGTTTTGAATAAATATTCATATGTATATAAAACGGAGGGAACAAATTGCATTGAGCATAAAGAGAAGCATAGATTTTAATTTTTAGATATGGGATAAAAATAAGAGATTTGAAAGAAAAAAAGAAGAGTAGAATTCAAAACGTCTCACACAAGGCGCGGCGCCTCGAATATATGGACATTTAATGTTCAGTTGTGTGAAATGCACACTATTCAACGTGAAACCATTTTCGCACGCCAAGATGGGACGTAACCATATCTAAACACCAACATCTATGCAAATAATTGCTTATTCGCCCATGCCGAAGTTGTCGTCATCGTCGTCGTCGTCGTCGTCAACATCATCAGAGGAGTGAACGACTGGTTGATCCTCCTGCACCACGTCCTCCTCCTCCTCCTCTACCTCCTCCTCCCCGTCCTCAGCATCTCCCTCTCCATCGCCGTCGTCGTTGCCGCGGTCGTCATTGTCGTCGTCATCGTCGTCATCATCATCGTCGTCATCATCGTCAGTTATTTCTTCCTCAGACTCGTTTGCGGGCTCAATATCAAGGTGGATCATTATGGGGAATACCGGAGCTACACCGATCTGTAAATTAGGTGGGTCAGCCTTTTTATCTTGAAGAGGTATGTCATTTGGTTTGGCCTCCGTTTTGCCTTGGAGTTTCATCACCGCTGTTACTCCACGTTTCACGTTGACGTTCTCCTGGGCATTGATATTGACTCTTTCCACTAATAGTTTATCTACTGTATCTTCGATAAATTCTTCAATAATTTCATCCAGAATGTCGTCTAAGATTTCTTCAGCTTCATCATCTACAATGTCTTCGACTTTATCTTCTACTTCCTCATCGTCCTTGCCCTCCGGTTTGGAAGCTTCGTTCTCCATGTTGCCAGCATTCGTATCACTATAATCAGTTTTGCTTGCTTCGTCATTATCAATTTTGATAGAGCTTTCATCCGTTTTCTTTGGCAGCTGTAACAATTCGATTTGACGGTTTGCCTCGAAATCAATATCTGTTTTATCAGTGTGCAAATCGAGCCTCACTGCTGCGACGATGCGTTTTGCTAAGGTCGTAGTTATTGTACCCTTAACCGCTTTGCTACTTTGATTTACTACATGAGCACGATATATAACATTTTTTCGATTAGTATTTGTATTTATTTGCTTATGGCGCAAGGGCTTATGGGCGCCTTGGAATTGGTAAGCTGATTCTGGAAGTACAGCAAGATTTAGTAGGGACCCGGCACGCACGATAAGATCCGCACCTGCTTCCACACCAACGAGCGCAGTTAAGTTTGGCGCAAATGATAACATACCTGCCTTCAAAAAGTCGTTCAAATACTTCTTGAAGTCTAACTGAGACGCGGCAATACCGCATTTGAACTGTATCTTCATAATTTTTGAACGTGACATTTCTACGCCATTTGAATGTACAGCAGCCATTTTAATCTTCTGTATAACAGCTGGATTGAGCAAAGCCGTCAAATCAGTGCCGAAAATATTATGACGATTTCCCATCATATTAACCACATTAACGAATTGCATGTCGTCCTTCAAAATGTCATCTAATTCGGGAAAATGTGTTTTGTACTCGTCCCTATATTTCTGGACCACTCCGTCCAACATTCTATCCATAATATCAACCAAATCTTGAACCTGAATTATAATGGCACCTTTTACATCAATAGATTTAGAGGTATTATCATCAGCGTCATTTATGTCTGTCAGTACGCCAGTTAAGTCGTCTATTAAAACATTAGGTCCCGTCACGGAATTGCTACCTTTTTTAGCATATGCGTGGTCCACTCGAGCTTTAACATAAGCCAATAATTTCTGAATATTCACACTTGGCTTTTTAACGTCAAACTTACTTTTTCTGATGGTGTCTATGACGAAGATTTTTGGTTCTCCCGGACTGGCACCAACTTCCACCTTAGAAGACGACCCCTTGCTGGATTGAGCTTGAAAACTCAATATATTTTTAAATTGATTAAATTGTTGTAATGTTAATGTCGGAAATGTTGATTTTGGGGCACCGTTGTGAGGTACAAAAAGGTGATCTATCTCGGAAAGCTTGTTCGCCTCCATCGCTTTGAAAACAACGTAACCTGCTAATGTCTCCAAGAGAATTAACATACTTGTACGCACTACACCACTATAAATAATAACTTACGGTCTCACACTACGCACTGAATCTTCCACCACCCATTTATTACAGGTGCACACTGGGCCGATCAATAAATTATTGAGATGTGGTGTTGCCAGCTGATTCCATTAAACACGGAGAAAGGAACAAAAAATTCAATTTCTCAATTCAAATAATTTCATGATTTCTTGTATGAAACAAAATTTTATAACAGGCTAAAACACCAATTAGTTGTTAGCATATATTACCTATTTGTAATTTTCTCCTATTTAATGTGTCGTTTTAGGTTTTAAAGGTTGAATTTTAGAAAATGGAATCATGTGCATAATAATTATTTGCACTATGCTAATTTAATCTTAGTAACTAATTAGTTAAAACATATTAACGTACATACGAATAAAGATTTACTTCTGATTCGAATTACATTAATGAGGATAGTATATTATAATTGTATTAACCTTATAAAGAAAAAAAACCTTATAAAGAATTCAATAGGATTATATCTTTATTACGTATGTTGCTTGCTTGTCCCGCAGCAATACAAATATGACGTCGAGTCATAGAATTTTATTTATATTTTATCAATCATGATAACTCCAATTAGTATCTACAAAGATGACTCAGGCGTTTTCTGCCATGTTTATTATATTTTATATTATCTATAATGTAATTGACGTAATCTTAATAATCTCAAAAACAACTGTTCTTTGTTGAGCATTTACTGAAATACATTGCTAAATACATTTACATAACCTATTGATTTATATTTTCTGGCATAGTTTAAAATTTTCGAAGCTAGACTAATCTTCAAACATAATTGGTTATAAGAAAAACGAGTACGCTGAATATATTTGTTGGCGTTTAAATAAATACAGAAATCTCAGATTTTTATCATGGTCTGGTAACATTAAGGGTGGGTTAGTTATTAGGGGCGATTGGCGGGAACTCTGACAAAATGTGAAAACTTACTGGGACAATTTGTAGCTTAATATCAAGTTTTCAAATATGGAGTTACAACGGTTTAATAACCGTGTTTGAAATCGAGTGTGGAAATAAAATATGTATAATATAATTTTAGCTCGAACAAATTGTAAATGCCGTGTTCAAATTTAAATGGGAAGAATTTGTGGTACCTATTACTGTTACTTAGGTTTAGCCTTTTAATACAACTTTGTCGTCTCTTTTGTTTATAAATACGCCATTAACTATTATAACTAATCCGAAGACTCAATTAACAAACACTTTCTCACTAATACATGGGAAATATATGTAGGTATCGTTATATCATTTGCGATTCTATATTTTCTATCATGGGGTGACTGTGTTTTATTTAGATGTCTTTTTATATTAATTTGTAGTACAACCGTAGTGTTTTGTAACTTGTATAATTAATATAACTTTGTAAAAAGGTGGTGTAAAACACAGATAAAAATTAATTAATGCTATGAATATGTATTTTGAAAGTGCAATGGCTTTTTATTTTGTTATTATGCTTCAGTATATTGTTGCTCGATGTACAATAGGTCTCCTAGCGTGTTTTTGTGTTCCATCGATTTGTATGATATGCCAGGCCATCTGTTCATCATAGATCGGTCGTAATTCTGGAGATTAATTCTGTAAATGTAAGGGAAGGATTAAAAGGTAGTATGAGCGATAGTATATATATTTTTATAGAGATGAATGGCGAGACGAGCACGACATTCGCCTGTGGTAAGCTATACGACCGCTCATGGCAATTTATTTTTGGGATTATCTTGTAAGAGTAATGTACATAGCTTTAAATATAAACATTAGTTGAAAAAAAGTTTGTTAACAATCAGTTGTGTTTCTAGCGCGAATTCCCGCAGCAAATGGGATATAAATACCCGTGATGACCTGCATGACCACTCGTAATACCACTGTGAGGGGACTCAGAGGTAAGTTCAAGCAGAAAAGGTTTGGTATGTCAAGAATCGAGCGAAACAATAGCTTGGCGCGGGACATTAGTTCACTCGATATGAAATATACCTCAATTTTATTCGTTACGGTAATTTTCAAAAAAAATATATCCTTACGAGAGAAATTCCGTTGCGGAAACTTATAAGGTTACAATAATACACAACAATAAAATTGCAAACAAATCGTAATGGCCCGATTATACTGGGTGGAATCGCTTATCGTCACGAAAAAAATTGTGCATGGCAAGTACATGATTTAGAACACTTTGGCATACTTATTTTAATTTTTTTATGTTTTTGTTTATGTAGTGTAAAATTAATTTACCACTATTAGTTACTAATTTAGAATAAGTTATTCATAAAACAACGTTGTTTAGAGAAAGATGACATAAATGAAAAAAATCTTCATAAATACACATTATTGTTACCCTACTTTATACAATATGAATTCGAGTAGAAACTTCTAAATCTAAGTAATAAAATCCTTTGATCGCGCCGCCCTCACCGCCGCGCCGCGCCGCCGCAAGCGCAAGTACAAAGCGTGCCGCCGCGCCGCGCCGCCCGCTCCCGCGCCGCCGACACCAAACAGGGATCTTTCCACTTCCTCAGTCGTGCGAAATTCGGTACCGAGTGACGTTGTACGAAATTATTTTGGTTATTGGTTAGTTTCTTGCGGTCAAAATGAGTGATTACGCGAACAGTGAGTATGTGACAATAATGACATGCTATGTTCGATCCAATGATAACTTGGGTCATGCAAGAAGGATGTATGCAGATCCAGAACATCTGCAGTCTTTGCGTAGGAATGGTATCATGAATGATGAATCCACGAGTTCCCAGCACAAGAACTATTTTAACGACTTATCCGAGGCTACTCGATCATGGTAAGTTCAGACTTCCTAATCATGCAAGAATCCGTGACCTACGACAGCGAAGTCGTCTATTCTCGACTTTATTAAAACGTTTAAATAAAAACATATGCAGCTTTTTCTAAGATAGTAGGTACGTTATGAAAATAATAATGTAAATCTTAACAACTTAACAACAACTAAATTTACTTAAATGATCCTAACACACTAAAATTCTAAATAAATCAAAATGTTATATGGTAATATTTAGAGTAATAATACCGATAAATAGGCGCAAAGTTCAAGGTCGATGCGCGACAGTCAGCTGTTGTGTGGCGTGACTCATACACTCGCGCGCCTGAGTATTGACATGTTACACTTTTAAGTGTAGGGTGATTTAGATAATATGCGTTTTGGGGATATCTTGTACTGATGTTGTTTATGGGGTAGTTTGTAGTTTTTAATGATAAATCTCGTATATAACGTTAATTTCACATAAACAATACACTATTAAATTTTCCGGACGATAAGCGATTCCACCCAGTATAAAAAATAAATGTAAGTAGTAAAATTCAATAAAAATAAAAAGTTAATATCCAATATATTTATTTTATTTACACGAAAATAATAAAATTTTGTAAGTAGCATTTTGCATATTAGAAGGTAAAGTGGGCTTTATTTTTATCGCACTTTGATTTAATGAACAAAACGTAAAGTTTATAAAACTTACACCAAGGTTGATCACTTCAGTGCCTATTGTAACATTATGATTTCAACTTGTGATAGTAGACAATTTAGACAATTTTTACAATAAAGAAAACAACAGCACACGCATATTATGTTCAAAAATTTCATCTAAAGCCCTGGTCTGTCGAAGCTACGCACAGCGTGCGTTGTGCGGAATGCGATGTCAAACTCGGTTTTGTATGAAAAACATTGACATTGACATGACGTTCCGCCGCAGTATGCGTCAGCCAGCGTCTGCGGTGAGGGGTCAACCGGGTGACGGGTAGACTGGTCTTTTGTACTGTCACAATATGCGTCGGTGTAGAGGGGCAAGTGCGGTGAAGCGCGGGGCGGATACATCGCACAACGTGCCGTCATTCTCATCATTTCGTCGCGGTAAGCGTATTTGCGCAATGGATTTATTTGAGGACAATATTTTTATAAATTTTCGTTTGGTTTAAACTTTTGTTTAGGCTGTGGCGCATATATCGACTATGTGCTGTCGCACAATACGTGCCCAATGGCAATGGCGCAATATTACACCACGTAGGAATAAACCTTTAAAACTTTGATTTGGTAAAAAAGATACAATTGAAAAGTAAAAATAATGAATCTTTAATAAGTACAAGATTATAAAATGGAGTCAATTACATTTATTTTATTGTTATAAAATGACGAACGGAACTGTATGTTAATTGTCCTAAGTACCTAGTACCCCATGCTTTTTGACAAATATTGCAACGGAATTAGTTCCCAACTGATCAGGGTAACAATTGGAGACAATTTATTAGTAGGTATCTATATACATTCAGTCTTAATCCCTATTTCCATGGCACTTTATCTACCCATATACGTCCCACTGCAGAGCACGGGTCTCCTCTACAATCGAGAATACCATTGAGAGTGGTTAGGCCATATTATAGTCCACTACGCTAGCTGGCCTTATCCCTATATTTGCATAGAAAGAAATACAAACAACAAACCCAATAAAACATCAATCGTTTAAGTGCACCCGCTTTTTATATGAGTTGTGTATCAGTCCATATACATATGTACATTCGTTGTATAATGGTTGTATATTATCGTCGTAGTTATTTACAAAATTTACCTGCAAGATATAATAAACTATCGCCATTCGACACAATTAGCACCACTCTCCTAGCACCTAGAGAGCATCATGTTATGACATGGTGCAATCTTAAATATGTAGTTCCTTAACGTAGTATCAAGTTCTGTGTTTTCCCCTTTTTTCCATTCCCATTGCATTAAAAACCCCTCTATATATATTGTAATTTGTGCTACTTGCACCTACGCATATATATTTTGAGCTCTGTGTTATGAATTCTGTTAAATACTAAAATATAATTATTATTGTAAAAAGTGTCCATCAGCATTGTTCCAGGTTTTGCTCGTGATAATTTTATAGGAAAATAATTTAATCGTTATGGAATTTATTTTTACCCAATTACGGTACGATCGATAACGATAATTTAAGAAAGGATATCTACATAAATCCAGTGAAATTTAATTTGATCTGACAATAAGTTGTTTAGGCGAAAAAAGATGTATTCAACAGACGCGTATTTCATTAGAATGATACGAACCACTTTTATCACGTATATATATTGCGAAAATTGTCTCGTAAACATATATACCCAGTTTATTAAAATGACGCACAAACATTTTTTTTAAGCAATTATATATATTTTCGAACATAAATGATTGTTATTTGTTGTCATAGAAATTCAAGAAAACTTCAATGCGAAATTGTCATAGTAACGTTGGTTGTCAATGAACGGTTCTGCCATTGGTCAACGGTTTTACGCACAGAGTGAAACCTATATGTGAACCACCTTTTTTGTTGTTATGTGAACTACGTTGCATGACGTCATGACGTTGCCGCTTACCGCAGTGCCGCGCGTATCCTTCGACAGACCAGGCCTTAAGTTAGTAACAACCTACTCACAACTACCTAAAAACAATTGTCAAATTAATAATTAAAGGACAGAATATAAATTTCGAGTATTTTGTTGAAAAAAATAAATAAATAAAAAATAGTGAACAATTAACACACATGCCAATAAACATAAAACTCATAATACATAACTGATATTGTAATTGAAATAAATAATTTAATTGTAAAATGCATATAAAAGCAATATTCAATTCATTCAGTTCGTAATTGTACATTAACTTATCTGTCCCGCATTCTGACAATCACTCGCCGACTCAGGATGAAACCGCCACGCACACAATACTACGACGTATTTTTATTATTGCACCTCGGTACATATATTTTTATTTGGAACATAATAACAACATCTATACATTACCGACACAATAAAAAAACCGTTCTAAGTTTTTACAAAACGTAATGTTTCCAAAAAATAATAATTTTCAGGTAACTTTATTTTCCGTGTTTTATAACAACAACAGTTCTTCAAATAGCAGCAGAAATAAAATATTTATTGTTATTAATTTTAAAAAGTCGTAGAATAAAAGTTGTAACATGTGAAGTTAGCTATTGGTGTTGATTAATATTTTTCAAATAATTATGAAATTATGTTCTTATTTGTCATAGGGTAATTGCACTAATATTTGATTCATTTGATAGGTATATATCCACAAGATATGGTTCAATATGAAATAATATAAGATGCACGATAAGATTCAAGTTTAGATTAATATTTTCTTCAAAAATAAGAGGTCTAAAGTCGAATTTGTGTTAGCAACGATTTAGGAAAATTAAATTGTGGTCAAATACAAGGTGCAACTACCCTACCGTTATTTAGAACCGTTATGAAAGTTTAAATAATACTCGTATCAACTTCTTAGGCGCTTTCGACAAAAACAGAAAAGACTGTTATAAAAAGTATATTGTAAAATAAATCGTACATGATTTTCAGGAAATAAGTATAAAATCTGAGTTAAAACTTACATTACTTATAGAAATTCATAGTTGAAGTCCATTAAAAAGTTGTATAATATTCTGATCACAGGTATCAGGTATCAGATTAAAATCATGGAAAAAAATACTTCCCTGATCTTTTATTTCGATAACATTACGTAATAACAAATTACTCTTAATTGTAAGAACGATATCCTTAAAATTATTTGTATGCAACATCCTGAACCCAACCATTCTCGACATAAATTAGACAATAAAAATTAAAATAATATAAATACTTGTGATAAGAGAATATATTTCATCTCGATTTAAATTTTCCCCGTCACCATATACACATGCCCATACTGTACAAAATATTAGGCAGGAGTTGGTAGCCTTAAAGGGGCTCGATTCAACGCCTAACGCATACTTTGGTAGGGTTATTGCAAGCTAGTTACAGAACATAAGTTTATAATTTGTAAACATCAACAGGAGTATACTCTGCAAAGTGGTGTTCTACAAAAATATATACTTTTCTTGCACAAAGTATGCTCGATGATAAACCTAATTTTGTGGACACATAAATTCTCATGTACTTATAATAATGATGAATAACTAATTACAACAACAACAAATTGAAAATAAAAAGAAACAATGTATTTAAGTTATTTCCTATTGGTCGCGCCGTTCTTGAGTTTGTTGTATTCGGTGAACATAGTGTGCACGTCTTGTAGGGATCTTTCGATTTGCTTCACGAAGTTCGACGAGCTCTGGAAAACATTAAACCTTATGTTTAAAAAACGTAATTACCATAATAAATACATATAATAAATTATTATAAAAACAAAAAATACTCTCAGGTATTAAACACCGCTTACTTCGGGAGCGTTTTTCGCCTCAAAGATATGAATATCGTTAAATATATTTAAAAGTTGCATCGTGTAAACGTGTCAGATCACGATAATCTTATGGCAGATTTCATGCAATAATGGCATACGATACTCGCCGAGAGAAATTCTCGCCGCGTATGTGGGGCTAAAACATTATCGGTATATATATTGTGTATCATATCTCCTTGTATTATGTGCATTGAAACAGATAATGTCGCAACTAACTTAGGTTATAATAATATACATACTAGTACGAACCATGACAACCAAAATTTTTGTCACATAGCAATACGGCCACAGCCGCATCAAATTGATAGATTTGATTATTTCGAACTCGAAAATACCAATTTCAGACATTTTTCGCGTAGCGTTTGACCGAACTGAATTTTCAAAAATGTCAACAAATTTTACCGGACTGTATCATAGCAATCTGTCTGATTTTCTGACTAGTTATATAATAGCTATAAGATACCGAAAACATATTTTTCAGAAGTGAATAGTGTAGCGCGAAACCAAAAAATAATTTAGGTAAATTAAAAATGAGACAAATAAATATGATGATAGCTGAACGAGACCGCCTTCGAACAGCCTCGTTCAATTGTAGAATATGTTCGGGGGTGCTGGCTGCGTGGTAAATAATACCAGTGATTAGAAAGTAGAAACTTTATTCGCACTGAGAAGTACGTTTTACAAAGTGACGTAATTGCGGCGTAATTACGACACGTAACTGCGGCACCGTCGTGATGTGGCTGCAGAGCTTCGTTCTGGTATCTCCCGGCAGCGATTCTGCTTAATTCTTCACTACTTGCTGACTACTTGCTGACTTGCTGACTACTTGCTGACTTGCTGACTTCTTGATGTTTTCTTGACTGTAGGCCGGAACCGAACTGATTTGCCCGACCCAGGGTGCCGATCTATATTCCCAATTTTGGGCTAATCCCTAGGGTCGGGCCCGCGATCGTCACAGGCGCGCTCGGCCAATGAGAGCGCGCGCTGCGGGGTGTCGCTGTAGCGACTTGCGGGGCGGTAGCTCGGTCCTGCGGGGGGTGCGGGGCCGCGAGGTGTAACTCCGCACCGAATATGTGGGAGGCACCTAAGTTCGGCGGACCTCGCACCCGACACTATGCTTAAATCAGTATATAAACTAGGGTCTGACAATATTGTTCTAACTACACAAAACTTTATATAATCTCCAATAGATAAACACTCTAGTATATAATAAGTAACAATATTGCACATAACAATTTACATAGAAAATTATGAGACTTTATACATTACAACAACAACGACTTATACATAAGTTTATAACTAAGGGAATGTTTGCTTTATTTATTTAACGATATTTTACATAAGAGCATTATAAGAACATTTATATAACTTAAATAAGATCAAAACACAAACAAGCTTAACTATTTACTATTAATTAGTCTTCGTCCTGCACAATAGCAATCCGTCTCAAAATGTTCTTTACGGGTAAATTAGGATTAGTTAATAGGAAAAAAAATATTTTCAGAAGGAAATTTGGATGCATCAAATTTTGAGACCATTCTAAATATGTTAAGGAATTTTACCGATCGGTATCATAGCAATCTGTCTGAAAATTGTTGAACTTGATGAAATGAATTAACCAGATGTAAAAAAAAATATATCAGAAGAATTCAGTGTAGCACTTCCTTTATTAGACAACTTTTCGATATCGACGGTGTTGAAGCGTGGCTGATTGCAGATCGGGCAATCACCTTGCTTTTGTCTTGCCAAAGTAGAGCGCGGACAACGTATCTATGCTATCAAAACGTGTATTAAAATAGTTAATTTTGAATTCTTAAAAACCTACTCTTCCATCCCCGAAAACTTCGTCAATGGCAGATGAGCAAACCATGCCTTATCATTGGGAATAGAAGAAGAAAAACGTCCGCGAGCCCTCGGACAACCAGCGACACACCCACGTCCGTCTGAGCAACTTATAATTTGTTGTCACTTTAAGTGAGCTTCATTTCAACGGTAAGGACAGCTGGTGAGTGACTATGTATAGTAAGAGAGTGGCAGGAGCATAATATGCAAAAAACATTCCCACCGCAGCAGGAACGTAAGAAGCGCTCAGGCATCGGCCAAGCGACTCCAAAACGTTCTTTTCTCTTTTGGTAGTACATGCGACATCTAAAATGTCTGAAAACATTTTTTTTTTGCAATCCTGCCTTATTTACGAACGGTAGAAAAAAAAATTCATTCGGATTGCTATAATACAGGTCGACTAAATTTGTTGACATTTTCAAAAATTCGCTTCAGCTATATACTACGCGCAAAATGTCTGAAAACCAACTTATTCGTCATAAAATTATAAAATCTATGTATATTTCCAATATCAGACGTATTGCTATGATACCGACTGCCTTTTTTTTGACACAGCAGAAATAGCCTCACACACAATTGCTACACTTTTGACTGTTACTACCTACCTAGTCGGGTTCAGAATCACATAATCTAACGATTTTATACAGTTTCGACCGTATTGCTATGATACATGGTTTTGGTTGTCATCTCTGGGACTATACATACATAGTACATAAATTCTATTTCCCACATTTCATCTCGTTATGTTCCCTCCTACGATATGATAGAGGGCGAGCCTACCGCCAAATCCGGCACAAAATCCTGACTGCGGGCTGATAATGAATAGTAAAATTGAATATAACTTTTTCGACCCGGGATTCAAACCCGAGACCTCTGTTTTTAATCGTAGCAACTACGCCACCGATGCAGTGGAAAGGTTGTAATAATATTAATGTAAATTATATTCTTAAAAGCGTGCCTATAATATTATTGTGCACAAAAACGAATTTTCCCTATATATATGAAACTTACAGATATTGTATTTCCTGTGCGCTGTGCATGTACGCAAAAAACACAAATAAGTTAAATAATAAAACAATTTTACACTAACTATTTAATGTTATATTTCTGTTAGCCTGTAGTTGTTCCAAGACTACATAAAATAATTTTGTAATTATAAACGTTAAATAATGTACAATAATGTACAAATTTTACACACTTTTTATTTTAAATAACTGCTTAGGAGGAGGGACAGAAATCAGATTTGTTTCATTTGGTCCTCTATGTATGAGTATCTTTAGTCTTTTTAACAAAGCAATATAGCTCCAATCGTTTGGGTCATTAAGAACTTCATTCGAATATTATAAAATGGTTTTTCCTAACACAATCCAGTTGACTGTACAGGAGTAAGTATTTATTTAATTTTTTTTTAATTCTACACAGTAATAACTTTTCTTTTAGAATGCTGGCCACAAAAAAGTTTATTGAATTCGAATTTCGAATTGTTCATGAAAATAAAAATGTATATTTTTTAGAAATTTACTCATTTTTAAATATGGAGTGGACGCTTAAAGAAGACCGTGTTGCAGTTATTGCGTTGCATCGTTGCGGTTACGCGCCAATTCAAATTTTTGACATACTGAAAAATTTGAATATAACCAAAATATTCGTTTATCGTACCCTCAAACGATACAATGAAGACTCTAGTGTAGATGACAGGTCAAGAAGTGGTCGCCCTCGGTCTGTTAGGACTCCAGCAGTGATAAAAACTGTGAAGGCGCCAATCCAAAGAAATCCCAAACGTAAGCAGAAACCCTTGGCCCTTCAGATGGGGTTAAGCAGAACCACGGTGAAAAGGGTGTTAAATGAAGACTTAGGACTTCGGGCATATCGAAGAAAAACAGGACATCGTTTGAATGCTCGTCTAATGGATCTGAGACTGAAGAGATGCCGCGCTTTGTTGAAGCGGTACGCGGGAAAAAAATATCGGGAAATTCTTTTTCAGATGTTTTTTTTTTACCGTAGTAGAGAGCTACAACAAACAAAATGATAAGGTGTACGCACACAGTAGTGAAGAAGCGAGCAACCGTATTCCGCGTGTGCAACGAGGGCATTTTCCATCCTCGCTCATGGTATGGTTGGGAGTTTCTTATTGGGGCTTAACAGAGGTACATTTTTGTGAGAAAGGGGTAAACACGAATGCAGTTGTGTATCAAAATACAGTCCTGACGAACCTTGTGGAACCTATTTCTCATACCATGTTCAATGACAGGCACTGGGTATTCCAACAAGATTCGGCGCCAGCTCATAGAGCGAAGAGCACACAAGACTGGTTGGCGGCGCGTGAAATCGACTTCATCCGGCACAAAGACTGGCCCTCCTCCAGTCCAGATTTGAATCCGTTAGATTACAAGATATGGCAACACTTGGAGGAAAAGGCGTGCTCAAAGCCTCATCCCAATTTGGAGTCACTCAAACATCCTTCATTAAGGCAGCCGCCGATATTGACATGGACCTCGTTCGTGCTGCGATAGACAACTGGCCGCACAGATTGAAGGCCTGTATTCAAAATCACGGAGGTCATTTTGAATAAACTTTAGTGTCATAAGAATCTATGTTTTGTTAAGTTCATTTTGGTATATAAATGGTTACATAATGAATAAACTTGTTTCAATTATTTTATATTAAACATGTGACAGAATTTATGACCTGACTAGGTATAAATAAAAACATGCACATATGCTATCGAATCATCCCTGCCTTGAAGACGTCAGTTGGATCGTAGCCAGCAAGTTCCGTATAGGCATTTTTATTTGCTCTAAATAACACACAGAAACGCAACCTTTCTGAATAGAATTTTCACTTGCGTTATCAAATGGATTGTTTCATTAATGTTCTCACCGTGATAGGACAGCTTCTTTTACTGGACACGTGGAAGAACAGGGTGTCCTCCGCCACGATGATGTAGGAGACTCCGTAGCCGTCGTCAGCGACCGGACCGAAGCCCCCGCCGGCGCTCACGCAGTTGGGGTACTTCTTCAGATCCAGCATGTTGGTTTGACCTGGAAATAGTGACAGGTAAATAAATAAGAGTCCTTTTAGGACTATGTTAATGTCCAATCTACAGCTGCGGTGGCCTTCGTGAAAATGAAAATAATTTATTGAATCAATTAAAATTTTCAACATCGTTTAAATTCATTAATTTTTTTATCTATCACCTGGTTCGGAAAATGGTTTTCACTAGAAAAGAACAGGCAAGCAACTCTAGTATTCGTCTTTTCAAAACCAGTTTACCATGTTTATTACATACAAATCAGAGCAATTAATTAATAATTTGTTGTCATGCGGTGGATTCATTTTGGAAAGCCATTGTTGCCAGTTATGACTCAGCATGAATGGGCAGGCTCATCCAGGGAGGTACCACTGTCTCACAGGATTCGCGTTTCGTTTGGAGAGTGAAATTGCCGAATGCTTCAGTACCCCTTTCTTATTTGTCCTTTTTCCTTCCCGTTTGCCTCCCAATTAGATGGTCCGGCTACACAACCATGATCAAAGCTTTTATTTGCATGTCGGCAATATATATTTTTTTATTATAATATTTCGAGAATATTTCTTTACTGTTTTTGACTCTGGGATGATATAGTTTTTTTACTTTTATTTATTTTTTTATAACTTCACGTAACATAATTTCTACTTTACAACCAATAAGACGTAATATTTGTTCTAATTTACTTCTGGTATTAAAATTGATAGGTTTTACAATGGTAAAAACTGAAACTGAACTGAATGCAGTTAATTAAATGTTGTTAAGGAAAATAAAGTCCGAAATACACATTTTTTAAAATAATTATTAATCACACACAAAGTACCATAAAACAATGTATAAAAACAGCAACGTACCATGCGGCGTCTGGCTAGTGGACAGCCTCCAGGGTTCGTTGAAAACCTCTTGAAGGAATGGAGACTCGACCTCCAGGTACTTGGCGACGACATACAGACAGAACAGATGGCGGTCGATGCCGCGGCCCGCCATCGCGTCCTGATAGCCCAGCTGGTGTCGGTTGCTGGCCTTCACGAACAGATCGTAGCGATCTTGTATCTGCAGACGGATTTATTTGAATATAAATAAGTGAAATACCATATGGTTGTTAAACCGAAGCCCCCATTTAAAGGAGGGGACCTTCTCTCGAATATAAGATTATCGTAAGGATGTAAAAAAGTTAGATAGTGTAATAATTTGTCAGAAAAATATAACGTTATGGCGGTTTTATAATGCGATAATGGCATACGAGTCTCGCCACAAGAAACTCTACCCGTGTAAATAGGGCTTAAGAGATAAACCTACCACTGCTACTTCTGTCAGCCAGTATTTAAAAAGGACACAAAAATAAATTAATACACCCAACAGTCACATGCATGGTCCATTGAGATCAATATTAAATTCGATCATTGAAACTTGCCGAGTCTCTTATTTGAATTACTTGTCTTTATCGAGCAACAAAATTATAATTACGTGAATAATAATTGAACTCGAAAGGTAAATGAAATTCTAGGATATATTAGTAGTCTTTAAAAAATGAAATGGCAACCAGTCAAACACCACAGACAAAATACAAAAGTACATTTAGTAAATTATTAGCAAGAATAAAAGAACTATGCGTCGCTAGACTACATTCTTAATTCGTTTCATTTCTTCAATTGCAATATATTCTAAAGCAATGCTAAAGTATTATTTAACTTTTTTAAACATTATATTGATTGTTTTGTTACTTTGGTAAACAACGGAGAAAGTAAGCTTACCTATACGGGCAAACTCCAGTTAGATTAAATTTCATAATTTTTAAAATGATGCTTGGAGTGATAAGAAACATGTGGAGTAAATTAAGTCATATGTCAATATTAAAATGGTAAGAGCAAGCAGCTGACAGGGTCATGTGAAGAAAAAACGGGAAACTTTTGCCCAACTGTAGGGTACCTGTATATTATCATTAAATTTTTAATTAGTACACATTTATAAGAATTTCTATGGTATGTAAAGTCCGCCAACACGGACTAGGCCAGCGTGGTTCGCAATCGTACTTTCGTTTGTATTGAAGGCCCATGCCCTGCAGTGGGAAGTATATGGGCGCATCATCATCATCATCATCATCTCAGCCACAGGAAGTCCACTGCTGAACATAGACCTCCCCTAAGGATCTCCACATCGACCTGTTGGAAGCGGCCTGCATCCAGCGACTTCCTGCAACTTTAGCCAGGTCATCCGTCCAACTTGTAGGCGGGTGTCCGACATTTCGCTAGCCTGTACGTGGCCTCCACTCTAGAACCTCTACATGGGCTGAAAGTAATGTAAATATTTACCGTAGCATTGGGATCGTTCATCGCCTTCACCCACGCGGTGCTCTCATTGGTGCAAGACCGTACGGTCTCGGTGCGTCCCTCGCGGAAGAGGCGTGTCATCGACGCCTCGTACGTAAGGCAGAAACGGCCCGCGTCACGGAAGTAGGATAGTTGCAGGACCAGCTGGATGAACGCGTCGGGGGATACGCGGCATTTCTTCATGAAACCTGTGTAGATAATTTAAATAGAGGGTAGTTAAATCGAATAAACCTTACTAAGCTTCATAGTGTTCTTTTTTAAGCATCGCACATTACAAAGAATGAAGTATTGAAATTATAGTTAATAGTTAAATTAACCAATAATTATTATTAAAATTTTGTTGTCAATTTATATCCAAGAAAAAAATATTGATCCTACAAGAAATTCCTCTCTGCTACCTTTGTAATAAAACCAAGAACCGGTCATTAATAAAAGGCATTATATTAAATTGAATTACTTTCTAAATATTGTATTGTAAATCATAGTACCTTTTCCATATTTAGTGTACATGAGTATTCTTAAGTCGAGGTCATTGATGAGTTTCTCGGCGACGTTGTATGAGATGTCTATGGCGTTGAGTATTTCCTCCTTGTTGAGTTCCCACTGCAGTCGGATGGGGGGAGTGGGGGGCATCATAACGGTGCCTTTGGCGTTGCCTTCACCGTTGTATCTGTGGGATAGGGTCGTGAGCCAGTCATGGACATAAAAATAAAATTTAATAATAGTATAGTGCTGTGTGAGCTTTTTGATTATGTTGTAACTATTGGAACGTTGTACCGTAAGACAATCAGTAAAGGACTACAATGATTGATATAAGTTATATATTTTTTACAAGGATAGCCTTTTTATTCACTTTTGTATTGTTTTGCAAGAAAGTGAACAACTTCACTTTTGTATTACCAAGGACTTCGGAAGCAAATGAACAGCAATTGGACTTTTTCCTTCATATTAGTATGATAACTGTTTATATTTTAGAACGATTACCATAAATCAATATCTTTCTACTACAGATATTATCTATTTAACAAACATTATGTATCAATGCGCATACATACCCGATTTCCAGTTCAGACCAGATAACATATTCCCAGAGGTGACCCATGACGGGCGCGTCGGCCCTAAAATATATAAAGTACTATTATTTCTCTTGAATATTGTATAAAAGAAGAAACAGCAAATAGAATACCTATCAGTAAGGTTCATTTATTGTTAAGCTCCCGTTTCAGTACCCCGGGGAAGGCCGAAAGGGGTATGTTAGTGTTACTGGCTTTCCAGCCCGGCACAAAGCGGATGTTATGGCCGGCCTGGGTCCCTAACAACACCTACACCAGCATAATGACTAAAACCCCTCGGTGACCGTCAAATGCATTGTCTGGTTATATACCTGACAAAACCAGGGGGAATATAGTAATTTAGTCGACAATATAGAATGAAGAATAACAAGAAACTTACCAACTGTGTTCAGCGTTGAACCCGACCTATCAATAAAAAAATACAAATTTAATCAATTTCTTTTCTGTTCACATAGACCCACAATATGTAAAGAAATGTGGTTAATTATTTAAAATGACTTACATATCCATTGGTGCTGAAGCACAGGTTGAAAGACTTGTCGAACCAGCGGTCGTATCCTTTACCGTGGAGTAAGATGTGGCCGAACTCGTCCAGTTTGCTCGGGTCCTTTTCATCGTACCCGTACTCTATGTCATCTGCAATAGATATTTTATTGCTATTGGAAATTAAGTGCAGTGGACATGATGGCCGAGACGGAATGTTCTGTTTGACGGTATTACGGCTTTTTCGATATTCGTATCAGTGTTATTCTTACGAAAACATGTCATATAAATTAAGTAGTGTTAACTCCGCTAGAATAAAGCGAGGAAAGCTGCTAAACCCACAAACTATGAAAAAAGGTATAATTAATTTTAAGCAGTTTCGGTAACGGGATGAACGATTTTTTTACCGATGCTATGAATGTGCATCCTTCTTTAAAAAAAAAAACAGGAGGACATACCAAGGCATACCATGAAGGCGGCTCGTTCGATACAGTGCAGTGAAGTGCGGTTGTGTCCCCGGTTGAACATGGTCTGCCTGATGTGGGCCCAGTGAGACCGCTCCCCAGCAGTCAGTGCAGCCAGGCGTTCCTCTCCCACCACTGGTTCTGACTTGTCGTCTAAGACTTGCTGCATTTGGCTGGAAAAAAAAGAGTTTTAGTTGGAGGAATTAACGTGGAGTGGGATAGTTTGACTGATAAAAAAATTGAGAATTAATTTTAGAAATAGATGTGGTAGAATGATAGAGATAAGTAGAAGTTGATATTAGTCTAGCTGTGAAAATACTGTGTAATTAATCATGTTGTATAATTTATTGGGTAAGATTGGATCATTGGCGCTTTTGCTTTTGTCAAACACATTTTTACACAGAGTTACATTGGCATTATACTTAAATCTAAAGTATTTTTTAAGTGTGAGAATTAAAAAGTATAGTAATAATTTATAGCCTAGACACGCTGCCAATGGTTTAATCTATGATCCAACGAACGAAATATTTCGTCTGAATAAAATCATGAGTTGCCAGGAAAGTTGCTACAATTTATACCCAATGTCATAAAGAAGACGAGGTTTCCTCCCTATCTAAATTTTGGACGGAACTAATGAATACGAATCCGGAGTGCCACTCCAGATAATGACATCTCTACCTAATCCCTTGAAGATATAAAGTTGTGACTCTAATCATATGCATATCTCATATCTCTCTCATATATATGCCAATGAAACAGACAACACGACTGCAGCTAAAATATTAAAAGTTAACTTTTCATCGAATTACTATACACGCGTGGAAGTGCATGGCATAGTAACAATAATTAATTAGAACGTATAAACCCAGATAGCGGTTGTAACGGCCCATTTAATCGCATTAGTAATGGAGCTGAATAATCAGAGAAATGATAATTTCTCGCAAAGGGCAAATGTAACGTGACCTTAATCAACTAATTTATTAGACGGATAACACGAGCTCGAATATTGATCATGTGTACAATAATTTTTATCATCAAACAACAAACGTCCCTCTAGGACTGTAACTACTCAGATGTTACCAAATAATAGTGTCTTTTCTTCGTATTATTCGTGGATATTTGAAGTGGCATAAATGGCATATTACTGAAGCTACATTATTTCTCAAAACCTACTTCAAGTTGCGAATATCATAACACTTCACTTTTGGTCTACCCTACGTAACTATTCCATACTGTTCCATACCTGTATTGTTTATAGCTTTATGAACACATTTTGCTGCTGGACATATTGAGACATATCTAACATCCAATTCATGTTTTTTTTTGGGTTTTGCTACTAATTATATGCTCGTTTAGAAATTCGTTTCAACAAAAAAAATACACTGTTTCAGCATAATACACGCTCAGACAGGTATAAGACATGTCATCTACAGACCCACTGCTGAATGCAGATCTTTTCCAAGGATTTCCAAATCGATTTTAGTTTAGTTTCAATCTAGGTAGGAACTCGAACCACTACGCAGTATTATGTGCACGCAAATTGTGTTCCCGTTCACAATTGGCATAATTAATGTAGGCCGCATCTGTTGCACTATGACCGCTAAAATACACTCCTAACTAGACGCGCAACAACTAACTATTGTGATGGTTCATAAAACAGCTGACTTGTGGCCGGTCTCTATATCATATCGATCCTTAACTAGATGTTAAAAATAGTTACCATTACCATGTCAGTACAATTCTACGTTTCAATGAGCAATTATAGACGCATATATTTATCTTACCAAGCTGTCTATAAATATACAGGGTATATCAAGACTGCTACCGAAAACGAAGCCGGGTGGTAGTCTAAGCGACTTCAGACACAATGCAACAGAAAAAGTTGCAAAAAAAGCGACAATTTTTTATTTGTTATTTTTTTCCTATGGTCATATTTGGGTGGTAAATACATTTTTTCCTAAAATTATAGTGTATACCCTTTTATTTATAAATACTCTAAGGTATAAAAGAGTTTAAGTTATTATTTTAGCAAAAACTATGGATTTACCACCCAAAAATTACGATATTTAAAAAATCATATAAAATAATTGTCGCGTTTCTATGCGAAATTTTTAATTGCATTGTGTTTGTAGCCACTAAAACTACAACCCGGCTTCGTTTTCGGTAGCAGTCTTGAGATACCCGGTATACACATCTAAATATATAATGGAATATCTTATTCAAGATAGATTATAGAGAACGGCTTTTATAAACGTCAGATACTGATAGTCCAATTGATTGCCGAGTTTGAAATTATGAAAAACCAGGGTAGCCTGAGAAAACCAAACGGTTGTACGAGTATATAATAATATTTATTTATCAAAAGATATTTGGGGTAGGCCTATGTCCAGCAGTGGACTTCCTGTGACTGAGATGATGATGATGATGAAAAAACATACACAAGATTATTGCGTAAAAGACTAGTATGTCTTTTAATTCGATGCAGTGTACACATAATCATCTGCCTTGCGCTAAGCTATGCAATATTGTAATACAGCGGCGGTATAACACAATTTCTGTGTTTTTTTTCCCGACATTTGTTATAAACAGATGACAAAAAAAACTAGTATTTTTGTAAATTTATTGCCTTATGGGTTTCAATAGCTGATGATAAAGTACGTTGATAAAGAAATAAAATTATCCGCCACAAAAATATAAATAGGTTGTGTACGATCCTCTGTCGCCGAAAGCGCTGTTGTCCAAATTGTCTCTTTGCATTTTATTATATTAGACATATTTATTACTCTTATATTATGAGTAGAAATGTCTGTTTTTATGTAATAAAAACATACACATATCAAACAAAGCGTTAAAAATACGAATGTGTAGAAAATAAATTTCTCTTACCACTCTCACTTGCCAATAGGATATACATATATGAATTATGTATATTTGAGTAGTTAGTGTTCCCTATGGGTATTCTGATGTTACTATACATTAAGAGCGTTTGTACCTTTCGCGTGCTTTTTGGCTTAAAAACAGGACTTTTAAAACGAGTTAATAGCCACCAATAAACAATTTAAAGGAAATTAATTAGTAGTAATTTTAGAAAAGGTTGTCATCTAGGGGTTTTGGTGAAGAATATTATAAATTGATAGATAATTTGTGAATACTATAAGGATTACTGAACACAGGTTTCGTTATTTAGGCTTCGAATGGCAATTTAGAAGCTTAAGATATCCGAAATCACTAAATATAAGATGAAACTTAAAATATTATCTGACTAAAAAGACCCTTATGGAGGGATTTTGCTGAAAAAAATTATCATTTTGTGTTTAGTTCTTAAAAATAAAAATTTGAACAATGCAAAATTATTCAAAAACCTCGTCAAGAACATATATTTTTCACCAACTTATCGTACATAATTTTATATAATAATTGCATACTATAATAGAAAAACACCTTTTCAATAAATTACTATTTCTATATTTTAACAATATTTGTTTTTATGTTTTCTACAAATATTTTAAAAACCACTATAAAACACGCTGTCCGACCTGCGCCAAATCAGACCGCCGCGCCGCAAGGCTTTCTAAAGGGAGGACGTATCGGTCGTCGCTCCGGCCTGGCTGCAGTCGATTTTTGCCGTGCGTAGTAAAAATATCCACGCGTGTACTGCGATTGCCACATCTTAGTACTTTGGTAGTATTTTTTATTACCTACAATGATTTTGTAGTGAGTATAATAATAATAATACATTGCGACAAATGTGATTCCAATGCTAGATTAGGTTATGTACTGTAATATAAAATTAAATATGTTTCGTAATTGTAAGGGGTTGTATGGTCCCTAACTCTATTCATGTGTTCGAACAAGTGCGTGTTTGTTCGAACACTACATGTTTAATAAAAAAATCCGTAGTGTCTACTGATTGAACACTGATAGGAATGCAACTTAACAACAGAAAATATAATTAGTACCTAAATTTGTATCGTTAATTACTTGTACAGTAATATTTGTCTACTTATAATGCAAATAAAATATTTTTATTATATTATATTACAGTTACATTTCAATTGAATATTTGAAACGCACGGATCAAAGTTGGTTGAGCTGTCTTTACAAGGAGCCGACGCGGCAGCTCTACGCACACAGATTTGGTCGCTTATGTGAGCGTGCAATAAACGAAGATATACCTATAGTTGACTTTGCGCGCAAGGTGTAAACGCTCTTAAAGTTCATTATGTATCTAATTATATACTCACATTTGTATCTCAGCCGGGCTTAGTAGGCGTCCTCTGGAGTACACCATCACCTTGAAGTACCTGCCCTTGTGGTAGACTACGATATGCGACGAGTCCTGGTAGTGAACGATCTTGTCTGATTCGATTCCCGGCGAGCGCACGGTGTTGAACAGGCGTTCGTATTGCCAGGAGCACAGTGGCACCATGTTTTGCAGCATAATCTGTTGATGTTGAGATTAGTTAAAAATATGCTTTTTATAGTTTAATCCAATAATATTTTGGCAGGTTCCGTGACGCTGTTGGGTAGACGCCGGCAGTGAATTGAGAGGTCGCGAGTTTGATTCCCGTATTGGAACAATTGTTTATGCGACCCACAAGCATGTCTCAGATGTCTGGCTTTTTGTTAGACCTAAAAGTCTAACTGATATCGAAAACCCCAGATATATTATTGTAAGGTCAGGACTATGTATGTGACTATTTGGTGTAAAAAAAATCCATAATGGATCGGCTACAAGCACTGACACTTGACTACATGACCGTGTCACTTATTGTGGCAATTCATTCAGTGAAGCTGTTAGACAGCTGTTAAACAAAATTTTATATATACGAGGGAAGAGAAATAGAATAAAAAAATGAATGAGAAAATGAAATTGTGATTAATTACTATAAAAGGAGAGCAATGCATGCATAATGCCCTAATAATGTGAGCTATGGTAAGCAGTATACCTCTGTATATAGTGGGGGCACTTTCCTTTTTAAGTAGTAAGGTAAGAAAAGTTTAGATAGAGTATCACTCAATAAAGATGGTTATCTCAGGCTGACCACATTTTGTTGGCACGCACAGGCGGATCTCGACCCATATGGTTCGATAACCATTTTCAACTGTTTTGTGGTTCAATATGATGATTTGCCACAATTTCCAGATTTTCGACCCACGGGAATACTACATTTCTGGGATAAAACGCATTCGCACGCATCAGGCAATTTTGTAAGATTAGCGTGCACAAAGGTCAGAAAAAAAAAAAACAGACAAAAATCTAACAATCATTGTTTTGAGTTCTATAACGTTAATACAGTCCCTGCATATACATTTTTCTCAATTATCTTCCATGTACAGACATCAATCGGCTACAAATTTATTTATTACATTATATTATGTATAATTTTTTGCTATATAATTTCCTTATATCACGTACAGAATAGATACGCCTTCGGATTAATTTCTAAGCAGTTCGTAGATAATAAGATATTGTTTGATAAATCGTATTTGTTTGTATTACAGTTCCGTGTGTGTCCAGATAAGGGTATCGAACCGGAGTTCATTGGTATTTTAATAAGCCTAAATTATAAATTGTTATTACTTACACACGTCATAATTAAATTATCTGTGACTTTATTTATATGCCGGCCCCAATTAGTGGTTAGATACAATGCAGTTGATAGTGCATTGGAACTCAAATAGAGTAACGAGCTAGCGAGATGTGGATAAATCCGCCTGGACAACAGGGTTTTCGAATATAATATTTTTTTTTGTATTATTTTGCGTACAAACACAAAATACATTTAAAATAAAATATTTCTATCAAAACAATATTATTACTTAAAGTAGCTTGTAACATGAGGGAAATATTAGTATTTTGAATAAAAGAGCGTGAGCGTATTAGAAATATGTTTCATATTTCCGTTTTTTACACCATGTAATGCCTATTAAGCTTAGTGAGGTCACTAGTTTTGTTTTGCATCCCTTTTCTTTTACTCCCACTACAAGATTTAAAAATTTCTAATTTGTCTCATTGTGTTTAAATTTACAATATTCTAAGTTTGCTAAATTTTGGATATGTATATACCTTTTGAAAAATACATATTTTTTCAAATATCATATTATATCTGCCAGATCGAAACCGCATACGTGGCCACATATAAAATAGTGTGACCTCAAAACGTGACAGTTGTGTGAACCACTACTACGAGTTTTCTACTGTACAGTAGTCGCTCTCCAGGGGAATCTAAACCCTATCATCAGCAATAATAGGGACTGTAGCAATCTCGCCAATATTTTTAATTTGTAGGGGAAGAGTAAGGTCATAGTACGTATATAGTACTGAGTAAATCATTTCGTTTTATAATGCTTGATATTTTCTTTTAGTAGTAAAGTAACTAGATTGGTTTTCTGCACCGGAGGTTGTAGGTCCACATGGAGAATTTTTTTTGAAGTTTACATTTTTGGGGATCCAGGCTTGTGAATAACTATTGTATACATACAGGGTATATCAAGACTGCTACCGAAAACGAAGCCGGGTGGTAGTCTAAGCGACTTCAGACACAATGCAACAGAAAAAGTTGCAAAAAAAAGCGACAATTTTTTTTTATTTTTTTCCTATGGCCATATTTGGGTGGTAAATACATTTTTTCCTAAAATAATAGTGTATACCCTTTTACTTATAAATACTCTAAGGTATAAAAGAGTTTAAATTATTATTTTAGCAAAAACTATGGATTTACCACCCAAAAATGACGATATTTAAAAAATCATAAAAAATAATTGTCGCGTTTCTATGCGAAATTTTTAATTGCATTGTGTTTGTAGCCACTAAAACTACCACCCGGCTTCGTTTTCGGTAGCAGTCTTGAGATACCCGGTATAAGTGGATGTGTGTATGTTATATAAACCCATCTGCCACCAAGTAGTAGTGCATAAGCATTATTTTGTTCTGGTTTGAAGCAAATTTTAACAACCACAAGATATAATAACCCACTCACCGGTTCCAATTCCTGTCTATCGATGAGTCTCCTGAACTTGAGGCACGCGTGTATGATGAGTCCGGCGCGAGCGGCCTGGTTCTGGGTCGGCCTCAACAGAATAGCATCGGTTCCGTAGAAGTTGGAGTTGACCATGAGCGGCGAACGACCGTGAAGGTACACGTACTCTTCCCACCAATCTGACACGTAGTTACTTGACCACCTGGAACCAATTTAATATATGACCTATGGTATTTTTGAAACAGTCGGTTTTTTTATTGCGATGAATGGCGAGAAGAGCGTGCCGTTCGCCTGATGGTAATCAATACGACCACTCATAAACAGTAGCAGAACCAAACAACTCCTTGAATCACAAAGCAATGCTTGGCATTCCACTGCGCACGCCATCTTGAGACATAAGATTTTAAGTCTCAATATGTCCAGTAGTTACTTGTGTAGTGACTGCGGGAGCTGTTGAAACTTGGTCGATTTCTGATCAGCAATTCACTATAAGCGAGCTCTTGGATTTGAAAATCTAGTGCTGGAATAGATATCCGGCAAGGTGACAGGTTTATCCTATAGCAGTCTGTTGGGTAGAAAATAAGCTCGGAAGAGTGCCAATTAGAAAAATTACTGCCTATCTCGGCAACACCCACCGCAGGCCACAGCCTATGTTTGTTCACGTGTAGCATAGTTTTACAGTTCTCCAAAATAAATCTTAAAAAATGTTTAATATGGCTGGCTTGTTGGAAAAGACCTAATATGACCTAAATAGTAGAATACGCCTAGTACGGCTAAAGGAAGTACTGCGTATGTAACTGCTTACACAAAAATCGATTAATTCTATTTCTAACATATCACAAAATATTTTGTCGTAAATAAAGTTGGCAGGGTTCTATTACAGTGTTCTTAAAACATAATATTTAAAGCCGATTTTTTAATATGTTTAATAGCCTGCCTAAGTAACAATCATGATAATCATTTTTCATGAATTTCCGGCTAAGTAAACTTAAACAATTTTATCGAAAAGCATTTCTTAGATTGTACATCGCACTCCTCTTCAAGCCATCCAATAAATTAAATGCACAATATTAATGTCACAGAATTGTAACACAATATACGAGGGGTGATCAAAAAGTAATGATAAACGGGTAATTTTAATAAAGATAAAAATTAAAAAAAAAAACATTTCGCTTCTTCAGTCCTTCACCACTTCCCAGCTAAAAAATTTTAAAAATAGGACGTCATTTGGAGGAGCTACATTCATTTGAATACCAGCAGTCGAAGCGACCACACGAAAATGGAGAAACACGAAGTGAGATGCGTCATCAAGTACCTCTGTTTGAAAAAAAGGTCTACCAAAGAGGTACACGCGGATTTGGTGGAGACACTGGGGGACTCTGATCAAGATGAACATCGCGCGGGACGCCCAACCTCGTCCCTCACTGAGGAAAACGTGAAAAAAATCGAAGATATCGTGTTAGCAGACCGAAGAGTAACCATCAGACATTTAGCTGAGGTCACAGGGATCTCATATGGCAGCATCCAAAGCATTTTGACCAGCAAAATGAATATGAAGAAGGTCTCCGCGCGTTGGGTCCCGAGAATGTTAATCTTGCAAAGTTCCATACTGACCATGAATTATTTTTGTCACGATTTGTTACCATGGACGAAACATGGATCCCATCATTTTGATCCTGAGACCAAACAACAATCGATGACTTGGAAAAGGCCATCCTCACTGACTCCTAAGAAGTTCAAAGTCTCGAGCTCGGCGGGCAAGGTTATGGCGTCCGTTTTCTGGGATGCTCAGGGAATCATAATGGTTGATTACCTGGAAAAGGGAGCTACTATTACGGGCTCCTACTACGCTGATCAAATAAGACGACTGCGAGACGCCATAAAGGAAAAAAGACGGGGCAAACTCCGAGCGAAAGTCCTGTTTCATCAGGACAACTCTCCTGCACACAGAGCCGAAGTTGCGATCGCTGCCATTCGAGAAGCAGGCTTCGAACTGGTCGAACACCCGCCCTATTCTCCAGATTTAGCCCCCAGCGATTTTCATTTGTTTCCTAAGCTCAAGGAACACCTCAGGGGCAAGAAATTTGAGGATGATAGCGAGGTGATGGATGCTGTAGAGGCATTTTGGGATAGTCAAGATACAGATTTTTTTAAAGGGTATTTTAGGTTTGTAGAAACGTTGGACTAAATATATCGACTTGTTAGGAGAGTATGTAGAAAAATAAATTAAATTTAAACTACAATCGTTGTTTTATAATACTTATTATCATTACTTTTTGATCGCCCCTCGTATTGTATTGTTTCAATACATATACGTCCCACTGCAGGGCACGGGCCTCCTCTACAATCGACAGTACGATTGAGAGTGGTTAGGACATAAGTCCACCACGCTGGCGTATTGCAGGTTGGCGGACTATACATAAGAAAACCATTTCAATTTTTCAAATCGGCATGGTATGCAGGTTTCCTCGCAATGTTTTCATTCTTTTCCTTCACTGTCTTACAATACGTGGTGATTGACTATCAATACACACATGACTCCTAAATGTCACAGTTGTGCCTTGGTCTTTGAATCCAAGACCACCATGAACAACAGTGGCAGCCACATCCGGTCTGTTCACCAATAGGCCACCACGCACTTAGTTGAGTTATAACACGAATGTAATATAATCGATATTGTACTGAATATTTAATTTTTTATTAAAAAATAAAAAAAAAACAATTCATATTGGACAAACTTATGTGATTGTACGATTTTCTCGATTCGATCAGATTTATATACTACAGTGAAAAACACCTAGGAAATTGATTTTTACGTTGTATTATAACACAACGTTAAAATAAACAAACACACTGACCTCTGACTGTGACGCACACGGCGAGTAAAGTCAATGCACCAGAAATGAACACGATAATATTACTATGTAATTTCATTTTTTCTTCTAGACATGATTGCGTCTAGAAGAAAAAATGAAATTACATGATTGCGTCTCAACGCAGAGACATTATGCAAACTGTTTTTTTTTTCTGACAGGCTAAACATACTATTGTTAGTTATGCAAATCGCGGTTTAACAAAAATATAATGTTTCATGATTATTATGAAACACAATGTAAAAAAAAAATCGAAATGTCGGACGCCCGCCTACAAGGTGGACGGACGATCCTGACTAAGGTCGCAGGAAGTCGCTGGATGCAGGCCGCTTCCAACAGGTCATTGTGGAGATCATTGGGGGAGGCCTATGTTCCGCATGATGATATGAAACGCGTCATACCAAAATATGATCGCATATCATCATGCCAAATAGATCTGATGGAAAAGCCTGCACAGAGTAAGTTGCCTGACCTGGGTATAGTACTTAGTAATTTACGGTTTCCAGCCTGTTTATTTCAGTTATTTATGGCCTACTTGAACGCTAACCATCAGTTTTGTAAAACAATATTTAAAGACGTGGCATTGACAATTGCTGACCAATATGTTATTGCATAAATATATGCTGGGTTCAGGAAATATATCAGTACAATAGACCATATTCACACTATCAAACAGCTTATAGAAAAATATAATGAATATAAAAAAAACTATTTACATTGCCTTCATAGACTACGCCAAGGCTTTTGACAGCCTCAGACATGAAGTCGTATGGCAAAGCCTAAAAGAGCAGGGCATCTAGAACATCTACATCAACATCATCAAAAATATTTATAGTGAAAGTAAAGGTAGGATAAGACTGGAATCTACAGGAGATGCTTTTGCTATTAAAAGAGGTATCAGGCAAGGTGACCCACTTTCACCGAAGCTGTTCACAGCAGTGTTAGAACAAATGTTCAGGAAGTTGAATTGGGAGCATCTAGGTCTAAACATAAATGGATCACGATTAAATCATCTTAGATTTGCGGATGACCTGGTTCTATTGGAAAAAGATCCTAAAACTACTGGAGTCCATGATACAAACCCTAGCAGACAAAAGTAGAGAAGTAGGCCTAGAGATGAACTCCAGCAAAACTAAGATGACTAATTCAGTTCCCGTAGACATAACAGTTAAAGGACAGAAACTGGAATATGTAGATTAATATGTATATCTCGGCCAGATAATATCACCTAAAGACCAGATGTCGAAAGAGTAGGGGTAGGGGAAAAAATTGCAACAGAAGACCTTTGATACCTGTATTCTACCTTGCATTACATATGGCTGCGAAACCTGGGCTTTGACAAAACTCCATAGAGATAAACTAGCAAGATGTCAAAGAAATATGGAGAGAAGCATGTTAGGATTAAAACTTAAAGATAAAGTAAGAAGTACAGACATCAGGCACAAAACGAAATTAACTGATATCCTGGTCCGTATTGATCAACTTAAATGGAGGTGGACTGGACATATGCTCAGGTGTAAAAAGGAGAAATGGAGCAAACAGGTGACAATTTGGTACACAAGGGATGGCATTACGAGTCGAGGTCGTAAAAAGAGAAAATGGGAGGATGACCTGAAAATGCCTTTAGGTCCCCTCTGGACAAGAGTGGCGGCAGACAGGAAACAGTGGAAAGAGTTGGAAGAGGCCTTTGCCATAAGGCACACCGAACTGAATGATGTTTTGTAGTTTAATGTAGATTTTAGTTTCAGATACTTTGTTTTAAATATGTAAAAATGTCAAAAGTTCGGAAATAAAGGCTTTATTATTATTATTATTATTTTATGTAGGGTGATATTTACATGTGGTATTAAATTTAACATAATTATTTCCCATCACACCACGTGATATTGTACAAAAGAAGAAATCCGAGACGATTTTTGTCAAAAATTGAGATTTTTACCTCTTAGCTGAACATCAGATCGGTTCGGGAACTTACCTGAGCCGTAAAAAGACTCGTACATAAGCTGGTTGATCAAAACTCTTTTAAACGAAAATCAAATACTAAGCAGTTCTTTTTTCAAATTTGGTACAATGTTACCGGCTATGTATATGTCAATATCAGTCTAGCAAAATGTGATTATCTTACCATGATTTCAATACAAGGTATCTCTGTAGCTTAACGGCTATTGTCTCTTCAAACTCCTTAGCTAATGACTCCACTCGCTTATAATTTTCGTCGTCTAGTAACGGACGAACACTAATCAGGTACTGGAAAAGGAAGATATAGTTTAGTAAGTACATCAGTACTTTTAAAATAAATAATAAATATACCCAGCAATCACACACATAGCCCTTAACCCACATTACGATCAATTAAGTTTTGTGTCCTGGGTATCAGAAACTATGAGAGACTTTTCGGTCTCACAAACACCCAATTCAGAGATAAGTACTTGTGGACCTCACAAACAATTATCTAGGTCACAGACGGCGCCTAACCAACTGTGTCACGGGGACTGTCAAAATTCACAGAAGTTCTCGCTAATGACGAGATTTTATAATTATGATATTCAGTTACAGGAATTCTACTCAATACAGGCTTTTCTCAAAAAAGTCCATAACAGTATTTGAGCATCTGACTGCAAGTTACAATAGGTTGGGCTGAAACAGCCTATTACCGAATGAGGTGACCTGGCAATCAGTCGTTCTTCAAATTGTAAGCCAAATCATTCCGAAAAAATGATATAAAACTAATCTCCTGAGGCCCGTCTTCAAATATTGGATCCAATTTCAGTCTGGCCCTACATTATGATACAAATATTGAATAATAAATATACATAATACAAATAACAATTTATGTTACTATTGCCTTAACTTCACTTATAAGTGAATATAACATTGCTACCAACATCACGAGCAATAATAATAGGCTGATTTTGACCTCACAAATGCTTGAGAGTACTCGATCTCGACATTATGTTATTTAAGACATGGAGTCTTTCCTATAATTTACTATACTTTGAAATACCCACCCGTTTCATAGTCTCCTTGACCGAAGGCAGAGGTAGTCTCGGCAGCGAACCCTGGAAGCTGTAGAGCTTGGGCTTGTTCCACCCTGACAGCACCTTGACGACGCTCACCCACAACTTGGTCTTCAGAGATATCCTGGACCCGGGCGCGCGGGACTCGTACATCCAGCCCTGGAATTATATACTCCTTAGTATCCAATGTACTGCATTAGCCCATAACCGCCCACTACTAGCTCTGCAAACAAGAGTTCGATTGAGCGGGATTAGGCTTTAATTTGCGATGTCTTAGTGCGGATTGACGGGCATTACTAGTATTTGGTGGTAACGGGCCAGAGTCGGCTGCCTTCATTTTCATGGTGGTCGTGGATTCAAATCCCAGGACACGCCTCTGACTTTTCGAGGTCATGTGTGTATTGATATTCAATCACTACTCACTATAACTAAGAAAAAAAACATCGTTAGGAAACCTGAATTCTATAGCGATTTGAAAGAGCGCATATTAATATTTAACGAGAATTTACTTTTGAAACAAATATTACGCGATATAGGCATATTTGTATAACGCATAATTCGCGGTTGTGGCTAGTTGGAGTAGGCAGACAATAATCAGTGGTATGAACTACTTCGTACCTAAATAAAATACAATCGTATTTTTAATCATGAAAGATCTACTTGAAGACTTAGCTTCTTTCAATCATACGTAAAGCCCATTCCTAGCGTAGATATCACGGATAGATTGTAGTTAGACATAAAAATAATCTGTACTTCCTTATATTCTTCATAGGAAAGACATTCCCAGACAAAGATATAAAGATATCCCCAGAGGCCATAATATATTCAATGTTCATAATACAATACAGACAGTACAAAAGGAGCACAGTTGAAATACTAGACTTGAACAAACAACCTAATAATAGATGCAGGAAGTCGCTGGATACATTTTATTTCCAACATATTGCGGTAGACATTCCTGGGGGAAGACAATGTTCGGCAATGGAGTTTCCGAGGTTGGAGGTTATGCTATATCCACAATAAAGTACGAAAATGTCGCCGCAATCTACATTTGTCTCCCGCCAAACAGTGTAAATGCACCATTGTGTTCCGATTTGAAGGATATTGTAGCCAGAGTAACTATTGTGTCATTCTCGAGCTGGCGAGCGCAGTGTAATACCAAGCATTATTTATTTCATGATTCATGGTTTTGCTAGTATCGCTTACCATCAGGCAAACGGCATCCTCATCTCGCCGTTCTTTTTTTTTATTTCAATGAATGGCGAGACGAGCAAGCCGTTTGCCTGATGGTAAGCGATACGACCGCTCATAAACAGTAGCAACATTCCACTGCGCTCGCCATCCTGAGACATAAGATGTTAAGTCTCAATATTTCCAGTAGTCACTCTGGCTAGAATGTCCTTCAATCCGAAACAAAACAGTGCATTAACACTGCTGTTTCACGGGAGAAACAGACATTGCAGTGGTAACTACCCAGATGATCTCTCACATATGAGAGACCTACCTACCACCAGTAAAGTAAAAAAAATAATCGTGATAGTCCAAAATGTGTCGCTTTTAGAATACATCCCACTGCAGGGCCTCTGCAATCAAGAGACCGATTGAGAGGGGTTAGGCAACATGTGGGCGATATAGTCCACTACGCTGTTTTAGTGCGGATATACCCGGTTTCAGGCAGGCCGGTATAATATACATATCATCAGATGCTGATCATTTTGTCGTATTATATGGTAGCACAAAAATCAATAAGTAAACATGGAGAATAAATAAATGCTATAACGAAGTACTCTTTTTAAATTTACAACCAGCCTCTGATATTTAATAATATATCTTTGTTCGATAATAATAGTGGTGAAATCTATGTAGGACGCATGGAGATAACAATAAAAAATACCATATTTTGCGGCAACTGTCCGCAGACCTTTTAATGAATTATTATCGTGTAGAAAAATTAAATCATATTCGAATCAAAAGGATTTAGTATTCAAATATTTTGATAAGAAAATTAGTAATTCAGTTTAAGGACCTTTGCGACACAGTTATGAAACAAATTGAATCTATGAATAACATGCAAAATGTTGCAAACTGTCACAAATTCTATATTATGTGTTGTTGCGCTACAATTACATAAAAATATAAGTTAGCACGAAGATACGACTGCTTTTTGATTAATATGTGCAATGCTGTAATTATTTACGACCTATTTTATTTATAGAATGCTTTGTCCCTAGCGAACGACTTTTTTAGTCAGTTTGAGCGAAGAAGAATAATATTCGATAGTTAAAGAATGTTTTAAAACTGTCTATGAATAAGACTGATATTCTAAACGCTAACGAAGGATTGCTCGTGACAGCCGGACGTGTTAATTCTGCCGGCCAGTTCCGAGCTGGTTATGTTAGCCGATTCCGAACGTGCCGTATTTCCGTGCCATAGACTTAGATTTTTTATAAACGATGTCTGGGCTTATACTAATCATAATTAAATATTGAACACTACAGAGGCGTCGCGTCGTGCGGTTTGGTAGACTTCGCATACCTTTTAACTTCTTTAGTTTTAGATATGTACGTGGTTTTCTTAAGATGGCTTCATTTACTGTTACCAAGTACGATAAAGTAAATTTAAATACACATATAACGTCAAAAGTTAGAAGTGAATGCTTTGGAAGCAAGCAAACGAAATGTCGGGCGCCCATCCAAGATGAACGGACGATCTGGTTAAGGTCACAGGAAATCGCTGGATGCAGGACGCTTCCAACAGATATATTTGGCGATCCATGGGGGAAACCTATGTTCAACAGTTAACTTCTTTTGGCTAAAGAGAAAGTGATAATGCTTTCGACTTGAATCCACAATATCCTGTCACAAAGATAGTATATTTACCTTGTACATAAGCAGCAGTTTTAGCAGGTACCGCATGAGGAAAATGACTGACAGCCACATGGTAAGTGCTACTAAGAAGCAAGCAATCACTTGCCAAACCGCCGCGTCGCTGATCAAAACAAAAAATAAATTAAAAATAACAATGCCAAATAAACAAACTGGAACAAAACATTTAACTACATACACACGGGCATATAATCATTTCATTCATTTTATATGGTCTAACTGAAGTTAAAACGCCGACTTGTAAATGCCTTAGATTTAACGCTTTAATTCTAAAATTTACATGTAAAGAATCTAATATTGGTTTTTTCAAATCGAATACCTAATCATCCTATCTTACAAAAATCCTGTCCTAAATGACACGGTTTGGTACTAGATGGTACTAGATAAGTAGAGGACGTACGTCATTTAACAATGTAGCTCGTTTTGTGTCAGAATCTAGTTTTGTTAATAAAAGATTTCTATAATTTGTAAATTATGTTTAGCGCTTTGGATACAAAATAAGCTACTAATCTTGATAACATAGTAAATAAATAATTGATAATAATATGCCTGAATCTCAACATTGCCGAAGCCTAGTGGTTTTAAAAAAAAAATATGTTGGCTTGATGTACATATTAAATGTATGGTCTTATAACTATTGACTGAAGGTTGACAAAATGGAGTATATTTAGTAGAATTAAAGACCCTGACATCAGCATGCATAACGCCAGCGAAAATTAACAAATTGCTAAAAAAAGTGTGAGTAAGTATTAAGCAGAATTCTGACTATTGTATAATCAATATTGTAAGGATTATTATTTTTATCAATTAAATAATTAATCGTCAGGCACATTATAGAACACACCTAAAAACTTACAGACACATGGACTGTCGTTATTGCTTTACAACAACAACAACAACTTTACAAGGAACAAGTCTCAACACTGCGATTATATAGTGTATTGTAATACATATGTACACATACATAACAACTCACGCCTTTTCGCAAAACAGTCTACCCCAGACAGAGTTGCTGGTAAGAACCAGTACATCCACGTTTTGCCGTATGTGTTCCGTCCCACGATGTGGTTGGGAGCTTATCGCCATATTGGGCACAAATTCCCGACTCCTGGCTGATAATGAATTGAAAAATCCACTATCATTTCACCCGACCCGGGATTCGAACCCGAGACCTCAGCTTTATAATGCTACCGTCGTACAACTACGCCACCTAGGCAGTTGAACTGTATTAAATATGGTAATATCCTTAATTATAGTGTACAATAAAGGACAGCGCAACGATTGGACAGCACTAGAGGTCTTTGAGCTAATAAAGGACATATTGGTGTTATGACCAAGGGCACTCGTTGCCTATCTTAGATTATATACTCGTCTAGATTGAGCAATGTCCACAAACGATGCGCTAAAAGTGTCCTCACTTTCGTTGATATGTGTGAGTACGGGTCGTGTAATTATTGTAATCCAACTGTCAAGGTGTGTGTGTTTAGGGATGCCTACTCCAGATTATTAACTTAACTTTTCCCCATTATTTGATATACAAAATAGGTTAAATAAAATATTTTTTCTTTATTTAAAGTCACACTATTAATTATATTTATAACGCATTTTAGTAAAAACAATAAAGATCTAAACCCATCTCCTAGTGTTTGTTTCCGAATAGAATTAACTCTTTGGATTTATTGCCTGGGCTGTTATCTGATTTCCGTATTTATGTAAAATATAAATCATCATAAGTAAAATGTTCGGAACACACAACTGAAGTCATGTGAGGCTACGAATGGTCTTCTTTTCGTTTCCGCTGTGTAATGTCTCTCCAGCAATTTGCTAGTACGGAATCCGTAGGACGTCTAAAAATATTATTAGGACCTTGAATAAGTTCTCGCTGTTTCTTCAAAGATGACAATAGCAGTACCCCGTTTATGAAATTTTGAATGGTACATGCAAGGCAAAGAATTAATAAAATTACTATGAAGTGCATGCCGTCGTGGGTTTCATTAATATCGTGTAAGTAAGTTTTATTTACTCATTCAATAAATAATGCCATTCTTCTTGTTGTTATTCTGATCGAAATATTATGTAATGATATTTGTGTTTTATAGTTTCTCCCATAGTTTCAACAAATTTTCCTAGTAATAAATTGACAACACTGGCCAATGAAACTCATCTTCAAAATAATGAATTAAAAGTTCATGTTTTCTTCAAATAATAGTGGTTTAACAATAATGTTACCGATAGAAAGTGATATTGGTATTATTATACAGTTTTCCCACACAATTGCGATACAATTCGACAGCACAAACCGGCATAATTAATTATTTTTCGGGAGCACGTTATCCATATGTAGTTCAAATGACACTGACGTACGTGAGAAGCGAGTCTACCAAATTTGGTAGACTTTTTTTGAGCCGCGCGGTGAGGTGTGATGTGTCATCTAGACGAGTATATAATCTAAGTTGCCTATCAACTTCGCAGACACGAAGGGCATATTTGAATATACCACACAGTCTGGTATTATCGACGTGTGTAGGCCAAAACGGTTTTTCACACTAACGTTTAAAGCCGGAGGTACTAAAGTTACATATGTACATGGAATAACGATTTGATATATACAACATGCCCATTCAGCATAACCAGTAAGGATAGGACTTTCTTAAGAAATATTGAAATCACATCCCATTGTCTCAAATAATACAACACTAATTATTCAGCAACACAGTTATAACATTTCATAAGAACGCGATAAATAAGTAAATTAGTAGAAGGACAGACGTTTTCGGCAGACCGAAACAGTTTTTCGGAGTTACTGTAAAGCCGGTTACCTACATCTTGGTTCATGGATACTTAGGGTGCTATTAAAGTATCACAAATTTTGTTATGAAGCGAACAATAAAGGGTAACTATGTTTAAAGGAAGATGTGTAAATGGGACAATTTTGTGAAAATAAATAAAGGTCGCAAATCATTGAGCGGGTAAATCATGAGTGATTTGATGCATATATGTACATACATACACAAATAGACATAAATTGTAGCCATTGTATTGTGCCGGATAGTCGGGTATGTTTTCATCAGAAGGACACGTGTGCCATCCTTACGTCTAATAAAACACGTCTCTGTTTGGTACTCATTACTCAGAAATTAAATAACATTTTTTTTATTACCGAATACCAATAATAGGGCGAAAGTCACCAACAGGTTAAAAAATCAATAAATCATGAGGGGAAATGACGGGACAGATAATCCGAAAACGAAGTCACTGATATGTTAGCTGACCGAGTCGCCACTGTCCACTGCTCCAGAATTAGAGCACAACAACGCACGCATTGTCCCCAAATATCGTCACGTATAACTACGTCACCAAGTGGACTTTGTTCCGATCGCTGGAAGTTACCGACGCTTCGGAACTAACGTTTAAAATATTCAGCAGAACAATCAAATCATTATCTGTGTTGCGCAATGCACGTTCCATATAATCCGGTGGTTTTGCAACTGCATATAATAATTATTGACCGATCAAGGACGCGAGAAGTAATTGACACATCCGAAATGACCATTCATAGCAAAGAATTAGTAATGATAATACATGTTAATCCAACGAATTGTTACGAGATAACAAACACGGAACTATTCTTCTGATTACGTGACACAGATAAGTTACGTATTTATAAATTGCCAACAATGATTGAATTGTATTTTTAATGTAATGCCCACACGCGTACAAGGACGCCGCCCCGCTTATTGAGGTCATAGCTTGATCGATAAATTGCGGAATAAGCGATCATTCGGTTCAATCAACGGAGAGACGAATCTATAATTCTGATAATAAATTAATAAAGGAAAATAATATTTTTCACCTACATATTATCGTTGTATCTAAATGAATACATAATTACACATATATAAGCGCCGCTTGTTACACATATATAAGCGCCGCTTGTTACACATATATAAGCGCTTTGTTTTGAAATGTTTTTTAAGTTGTGTGGTGTACAATAAAGTATTAATAAATAAATAAATAATTATTGACAATAGATATAGATTTTATACTTAGCTAAAAAATTCTGACACAAAACTAGAAACTACAAAAAACAAGTCCAATCATGACATTTCATTACTACGAGTATATTTCTAGATAATGCATGAACCTACTTTAAATTTAACTTGGCAATAAGAAATAATTAACTACATTTTTACTAAACTATTAATACCTAAAGTAACTTCATACCAAAATAAAATAACACTTTCTGTTTCGCCACGACACGTATACAATACATTAATAATAGGAAACGATATCAATAGTCAGTCAAATTCATGAACCAGTGCGTAGCTAATTTGGCCCCCTTAAGTCCTCAGTTGTACAGGGAAGACAGATCAGCGCCAGTTATCTAATTTTGTTGTGCATTTAGCTGTGTGGGGGACAGTCATTAGTATGTCGCTCCCGGCGCGATTACGAGGGGGAAATGACAGATCTATCTTTTTATAAATGACCAGGTATTTTAACTGCCATATCATGTATGCCCCTCTTTCAAGGTTGTTTTATTCTTATTGATCAACTTCAATATGTTTTATACCTTAAAACTCGATACATACTCCCCTAAATAAGATATTAATTTCCCATTTCTCCCCAAAAAATGAGAAAATTATACTTTATCAACAAAGATTTCCTCCACTTAAAACATAAAAATCTAAAACCATACAATTGGTCATTATTTATCTATAATAACTACTTAGATATAGGTGTACGTGTACCAGAATCTCATGGCATAAAATTAAAAACAAACATAATAATTATTTTTATGTGGCAATACCATTGGTCAACAGTTGTTACAAAACTTGAGTTATGTCATTCAATGTGAATATTTTAAGATTTCTATACTTCCTTATCGAAAATATACAAACTAGCGCTACGATCACAAGTGCGATACATTGTTTACAAGGTTTATCGAGATCCGTGTATAATTTGGTCAAATTTAAACAAGAGCGACGTCGTTTTAACAAATAAGTCGGAGTGAATAGTTTTGATACTTCATTTTTTATTGGTTAGTGTTAGATATTTACATGTGTTTTATTGTGTATACTTTGATATCATTTTTGAAACTAAACAGTAATGCATTAAATACCTATTTACAGGAGTTTCCGGAGATTTTAGATAAGGATCTATCAAACAATAATATATTTTGCTCTTCTAGTGAACAGTTGTAATCCCAGAAGAGATCTTTATTATAAATAATTATCATCAACATCTTCATCTGATAATGTACTGCTAGGATCTTTAGAAATAAGCCCTGACTAAAGTGTTATTGAAATAAAGAAGACTGAAAATAAAATTATACGTTTTCTTATTGTACAATCTTGCATCTTTCGTATAACATTTTTGGAATCTAATAATTATTTAAATAAAACCGACTCATAATCAAACTACTTACAATTTACAAATTGAAAAATATTTGATTAAGTGAGAACTAATAAGAAGAGAAAATTAAAACGAAACTGTTGGCTCGGTACCACCATTTTTATCTACGTTTTGGAAGTACCAGCGCTTTGTATCTGTATCTGTATCAGCCTATATACGTCCCACTGCAGGGCACGGGCCTACTCTACAATCGAGAGTACGACTGAGAGTGTGTATATTAAACTCATAAGGCACGTATGTATTTCATAATTTAGAACTGAAAAAATCTAAATTGGTTATTAATCTGAAAGTACAATTGTTTAAATAAAAACATTTTGTACTTTATTTACTAACTCGATCTTCCAACACAAACTTTAGTCAAACAAACAGATAAAAAATAATTTAAGGTCGGTTCCGGTATAGGTATCATGTAAATAACTATATGTAGTTGTTTTTTTTTTCTCTTTACAAACAGACACTTCAATTACCTAAACATCATAGATGTATTTTTTTTTTGTTGCAATAATAGGCGAGACTAGAATGCCGTTCGCATGATGGTAAGCGATACGACCGCTCATGAACAGTAGCAAAACCAAACAACGCCTTGAATTACAAAGCAATGCTTGGCATTCAACTGCGCTCGCCATCCTGAGACATGAGATTTTAAGTCTCAATAGGTCCATTAGTTACTCTGGCTACAATGTCCTTCAATCGGAAACACAACAGTGCATTTACACTGCTGTTTGACGGTAGAAATAGACATTGCGGTGGTACCTACCCAGGCGACCTCTCACCTATATGAGAGACATACCACCAGTGAGAATTTTTTGGTAACAATAATGAATTAATTATATTGCAATGTTAAGAATATGCATACTGTATAATAAGTACAATAACATTAATTATAGTTAAATAAAATTGAAAACTTTTGTTAATTGTTTTATTTATTTTGTACTTTGCTGTCATTTTATGGCAGCTATTAATGTGACAAAATACTTTAACATGTGACTATTTTGCACATTATTTTTAATTATTATATTTATGAATTATGCGTAAGTATTAAATAGCTGCACAGTATACACTGAATGATAAACTAAAAGACATGGACAATGACGATCCAACACCAACTGCTAATAATTAGGAATTAAAAAGCAGGGAGATAATATGAACATTCAACAATACTTGCAACTTACCCCGGCAATAACGTTAACATTTTTTGTACTAAACCAAATGGTATGTTGAAGCCGCCGAAGTGAGCGCCGACGATCACCGCCCAGAGCACGTAGAGGGACTGCAAATGCCCAGGGTATACGCCATTGTGCACGTTGTTCTGTGAACATACACCTCACGTGAAATAGCCTTTATTTTGCCGGCAAAAGGCACGCAGGTCTCCTTTTACACGGTATCTTTAGTTGACCTTGTTTTTAATAAAAATATGAATAAAAGGACTACAATTAATACTGTTTATTTTTATACATTACGCCGGATTAACGTGTTATTTGTACGGTTTGCACTTTTTTGTATAGCGACGTATATAGCCAGGTAGCAATTATGGATCACGACTTAGCTTAATCGTAACTACATAATACGATGTGGTTTTTATACAGCATTTTCTGTCTCTTCGTGCCTTAGCGTATGTTTATTCAAAATTATTTGTTTATTCTTTACGTTCATGGTATTTCTGAATTTCTGGGGTATGTCAGAACTCCAGGACACTTATGTGGCCGGGATGGGCTTAAGTCTCGTATTCATGGTAACATTTGTTTGGCAACACGGTTACAACAAACACTACGTTAGAACTGATGTGTTGACAACAATTACTTATCCTACAGCAACCCACGCTTTGTAACTATAAAATGTATGTATTTTACTCCATTTTAATACACTTTTATTAGCTTCAGACCAGGGATGATGCGAATATTCGCATCCGCATCCGCAAATGCGGAGGTTCCGCATAGATTTGGACATCTGCATCCGCATCCGCATCCGCAATAATCGATACGGATATTTATGCGGATGCGGATGTAATACAAAATGAGACAAGACAGAAATTTGGCGGTGCCGACTGCCGGCGAATGGCGCGTGCCGTTCGCACGTGACATTGACCAATGGGAGCGAAAGAATTAGTGACATGATCCGACGCGTTTGTTGTTGCTATGAAGCTTTACTCAAAAAAGAATTGCTTCTTACCGTTTTTTAAAAAAAAAAGTCTATGTGGATGAAAATCCTCTTAAGTGGTGTTTATCGAGAGGAAAAAAGATATTATTGCCGATAGCACAAATATTTTTATCCACTAAATAAAGGAGTGATCCTAGCGAACAATTATTTGCAGCGTGGGTTTAATTTACGAACCTCTTCCCAACCGCCTTGTTATTAGAAAAGGCGGCGCGTCGTTATACTTAATAAATGAAATGGTGTTCTTTTGCGAGCACTTGGGGCTACTCAAAACGAAGGTAATGCATTTAATTATCAATAGAGAAGATGGCTAGAACCTTGCACAAGCATGGGATCGAATTCTACACTTAATTATATCGGAATCCAAAAGTCCAACTGCCAGACATCAAGACACAGTGAGCTTCTTCTGAGTAGACCGAAACGCAAAAACAGATTAATGTTTAAATTAACTTTTTACTTTAATAATTGTAAATTACGGGTAGTTAAATTCCGCCCCGTGACCATAAATCCTTTAAAGTAATCGAAATATCTGGAAGTTAAACAATATAAAAATTAACATATATAATATTATTTATACATTAACTAGCCGCCCGGCCCAGCTTCGCCCGGTACAAATAGATTTCTGTACAATAATATGTACGTATTATACATATAAACTTTCCTCTTATATCCCTCTATCTATTAAAAAAAACGCATCATAATCTGTTGTGTAGTTTTAAAGATTTAAGCATACAAAGGGACATAGGGACAGAGAAAGCGACTTTATTACACGCTTTATATTAGCTTCACTTGTATGTTTGTTTGTAACCGACTTCTTTGGGCGCGATTTTGATCCACTTTAAACAGCCAGATTTCATTCAAATTTTGCACACCTGTCAAAGACCGATGACAATACAATAATTCGATTAAAATATATAATTATCCTGATTAGATTCGCCAGGATTAATTATTCTTATAATTGATGACCATTGCTACTGACCACTAGGTGGCGTATAGATGAACATAATTTGCTACTGACTAATAGATGGCGTGATCACGTCAATAATGCATATTTCCACTATTCATCGGTAGATGGCGTTAACATTGTATTCTTCAAGTGTCAAATGTTACTACTGACCAACAGATGGCGTTATTGATTGGAAATACAGCCGTAGATGGTTGTTTTTAGTCAAAACAATTAAATAATAGTTAAAAAAAACTAAAATACACGCTTTAATAAGATATACAACTAAAAAAGTAAAAATAATTGATACTGAATTTAAGATAAGAAAATGGAGTAAAATACATATATTTTATTGTTACAAAGCGTGGGGTGTTTACAACAATTACTTATCCTCCTGCACCCCACGCTTTGTAACAATAAAATATATATATTTTACTCCATTTTCTTATCTTAAATTCAGTATCAATTATTTTTACTTTTTTAGTTGTATATCTTATTAAAGCGTGTATTTTAGTTTTTTTAACTATTATTTAATTTTATACTATGTAGTGATATTTATAGATTGTAATCGATAAATATTAGAAAGCGATAAAATCCGTAAATAATAGTTTAATTTCAATATTCATTCATATACTATATTTATATAAAATCTTAAACATCCGCATCCGCATCCGCATCCGCGGATGTGAGCCTTTGTAAATCCGCATCCGCATTCGCATCCGCGGATGTGAAAAAATCGACATCCGCAACATCCCTACTTCAGACGTATGTATGTTAGTATGTAACGGAATCTTTGAACATGATTTTGAGGAGGCCTATGTTCAGCAGTGGACTTCCTGTGGCTGATATGATGATGATGATGATGATGATGATGATGATGATGAAAGAGGGTAGACCCCTTAAGCTGAAATCAAACTATCGTACGTACATCTTACGCATAGAGTAAAGAACTGGCCATAGATACTAGATGCGGCTAACTGGCCAATCAGGCAAACTGGCAAATCTCTGTATTTTTTATATTTCTTCAGGGTTCGGCCCCAATGAAACTTAATTTATGTACATTAATTTGTTTCATTAATAAATGTACTCCGCGGTCCCAATTTCAATTTACGTATTTTGAACCAGTCTCAGCGATCACATATTTCATGGTTTACAGGTTAGTGCTACACAAACCACTTCTCGCTATCGGCACATGCATAATGCATTTCGCATCTCTTATCTTTAACATTATCTTTACTGAGTCATGACTAGATGCTAGAGCACTAGAATTGGCATTCCTGACTTGAATATTGAAACTTTGATTTGAATCTACGAACACATCGCTTTTATTCATAGACGGCTCATAGACCTATTTTAGCTATCGTATGTTGTATCGTTGTTCCTTTCGAACGACTTTTAACTCATTCTAAGCATAGAAGACAAAACAATAGTAAATTAATATGGGTTTATAAATAAGACCGTTAGTATAATAATATATTTGATACTAGCACGATAGTGTTTAATGTTATAATAAAAAGCAAGTGAAGTCGATAATAACTATTCACAAGTTATATAATAAAGCTAAATTTTGCGATTTGCGATTGGGATTCACAAAGCCGATCGGCTAATATTTTTATATGATTTCGTGTAATCTATGAAGGTGTGGTATTTTTTTATGAACCCATTTAAAGAAGAAACTGAACAGTTAATTTTGTCTGTGTGTAATTTCAGACGTGAAAAGTTGGTATAATATATGGTTATAATATCATATGGTCAGTTTTTTTTTACAAATTCTGTGGGGGGCAACTAGCAATAGCAGAAATATAGAGCATGCTAAGGCTTCAAAGATAACAAGGTGGTGATGTTAATTTGAAATAGCAATAATTCCCATTGCTAATTGTGTCAATAATGTACTACTACAGTATAGCCCAGATAAAACATCTACCGACAAGAGACACCTGAGAAATTATTTTCATGTTGTGAAATTGATTCAAGGTCGTGCTTTGTTTAGTTGTGTTTTTTAATTTTGTACTTCGAAAATGCAGTCAGTCTGAACCAATTATAATACCAACGACATATTCCTTGTGCGTTCGGTTGAGTCCACCAAGATTTTGACCATCATGATGCAGCAAAAACCTCCTCAAATTCAAATAGTATTGTACTGTCACATTTATGACATCCTAAAGTATTAGATAGTATCTAACTAAAAACAGGAACAATGAATTGTAACAGATTTGGCGGTCTTAGGGATGGCCATAGCGGAACTTCTTACCGACAAGCAGCACGAACATGCAGTTTGAGTCATGTCATTTGTAAAATTCACATCCATCACAGACTAGAAAGAATTTAATTGTGTTCGATTGCGTCCTTAGTACAGTTTTTCTAAAATAATAAAATAAATAAAGAAAATAAAATGCAAAAAGAAAACGGGTCTTTAAAATCAATGGTACGAAGTGATTATTTTTACACAAAAAATATGTTTTGTTTTATTTTTTTCTATACTATTGTAGTTTAATTAATGGCTTTTGTGTTTTTTTGTTTCTTTACTAGTCTTTATTACATACATACATAATATCACGCCTTTTTCCCAGAAGGGGTAGGCAGAGGTGCCAGGACACCCACATTTCGCCTTGTATGTTCCGTCCCACGATGTGATAGGTAGATATGGGCACAAATTCCTGACTCTGGGCTGATAATGAATAGAAAAATCCAATATCACTTTGTCCAACCCGGGATTCGAACCCGAGACCTCAGCTTTGTAACCGTACCTTAGTACAATTACGCCACCAAGGCAGTCTTTTAAGTCTTTATTATGTTTGTTTAAATATTAATATTCTAAGACTCACCCTGAAGCGGGCCAGGCGTTTCTTCCATGACCTCAACCCTGACTCCCACACCAGGTACAGCACTTCCCGGTCAAAGTTCACGTCCCACCCATCGTGGGTGATCGCAAACGAAAAGGCGACAGCTGAGTGCGCTTCCGCCATTTTGACTTATCCAAAATCTGCAAAACGAAACGCATTTAACATTCGCTTCGACAAATATAATTTAATTCTGCACATTCATTATAAATGCATAATGTCACACAAAGTACAGTAGATAAAGCAAAACATTTTAATAGTATATTTTATACTAGCACAGAATTACTTCTACAATACAGCCAATTTAAGGCTGAGCAACCCAGAAAGAATTGGTGAGACATGGATGTCTCACCAATTCTGATCAGTCAATACACAAAGGTGAACCCGAAATGCGGCATACTTCCATGGGTTATAACAACGGGTTTTCACCACCAAATTAAATTCCAAATGGTCTTTGAAACAGAACTTTACTATAAATTGGGTAATCATTTGTTTAAAATTTAATACAAAAATATGTTTGCCTTGACTATAATAAGTAGTCTTATTTGTTTAACTTGGGATCTAAAACAGCTGATACATGATATTTACACTGCAAGACGTATAATTAAATTGCTTATTATATTTGATATACGTGCCATTGATTATATTACTGATTTGAAAAAGGTTGAAGACACATTTTATGATTAAAGCCGCGGTTACACGGAGGGAATTTATCGCGGCGAGATTCGTATGCCAATATCGCATGACATAACCACCATAGATTATCGTTTCTGACAAACGTTTACAATTTACACTATGCAACTTTTTTATATCCTTATGATAATCTTATTTTCGAGACGAAAAACTCTCCCCATGTAAATTGGACTTAAGGAAAATGGCAATGGGAATATTGTATAGATCAGGTATAACAAATCTCTAGATGTATAAACAATTTAAATTCGCTTTGCAGACGCATGGCCTGTATTGAATACATTTCTACTACAACAAAATTTAGAAAAGTATCTCTTAACAATTTAGTAGTATACACACAAAACTTATAAATAAATGCTTAAGGAAGGCACTGATTTCGATATCATTACGAAGATAGGTTTCACAAATATTTGTGAGTACATTGTGATAAGGTTATCATAAACTTCATGTTTGAATGGGAGTATTTTACGCACCGGTATTCAAAGTTCAGACTATGTTATAAAATTAATGAGTTTACCGTTAACGAGAAAATATTTATAAAGTGAGAGTCATTAATAGCCTCTTTACGAAGCAGATTCACAAATTCGAGTTAAGAAGTTTGTGCTTATCACACACACCTTAAGTCTCTCGAAGTGATGTGGATTGATATTAATAAACAGTAAACATACAATTATGTTAACAATTTTAAAAAAGGGATTGAAGTGGTCTTTCAGTATTATACTGCTTGTATACCTGGAGACTCCAATGGACACAATTTTGTTAAACAATAAATTAGCTATTTTCGCAAGTTTGCATGGATGATTCAAAGTTCTTCAGTAATGGAACTAATATCATAATCACTTGAATTTATAAATAGCGCTCAGCTTTTGCATTTACTATTATACTTTGTGATGAGGCAAACCTTAGTGGATTTAGTACTTTCATTTATATCATGTAAAGTGTGTTTGACATCCTAAAATGTAATAGGAAGTAAACCTTTTGGCATGTCTTAAATTTCATTCTCTGGTAACAAACATCTAAGAACATTTCCGAAAACTGATAAATCGACATAAAATTGATTTCCCTACGAGGGAATCAAATTCAGCCCATTATTCGGTTATACCTGCTATTAGACCAATGACTACATTTGACATACCTTATTAACAAATGCCACAATAATATTGATATCAACAACCAAAATGGCAGCTTAATAATTATTTTAAAAGAAGACATTGGTAGGGGTTGACATTATTGAAACTGTACCAGCAAAATTTGTGACAATTTACACAATGTATATTTTAAAAATACCCAAACTGACAAGATTTGATGGTAACATTTTTTATAGAGATTAAAGTGAAAGTTATGCCATGCCAGGGCAGTGTTAATCTATATTCTTTACATTTTGATAAAAATATGCAGTAAAATGTAAGTATGGAAATTTTGTGCATAAAACTCTTATTTGAATCAAATGAGTTAAGCATGAGGTTGCATTGGCCATGAACATGTCAAACATGAAGGTAAACTCAAACACTGGACAACAGAAAAACAAGGTACCCGAAGCCAAAAACAACATTTATATAGAAAATGCCTGGATGTGCTACTGGTAGATGAAGCACTTCCTAAAAACAATCTTCCATTTGCATGTTGTTAAATAGAAACTCATCTACATATGTGCATTGCCCTCATTATTACATATGGCATTAATTCTACACCATATTTGATACAAGTTATTTAATATTGGTATACCTTAAATAATACAATAATTATCAAATTTAATCCCTAATATCAATAAATTAAGAGACTTAAGATAAATAAGTCTAATTACAATGTAAGCAGCATGTATAGTAACATTATAAGTTCAACTACTTTAAATTAAATAAATTATTCCATTTCATATTATTGATGTGAAACATTTTTATAATGTCGCAATCATCTCATTGGTCCAATGACAGATTAAACTATGATGCTGGGGATTTGGGTCTCTTATTGGCAAAAAAAAAACTTGATTGCATGATTTTTTTATTTATAAATGCAGATGTGCATGTCTCTTGATCATCCCCTCAAAAGGTGATTAACTTGTCAAAAAATAAGCCACTTTTATAAACAATCAAACCCTATGCTGTGTAAACATTTGTTTAGAAGTGAAGTTCCTGTTAAAATATTTATTATTTGGCCCAAAATTATATGTATTAAAATTGCATTAAATTGGATAAGTGTAGGTAGGTAGAAGAAAATAATTAATATAAAACAATTCGCAGTTGCTAGATTTCAGTATAATTACATCAAAGAGAATATTTGAGCCAATTATAATGTGTCTAATTACATATTTTAACATATGCTATAACTTTCACATTCTGTGCTCAATACACAAAATGAAAAGGGTAATGACCTAAGTTCAAATAAAAATAATGAAGAATATAGCATTAAAATAGATAATTTAATTAATACTCAGTATTGTTAAAGGATAATCGTAAATTATTTTATATGAATTGCGTAAATTTATTTTGACGCAATTTTAATTTTCGCGATATTTTTTATACATATTTTAATTTAATATGGAAAATTGTTTGACTTTAAACAAACAAAAGAATAGGTTAAAGTGAAATCGTTGCACACATTCGCATTTGAGGATAATATACGCGTTGGCTGCGCGGTGTGCCACACGCACACATAACAAGCAGGTGTCAAAGTCTAAATGCAGAAACGCGACTACGTTTTACGTAAATATACCGAGAAAAATCAACTTATACGTAGGTACCTTTCAATGAAATGTTTTTAATGTTTCTATAACACAGCAAGCAATATAAATACCAACTTTAACATATATGGATAGGTCACATGCTATCCACGTAGGGATTTTATTGAAATAATTATAGCCACCCGTCTCCGCTCTTTTACTCGATATGCCAACGTCTTTGGTCAAAAATATTTATTAACACCGATATAAGTTTTTTCTTACCTTATTTATAGTACAGCAAGGCCAGATACCACTAGTTTTCTTGAACGAATAAATAGAATACAGGTACTGTATAAACTAACAGTACCTTGCTTTTGTACTAAACACCACTCTTTAGCATTTTGTTGTGTAAAATATGTAAGAATATTTAAATATAATAATTAATACAATTTTACTTATAGCCTACGCTTAATGGAACAGTTACTATAATCGAAAGAATTAAATTAAAAACTTAAAGATTGTGAGTGTACACGTGCACATACGTATGTTTAACATAAACGAGTGAAAGAAAAACATAATAGTAGGTACATAGTAAAAAAAATGGTTTTTAAATTTACATGTATGGATACAAGTCTTTTCAGTAATGTGTTCCTTTTCACTCATTTAAATTTCATTATAAATTGAATCCACTAAATTTTATTATTATAAAAACGTCCCTATATATGGGGATAAATAATTTAATCTTAAAATATGTCGTCCCAATAAGATTTTTGTATTATTTCATATCTATTGATATATTTGTTAAAATATAAAAAAATAACTTAGCGTGAACGCCAGGTATACATTACGTAAAAAGGAACGTAAATGTCAATACAATATAACGCGTAAAGTGATGCATTTCCGTACCTAAATATTATTTTAACGTTAATTTAATTCGTTTGTATTTTCTCTAATTTATAGATAATTTACTAGTCAGATTTACTACAAATAATTTATGTACTATTATGCCTACAAGTGTAAGTGCATAATATATTTACGGAAAACAAAGATCCATAAAACATCAAAATGATTGTATCCTTGCCTTCGTTGAAAATCAAAAGGAAATTAATTGGAATATTTATTATTTTATTGGTTACGGTCAGTGCAGTATACTTGTATTTACATTACCTGCAACAAAATTTTGACGAGTCCCAGTCATCGGAACGATGCATATCGGAGCTTACATCTATAAAATATCAACTGAATGGTAGTTTACTTGCTGATTACTTTATTTTATCTTAGGTCAGTATGACTGAATATTAATAGGTATTTTTTTCAGTCGTGACTGAGTACAAGAACCGAATTGATAAGTTGTTGACGGAAACGCAGAAGTACCACGACGCGGAAAAGGAGAGGTTCAAAGATGTGATGGAGAGCTGCGTCGCCATGAAACAGCAGACTGCGCTTTGCCAGGTGAAACAACTATCTATGTATCAACTAATATGTACCCTACTGGGCATAGGTTGTGCATGGAACATTATGGCTTAATATAATAATTATGGCGAGCTATTGTGCATTTTGTGCGATTTTATTATTTTTGTCTTTGGTCCATATACCTCTGATTCAGAAATACCCATGTTATAGAACAACAGTCATGTTATAGAAAAATGTCAAGTTTTATTTCAAGTACTATGAGAGACTTTTCGGTCTCACAAATACTTAGACCCAAAACAAATATATGTGGGTCATATAAATATTTGTCTTGGTGCAGCGATGGAATCTGTGGCTTCTTGTTTCACAGCCATACTCTAACCAACTGCACCGCAGCTGCTGTTGTAAAAGCCATAAAGCCCCTAAGCTAGTTTTATGATTCTACATCTTTAGAAAAATCTTCTTTTAGTTATAGAGTTAAATTACTTTACTTACTTATAAACCACCAGCTGGCGAAAAGAATAATTATATCATCTCAGAAACCTAAGTGCCAAATTCTTTATTTAAATTTAAAAATAACAAATGTTGAACCTTGGATGGGGTTGAATATTTGTATTTCTTTTATTTGTTATTAATTATTGTTTATTTGTTATGAAATGAAATCAAATCTGGAAATAATGCTTTCTTTTATATGGCATGTTCTCAATAGTCCAAGTAAATAGTAATTAGTACAAAAAACCTTTTATGATGTTACAGGACTTAATTCTATAGTTTATAATATTTGAGTTGAAATCCTGTGATGATAATGTTTTTATTTTGATACATTGGCAAATTGGCAATATTTCCAAATATTTTTATACATAGCTAACATATTTCTAACAAATAAGTAGCTTTTATTCTTGGGAAAAAAATATTAATTCATATAATTATTCCACATAAAAAGCATTGGGCTTCAACTGTCATTAGAGTTATACTTAATCTTTCCAGAGCCAGTTTGAAGATTTGCAAACTGAATGCAAGCGAGTTAAAGAAGATTATGACAAAGTTTCCAAGGAACTAGAAAAAATCAAGAGCTCAAGGTAAATTCCACAAACTTCACTATCTCCAAGCGACCCAAAAAACAAGGCTCTTTATTTATCAGGATAAGTAGTTGTTAATGTGATTTAATGTTTATGTAATACAATTTTACAGCTATTAATAAGAGATATTGTGGGTTTTTTAGGAATTTCAATTTGAGTAAAATTAAATATCTAAATATATATTGGTGATTGATTTGGTGATACCTATCAATAGTAAATTTCAGAAATGTTTAGAGGTCATCTTATACATATGAAGATATATAGGTGATATTCCAATCGTGATTGCTTTCATAGTTATCAGCTTCATTGTGTCTGGTAAGATGAAATAACTATCAAAAGTGTGTGCATACCAAGGAAAGATTTGTTGGTAATTGCCTTAATACCATAATATAAGAAATTCAGCTTTAATACCATGAAACAGGCAAAATGACATGTTATTAAATATAACAATATCTTCAAACCTTAAACGGCCTCAGACTCCTTGGTCTAATAGAACCTATTTTATTTTAGTATTGACTTCACTTTGTTATTAATCTAAAAAGTAGAAACAAATCATATTATTTCATAAGACAATACCATTTCAATAACACTCATTTGACAAAATCATTTGAGATTATTTAAAATACACATTTTATTCCACAAGCCTGTGACATCTCTTATTTAATAGTTTTTTTTAAATCTTACATTAGTTTCCCTGTCATCAACATTATATCTAATACATCGAACTGTGTGATTAATTTTAAAGTGAACAATGTCTGTGTATTTGTAATCATCTGTTTAGATGCTATTTGTGTATTTATTTTTAACTGTACTATACATAAATATAGTGTACTATATAAACCCATACATGTCCCACTACAATGCATTAACCACCACGCTGGCCTAGTGCGGGTTGGGGGACTTTACATATGTACCATGCCAGTTATCTCACAATGTTTAACTATTATAAGTTTATTTTTAAAAGATTGATAATTATTTTTGCGTCTCGTCCACCCAATTAGTTTATCCTTTAGTTAAATCTTGTAGACTGATATATTTTTAATTAAAGAAAAAAAATTAGAGTTAAGAACAGGCTCTAATTGAATGTATACAGTGTGGATTGCAATTTAATGTTCACTAGTTTTATTTATACCGACAGCACGCTTCGAGGACTGTTTTGACAGATTTCAATAGTGAGGTGAAATCTCAATTCTTTATTGTTTTTTAAAATTAAATGAAAAACATTCTAGCGATTTTGCCAAAACTGAAAGCAAATCGAAAGTCATTGGCAAAGGTTATGGATTGAAGGCCACGGGCAGGCGAGCGAAGTATCGATCGCCCGCCTGCAACGTGTAGGGAAGAACTGGTGAAAGTCGCTAGATACAGGCCGCTTCCAACATCCTTGTGGCCTATGTTCAGCAAGGAACCTCCAGTGTCTGAAAATAGAGAGAAGAAGAGATTAAACCTTAATCTTTTCCCAGTTTCATTTAGTTCTATGTGTGTTCACAATGCTTCTTCTAGAATTTTAAGTATTATTTTTACATCGAGCTTTATAAACTCCATATTCACTATTGACTACTATGTCCTACTAATTAGCTCCTTTAATGTAATTATGAATTAATACGAACTTCATACGCAGACAAACGTTGAAACGGCCTACGTATTGCAGTGTAGTGATTTTCTTAGTTCGTATAATTTGGCGATTTATGTTAGTTAAATAAAACGATATGAACATGCTTTTTACTCGACAATAAAAGTTTAGAATATAGCCAGAGGTGGATAGAGGATAACGTTTACCACGAGAAATAGGGGGAACGTGAATTTCCATTCGATATTTTATTGGTACATGACGTGGTTTATCGTGAGTTAAAGGCAAAGTTTTCAAACCCTCCCTTCTTATATCCCCTACTAATATTTGGGCGAAGACAGCAATAACTGACAATATATTAATGAAGCAACTATTGGTACCTGACATTAAGTCTGCATGCTTTTTAGATGATGCAGTGTGTAATAAAACCTCTGTTGGGACGAGAAATTGTATAATGCTAACATGCTTACAAAAAGTACATATAAATAAAATGTTACTTATACCTCAACTTTAAATACATACTACGGAAATCACAATTAATGTCTAATGACAAATATGCTGTAGAATCAAACTACTTCTTAGTATTTCCTTTTCCAATGATGAGCAAATCTCATAAATTTAACAGTACGATATGGTAGGCCAACAGGGTTTTATTTCTTGTAGGCAGGGATATGGCTCAAACTAAAGAGAGCAAACAACTTTAGTTTTAGTCTAGACCTAAAAACATTCAGCGTGTTATATTTATCTAGTCCAAAATTTAGAACATCTTTATAAGTCTGATAGTAGTGCGTACAATAATAATAATTATTTGTTTTATGATTTTACAATTTTTTATGTAGCAATGTTGGTGAATGTTGGTCATCACTTCAGGGCTCTTTTGCTGTAACAAATATGTTTTGTATAATAATTATAATATATTATTTTTGTATTATATAATTTCAACAAATATGTTGTAGACAGCTATTAAAACTGCTTGTATAGCGAGTAAGGATGACATGTCTATCTTGTAATATTTTGAGTTGAATATAACTCCTACTGACTCAAGAAATATACATGTACGTTTTTGAAAGACTACTTTTTAGTTATTATCATTGTAAAAAAACTATTTATTAAGTCTAATTTAAGTATATATTTTTTTAAACATATATTAATGTATTAAAATAATATCCGTCGCATTAATGTATTGAACTCTGCATCTATTTATTTACTAAAGATATTTATTCCAGCTGTGCATATAAGTGTTTTGTAGTTCATAATGTTATTTAAAAATCTTTTAATAAATTGTTGTAAATGTGTTTTGTTGGTTTTTGTTTTAAGTAGACGAATATCTGTGTTATGGCCTTCAGTCTATTAATAATGTCTTCAATAAATAAATTATGTTATTGGTTGAGCATGGACACCTGTAATTTGATTTCCAGATTATATATTATGTAATCCATTCTGATTTCTACTCCTTTGTGTTTGCAAGATTGATAATTCAATTTGGACCGGAGGCGTCGCGAAATGGAAATCTTTTTAGTCCACAATTAATTTGAATGTTGTTTAATTTGGCGTACAATTTCATTACATTAGTGTCGTGGCTGGTATCTTTATCTAAGACTCGACATGTTAAGTGGGTCGGTGATAAGACGTGTCTAGCCAGGCTATTGTTGCAGTATAGAAGTGGAACGGCGTGCCAGACGAGCGACGAGTAATCGGGAATCTCGTTTGACGTCATGTCGCAATGTTTATCTCGTCATAACTCATTGATATGACAGGTCACGACAAGTGCGTGCAGACCTTCCATTCTTATTAAAATACATAAACCTATATAAAAGAGCTGCTTTTAATAAATCATTTATGAAACTATTTTCTTCGAGGTGATTTATGAGAAATGCTTACACCTCTCGCAATATCTATATCTACGTCATATAAACTCATTTGCTAAAAAAACGGGCACCTAAGCAATGAACCATTTCAAATGTTACAATTGGTTTGTTTGATAATTATAGGTAGTTTTACTTTCACAATTTTGTAAATTAATAAGCAAATAATCGTTTTCGTCAGTATTATCATAAAATTTTGATAAAATTTATGGGTTTTAATGCTAAAGTTCACTAGTAGTGTATGGTCGCTAGCATATGCACTAGCATATGCTCGTGAAGTAAAAGTTAACAAAGATTTTTGTTTGTTTTTTCTTTAATAAAGTAAAAGCAGATAAATGTTTAGTATCGAGAGACCTCCTCTAGCTGAAATCACAGCAATTGAATTCGTCTGGGTATGCTAGCGAGGATATCCCGGATACTTGCTTGCGGAATACGTTCCCACTCCGCGGTAATCACATTCTTCAGCTCTCTGATGGTCTGTGGAGCCGGTTGTACTGATCTCACGCGTCGTTTCAGAACGTCCTAGACATGCTCTATAGGATTGAGGTCGGGACTTCGAGCTGGCCAATCCAAACGACGAATGCCGGCCTCTTGCTCATACGCTTCCACATCGCCAGACCGGTGGGCGCGAGTGTTGTCGTCCATAAAAAAAAATTCATGTGATTTTTAATATATTTTGACAGGGGGATAATTTATACAAATGACAAAACAATGAACTATATAAAATCAACATTATGTTTTTAACTTGATGTCGTGATAGTTGGAAACAATGTTCTTGTGAAACGATGTTGTAAATACGTAGTGGATACTGGATGAAAATATTTGATATTATATCAGCCCACATAACTACTTCCTAATGTTGAATACGGGCCTGATGCGGCCTGGTGGGCACATGCGTTCTTTATAATCTCTTATATTTAATTGTATTCGGTCTCGTCAAACAATTCACCTTTTTTTTATTCTAGCCCGGCATATTAGCCACATTGCACCTGATGGTGAGCGCAAATGTCGACCAGGCAGAGTATCCATTGGCATCAGACGCTAATCCCATACCAATAGATACAATTATGCCGGCCTGCTAAGATGCCTCCTCACACTACGGCGGAAGGACCCAGGATTATAGGAAGGAGGGAACACGTGAGACGGCAAACAATTACACAACCTGACGATGCGGCACAAAAAAGAATTGAAGAAGACCTGATGATTCGGTTTGATTTGCTCGAAACCACATAGTCATACACAGGATGAGCTCGTAAAGCAGCTCACTTTTATTTTATTTAAATGAATGGCGAGGCGAGCATGCCACTCCCCTGGTAGCAAGTGTGACGACCGCTTATAGACAGTAGGAAAAAGTGCAGTATGATTCAGATATGGTTCGCTCGAAACCACATATTAACAGGATGGGTTTGTAAAGCAGCTCATTTTTTTTATTTCTATGTATTGCGCGGTGAGCAATACATGTAGAAGCGAATGGTATGGCGAATGACAAGCGAAACGACCGCTCATAGACAGTAGCAAAACTATGGATTACAAAGCAATGCTTGGCTTTTTACTTTCCTCGCCATCCTTAAACATAATGTTATGTCTTAATATGTCCAGTCTTTCAAACCAGTAAACGACGGTGCATTTGCACTGCTGTTTGGCGGGAAAAATAGACATTGTTGTGAAACCTACCCATGCGGCCATACATATGAGAAACCAGTCCACCAGAATACAAGCGCGGATCCACCGTAGTGGGCACGATGGGCATGCCCACAACCCTTACAGACTTATGATGTTCCACTCTAAGTATAATGAGATCAATAGACTGATAATATATCAAATGCCATAATATCATCAATATAATACCTAGTCAGGTCATAAATTCTGTCACATGTTTAATACAAAGTAATGGAAACAAGTTTATTCATTATGTAACCATTTATATACCAAAATGAACTTAACATAACATAGATTCTTATGACACTAAAGTTTATTCAAAATGACCTCCGTGATTTTGAATACAGGCCTTCAATCTGCGCGGCCAGTTGTCTATCGCAGCACGAACGAGGTCCATGTCAATATCGGCGGCTGCCTTAATCAAGGATGTCTTGAGTGACTCCAAATTGGGATGAGGCTTTGAGCACGCCTTTTCCTCCAAGTGTTGCCATATCTTGTAATCTAACGGATTCAAATCTGGACTGGAGGAGGGCCAGTCTTCGTGCCGGATGAAGTCGATTTCACGCGCCGCCAGCCAGTCTTGTGTGCTTTTCGCTCTATGAGCTGGCGCCGAATCTTGTTGGAATACCCAGTGCCTGTGATTGAACATGGTATAAGAAACAGGTTTCACAAGGTTCGTCAGGACAGTATTTTGATACACAACTGCATTCGTTTTTACACCTTTCTCACAAAAATGTACCTCTGTTAAGCTCCAATAAGAAACTCCCAACCATACCATGAGCGAGGATGGAAAATGACCTCGTTGGACACGCGGAATACGGTTGCTCGCTTCTTCACTACTGTGTGCGTACACCTTATCATTTTATTTGTTGTAGCTCTCTTCTACGGTAAAAATTTTTTCATCTGAAAAAAAAAATCCCGATATTTTTTTCCCGTGTACCGCTTCAACAAAGCGCGGCATCTCTTCAGTCTCGGGTCCATTAGACGAGCATTGAAACGATGTCCTGTTTTTCTTCGATATGCCCGAAGCCCTAAGTCTTCATTGAACACCCTTTTCACCGTGGTTCTGCTTAACCCCATCTGAAGGGCCAACAGTTTCTGCTTACGTTTGGGATTTCTTTGAATTCGCGCCTACACAGCTTTTATCACTGCTGGAGTCCTAACAGACCAAGGGCGACCACTTCTTGACCTGCCATCTACACTAGAGTCTTCATTGTATCGTTTGATGGTACGATAAACGGATCTTTTGGTTATATTCAAATTTTTCAGTATGTCAAAAATTTGAATTGGCGCGTAACCGCAACGATGCAACGCAATAACCGCAACACGGTCTTCTTTAAGCGTCCACTTCATATTTAAAAATGAGTAAATTTCTAAAAAGTATACATTTTTATTTTCATGAACAATTCGAAATTCGAATTCAATAAACTTTTTTGTGGCCAGCATTCTAAAAGAAAAGTTTTTACTGTGTGACAATACTTATGACCTGACTGTGTAAAATTGTAGGGTTCAATCTTTATTGCGTATAACAATCATGAGCAAGATCATGCACAGACTACCACTTCGTTGATTTTTGTGTTGCCAAGCCCAAAACCTTTTTTGAAGGCTGAATCCGCCCTTGCTAGAATATCACAAACAATTGTTACACCAATGTCCACATTCAAGTGTATCTATATCTACTATAGGTACTATCATCGCACCTCTAACAAGAAGTAAGAGCGTGATGATTACATAATGTCTTCTTAAACTTTGTTAACGCGATGAGTGTAATTAGACCCCCAACAAGATAACTGAACCATGTAAACATGACGGCTATCTCTGTATCAGCCCATATACGTCTAGTGGCGTAACAATAGGGTGGCATAGTGCGCAAAATGCCACGGGCCCCCGACCTTAGGGGCCCCCGGAGGCCCAGCCCCTCAGGCCCGAGAGGCCGTAAGCAAAGAAAGAACCTGGCCAATTTATTACCAACAAAATTAATAATCAAAAACTATTTTCTTAATTTTCATTAAAGATACCCAGGTTTATTTGTGATACATAAAAAACATAATAGTGGTTCTTTAGATTTACGCAAATATTATATTTTTAATCTATTATGTACAGATTGTAGTGCGGATTTGATTTAAAAAGAATGTATCTTCAATATTAGGCGTCCGAGAGGGCCCCATCACCATTGCTGCGTTTGGGCTTCATCCGCGTCGTAAAGATATTACGACGACTTATTTATTAGTCTCGTAGTGGAGTTTTTATTATGGCCTTGCAGGCAAAAGAGCATACAGCCCGCCTCACGGTCAGCGGTCACCGCAGCTCATAGACTTTCGCAGATCCAGGGATCCAGCAAAATGTTGTCGCTTCCTAGCGTAAGGAGAGCACTCTCTTAAAGCCTAGCTGAAAGAAGTATAGGTTATAGCGCTCAGGGAATACCGAAGCAGGGCACAGTGGTAGAAAAGAACACTGGAAACATACTTTCCGGGAGCGGATAGTTTCCAGGTAGTAAGAATGAACTCTACTGCGGTGATGGGAAGTGTGATGGGAGAATAGCGATAGTGCACCATCTTCCTCAGAGCACTTTCCATTGAACAATCGATAGATTACACAGAGAGACCCGAAGTCTCACCGCAATCCTAACGGCTCCACATTCTCCGTGCGATCTGGATTATCGACGATTTGAAGAGCTCGGCGCTGTATCAAGTCAACTGGGTTGAGCTGGTATTTTGGGGCTTTCACTCAGAGATGGGAGCAGAACTCCACGCCGTGCCGGATCGTCGCAATTATAGATCAATAACCGATGATCCGATGAGAAGGACCGCTTGGCTCTGTTGAGAATCCTTAACTTTTTGCTGGCCAATTTGCCCTTGCCTTTCAAATGACACCCAAACTGCAATTTGCTAAATATTTCGGGTCAAGGAATACTCTCGGATGCTTAGAGAGAGTGTCTCCATGACAAAAGGGGTCTTCTTGGTTGTAAACGAGCAAAATTGTGCCATCCTGGGGTTAAATTGTGCTATCTTCAATTTACCCTATTCAGAGGCCCGCCCCACAGAGGTCTCGACTTCCGAGAAAAGTTGAGACCACCTTTCCTCAACGGATCCCCAATAGAAATTCTGTACCCTACTCCGATGTATCTTGCGTCACTCGCATCAGCATCTGCATAGCAATGCTAGTTGGTGATTGAGAACATGTCATTAATATGCAGTATAAACAGGGTCGGCGAAAGCACTGAACCTTATGGAACACCAGAATTAATGGTCTTGGTCTCGATGCAAAAGCCGTCCAATACGATTTTTATGCTCCAATCATCCAAGGCTGGCGATGTATTTTCTGAGTCCTCAGGTTGAAATACCAGGCCGGTAGCTTCCCCAAAACGGCGCCACGCCACACACGATTAAAATTTCAAGGCCTACCGTAATCGCCTCGCCCCCACTATTCAATGCCTCCGCCTGGTGATGGGTGGTATAAACGAAAAGATCACAATCCGAACGACCCTGATGGAAACCGAACTGACGGTCACTAATCAGTTGGTGATTCTCAAGATACGTCAGGAGCTGCGTATTTATAACTCACTCCAAGACCTTGAAGAGTAAGCATGTGACAGCAATCGGCCTGTGATTCGAAGAATCCGACCGGTCACCCTTCTTGGGGACTGGATGAACATGGGCAATATTCCATGAAGCCGGGCCTGGGTTGTTTTAATAGAAAATACGCGTGAGTACGGGGGCTATCTCAGAGGCGGAAGTCTTAAGAACCACTGCAGGGACACATTCCGACCCACTCGAATAGTAGATGTGCAGTACCGCCCGAAATGCGGAAGACAGGGTTTTATTCGGTATGCTAGCGCAGGTTTTTGTTAGGGACCCACCTCGGCCGCAATTTGCTGGCAAGCCAGTGACACTGATATATTCCTTTCGGTCTCCTCCGGGGTACCGGAAAATATGTGTTAGAAAATTATAACACGGGCGATAACTGAGTAAGTAAAACTTTATTAAATCACTATTAACTTAATTCTATGACAATATTACGTGAGGAGTAAGTTTACAGTACGAAGTCCGACAAAGTAAAAGAATCCCGGGCGACTGCGCGGTCACTTCGTTAACTCGCCACAGTAGCGCCCTCTTTTTCGTAAATCGTCACCGTTGTATTTTTGACTTCCGGCTCGATGCAGTGGCGCCATCTTTTTCAATTTTTCGAAGTCGACAGCCGCCGGATATCACGATTGCCAACACGGCCATTCTGCGCGGTGCCTGTCCCAGGCGCCTCCCGAGTCTAGATTAAATGCTGAAACATAAGTATATATTAGACTGCGACACTTAATAAAGGTGTAAGATAATGCGGTCATATTGTTGCTAATATCACACATAAATAATTGTTTCCACATTCGTTTATGTGTTAGAAAACTACTTGCACTTAAAGGGACTCTGCCGCACTTAAGAGACCAAGTTAGTCTTCCACCCTGCACAATAGAGCCACTTGCACTCAAAGGGATTTATACCACACTTGAACGTACCAAGTTCACTCAAAATTGTGACTATGTATGTAACTTCCAATATATTTACAACAATTCTTAATGTGTGACATAAATATAAGTTGAAGCATTTTATCTTGACTCGCAAACCTTACGAATACATTTTTTTTTAAATATTACTTTTTTAAGTTCATTAAACTTAATTATTATGCCTGATGATATATTTAACTTGTACACATAATTATATTTAAATGATGTAAATAAATGATTTATGATGCACAATTTGTTTTATTTATTTGTACTATTTTAATAAATTATTAATTAGGTAAGATAGAAAAATAGTATATTACCTTGCCAACACGCATATCTATTATATACATATAATCACGTAATTATTCAGAATCATTCCAGTTATCTATTTTTATCCACAGCTTCATATTCTCAGCCGCTCTCACGCCAGTATACTTTTTAAAGGATCTTTCACTGCCTTTAAGGTCCGTTACCTCATATCTGTCATTTCCCATGAGTTTCTTGACTTTGAATGGACCTTTGAAGACCGGTAACAGTTTGCGACTTTTACCATCATTGCTCTGACTTTGAATTTTTATAAGTACCAAGTCTCCCTCGGCATAAGTACGTGCATTTATTCGACCTCTATCAAATCTTTCTTTCTGTATCTTAGCATTGGCTTTTAAGTTAGCATCTACTCTCTCTCGCAAGCTAGTCACATCGAAAATGTTCTCATCATCAAGTTGAGGAGCTAAACTATCACTGTTTGTGCGTAATCGGTATCCAAAAAATACCTCACTAGGGACGGCTTTTGTAGTTTTATGAATTGTACTATTTAAACCTTGCTGTAACACCTTTATATACTGATCCCAGCCGTCTTCAGTTGTGTTAGCCCCAATAGCTTTTAAGGATTCTAAAATTGTCTTATTGAAACGCTCGACCTGACCATTGGAGCGAGGCATACCCGTGGCCACAGTATGCAAGCGGATGTTTTTGTCTTTGCAATAACGAATAAACTGATCGGAGGTAAACCCAGTTCCTGCGTCTGTGATAAGCCTTTTAGGGTTTCCGAATATTTTTGTAATATTTTCGAATTGTTTTATAATGCAAGAACTTTTAGTTGTTCGTACAGCAGAGACAAACACAAATTTTGTAAAGGCATCTACAGTTACCAACAAATATTTATTTTTATCTTTAGTTTCAATAAAAGGGCCTAAATGATCAAGATAAAGTGTATGGAATGGTTGTGCATACTTTGGCAAGGGGTACAGCTCACCTTCTTTAGGACCGCTTTTGTTCTTATAATAGATGCAGTTAAGGCAGTTCTTTATGTACTTTTTTATAACGTGACGCATTTTAGGAAACCAATACTGATGACCTATTCGTTCAATGGTTTTATCTACTGAAAAATGACCTAAGTCGTCGTGGTTACATCTTATAACTTGCCAAATACATTTTTTTGGGACCACCCAACGTCGCCCACGTGATGTCCTTCTATAAATTTTACTACCTAGCAGTTCATACTTGTCAAAAATATCTTTGTTATTATCAATATCTCCTGATTCTAAAATAGATTTAATTTGTTGTATTTTAGGGTCCTGTAGTTGAACCGTTAGCAACCAGTCTGCTTCAGTTATTGACAATATGATCTCGCTTTCGGATTTTTCTCCGGATGGCACGGGGTTTCTACTTAGCGCGTCCACGTGCTGCATTCGAGACCCTTCGCGATGAACAATATCATATGAGAATTCTTGAGTAGATAATACCCACCGTGCTACCCGGGGAATAATCTCCTTTTTTGTCAACGCGTACCGAACTGCATTACAGTCGGTAATTATTTTGAAAGGTGATCCTAACAGGTATAGCCTAAACTTTTGCAGGGAACAGACAATGGCCAATAATTCTAGTTCAAAAGAATGATACTTTTTTTCGTCTTCTGTTGTCTGCCTGCTATAACAATGCACAGGTTTCTCTCCTTCGTCTGTTATCTGCACAAGTATTCCGGCAATACCATCCCTACTGGCATCCGTATATAAAATATTTTCCTTGCTCGGATCAAAAATTGACAAAACACTATCCGAAGTCAACTTGCCTTTTAGTGATTGGAAAGCTTGTTCTTCGGCAGTGCCCCAAACCCATTCAGTGTCTTTTTTTAATAATTTTGTCAACGGCGCAGAAATCATGGCGCAATTTTTAATAAACTTTCTAAAATAACTGGTCAAGCCTAGAAATTGGCGGAGTTGGTGCACTGTCTTAGGAGTTGGAAAATTTTTCACAGCGTCTAATTTGGTTTCGTTTGGCATAATACAATCCTGTTTTATTTTATATCCCAAAAACTCTATTTCTGTTTTGAAAAAATGGCATTTCTTTATATTAAGTGTTAACCCGTTGTTTTTGAAAATTTGCAATACCTTTTCTAATAATTTTATATTCTCTTCGACCGTTTTTGTAACTAAATAAACGTCATCCAAATACAAAATAACGTTCTCGAATTTTAAATTGCCCAAAACCTTATTCATCATTTGTTGAAAACAGGATGGTGCATTTGCCAAACCAAACGGAAGCCTCAAAAACTCATAATGCCCGTCCTCAGTAATAAACGCAGTTTTTTCGATAGATTGTTCTTTTTCGCTCATCATAATTTGGTAGTAGCCACTTTTTAAATCCAAGCAAGTAAAATATTTACAGCCCTGCAACCTATCAACCAAATCCGCGATGCGTGGCATCGGGTACTTATCCTTAACAGTAATTTTATTTAGCTGCCGATAATCAATGCAGAGCCTTTTCTCACCATTTTTTTTGCTGACAAGCAACGCAGGACTAGCATACGGAGAATGGCTTTCTCTTATGATATTATTCTCTAGCAGCTCATTTACCATTTCGCGTATGACTTTCCTATCCGAATGTGAGGCTCTATAGGGTCTGCATTGAATCGGTTGAGAAGTAGTCAAATTAATTACCATTTCATGGTCACGAACTCTGCCTAACTCTTTTACGTTCGTTGCAATGCAATCACTATATTTATGCAGAAGACTCATTAACTCATTTTGATAATTATTGCAATCGACTTCAAGGTCGGTTAAAAAGTTACAAAATTCAGTAAATGTTTTTGCATAATCAAATTTAAGAACATTCCCTATACGCGAGTACATTAGGTCAGGCCGTTCGGTCACATTCCTTCCTATGAGAATCTCACAATCCACTAAATCATCAATAATATAAAGGTCCACATTTTTCAAAGAAACAGAATCGATTTTTAAATCAACAATTACCTTGTGACAAACTGATTTTACATTCTGTTTTGAAAATCCTTGCAAATGAACGGGGGAGGGTAATTTTATGTACTGTAAAGATTTTGTTTTTGCTAAGGAATCCGATATTAAAGAGCAACTACTACCCGTATCAATAAAAGCTTCGTAATTGAAGTCGTTAATGCACACAGTTTTAACAAACTTGCTTCGTGAGTTTGACATTGACACGGCCTTAGTTTCTTGTTTTTCCGATTTTAATGCGTTTTGTTTATGATAACACACAGCTTCTAAATGACCGCGTTTGCCACAATATGCACATTTATTAGATTCACATTGATTCCTTTTATGATTACCACCACACAAATAACATTTAATGGGTTTACGATACTGTGTTTGGCTAGAGTCATGTTTACTGGGTATATTTTGGTTTGAAATCGTCGCGGAAGGTAGTGTAGACGTTGAAGGGGTGGGTGTTTGTGTCACGGGCAAGCTAGTTGGTTTATTTATATTATTATCTCGCATATTTATATTGGTTTGCTTTAATACTTTTGATTTATAAATACGGCCATGTAAAAAGCTAGCTAAGCTATCGCAAGTGACAAAATTGCTCGCTTCGACTGACACGCCTAAACTGCTATCACCTAGGTTCCCAATAATTATAGAAATTATATCTTGTTCCGAGAATCCTAATGAGAGGCGATCGATTTTGCATTTCTGGTCAAAGTAAAACTCATATAACGACTGATTTTCAGATGGTTTTTTATCTATTATTTCTTTTAGTAATTCGAACATGTTACGACGAATTTGAAAGCTTGATGCTAATTTATTTTTCCAATCTCCCCATAGCCAAGAAGGCCATTGATTTTCAGTATGTAATAATGAATCATACCAGACTTTTGCCGACCCTTTCAATTTATTTAGAGCTTGATATCGAATCATTTCGTCCGACCATGCAAACGTTTGAGAGTAAGACTGGATAATACTTAGCCATGCATTTATATCATCTTTAAGGGGGTCAAATTCGGGAATTATATTATTCAAAGTGAAATTGTTAGTTTGAGCTCACAGTTGGGGTATCAGCCTTACGTGATACCCTCTTCCTTTGTTTTGGTGGCGGTGACGGAGTCCTGGCACTGCTCGTAGTACTAAAACTCGAAGTAGAGCGTGCCCTTTTCCTAGACTGCCGCCTTTTCTGCTTGCTTCGCCTTCCCATGATGCGCAGGTCACCTCCCACTTTTGATGTTAGAAAATTATAACACGGGCGATAACTGAGTAAGTAAAACTTTATTAAATCACTATTAACTTAATTCTATGACAATATTACGTGAGGAGTAAGTTTACAGTACGAAGTCCGACAAAGTAAAAGAATCCCGGGCGACTGCGCGGTCACTTCGTTAACTCGCCACAGTAGCGCCCTCTTTTTCGTAAATCGTCACCGTTGTATTTTTGACTTCCGGCTCGATGCAGTGGCGCCATCTTTTTCAATTTTTCGAAGTCGACAGCCGCCGGATATCACGATTGCCAACATAAGCTTAACAGTTTTCCTCTCCATACAAAAAAGGGGGGCCCCATCCGATGATTTTGCCACGGGCCCCAGATGGTGTAGTTACGCCACTGTATACGTCCCACTGTAGGGCACGGACCTCCTCTAAAATCGACAGTACGATTGAGAGTGGTTAGGCCATATAGTCCACCAAGCTAGTGCGGGTTGGCGGACTTACATACCATAGATGTTTTTTAATTTCAATAGCCTCGCGAAACATCCTGGGCAGGAAACGGTGTTCTTTCGCGAGGACTTGGGGCTGGTCAAAACTGAAATTAAAAAAACATTCAAATTTCAATAGGGAAGATGGCTTGAAGCTTGCATAAGCATGGGATCCAATTCTACACTTAATTAAATCGGAACCCAAAAGACTGCCAGACCTCAAGACACAGTGAGCTCCTACTGCGTGGATCGGAACGCAAAAACAGATTAGTTATTTAAATTAACTTTTTAATGTAATAATTCAAAATTAAGGGTAGTTAAAATTGTAACAGTCACTGAGCGGATGACTAATACCTCAGTCCGCCCCGTGACCACGAAAGCTGTAAAGTAATCGAAACGTCGGGAATTCAAAAAATGTAAAAATTAAACCAAATCCGCGATAAAATCCGTAAATAATAGTTTTATTTCAATGTGTAACATTCGCGTAAATCTAAGAAACCATTATACCATAGATTTTTTTACAAATCGCTATGGTATGCAGGTTTCCTCACGATGTTTTCCTTAACCGTTTTAGTGCATGGTGATTGACTATCAATACACACATGACTCTGAAAAGTCATAGGTGTGCCGTGGGATTCGAACCCGCGACCACCGTGAACATGTTGACAGTCGCGTCTAGTCCGTTTACCAACAGGCCACCACGCACCTGCTATGACGACGGCGACGACGATGACGATGACTACGATGACGATGACTACGATGACGGCAATGCTTCTGGGGAAAAGCAGTGAAGCAATAGCTTCACATGGGTAATAAAGAGGCCTACGGCATCACGATTTTAAGGCACGAGTGGTAGAGCCGTGCCATTAAAATATAAAATGTATTTCATAAAAATAGCTCTTAATAGTAACGTCCCACGTGCGTCCCACGTAGACTAGAGAAATAAGTTATTAAGTTCAAAATATTTGAAACAAAATATAAGGTAAATAAATGGCTAATTAGAAAGTCAATAATTTATCCTACCGATGAATATGTCCTGTCGACTAATAATAACCAAGCATGGATATGGGCTGGCGACTGAAAGACGAACATATTGGTTATCAACACTTAGCGCCATCTATAGGATGATTTTAAAAAATAACGTTACTACCATTTATTTTAAAAAATAATTTTACATGTGATCAATAGTCATATTGGTTAGATGTCGCTACGAAGGAAAACTAAATGAAATGTGAATCATATTTTTTACTGATATTGATTTGAGCCTTTAACGATGGAACGTATCATCATGGATAGCAGAAGTAAGCATACCACCCTTGTGCTTTGAAAAGAGTATCAAAAGGCATTAAATAAGGATGGCGCTATTTTGTGTATCGCTTCCGAAAGGTGCATGTTACAACAGAAATATCAAATAGGAATTTAAGCTAATTATTTTACTAAAATATATTGTTGGGAGGCTTAAAAAAATGTCCAATTCGCATATTCCGGAGCCGAAGCTTTTATCTATAGTTCGTTCAAGATTATTTTACTAAGAGTTAAAACCGCCTCGGTGGCACAGTAAATTGTTCTACGGTAAAATTACAAATCTCAAGGCTATTTGACTAATTTCTGAAAACCATACCACATTATGAAGCGGGGTCTATAGACCTTACAAATGAAGGTTATTTTTAATTACTATATCTATATCATTTGAAAATAAATTTACAAAATACACTGAAAAATTACACTGTCAAAACGCTCTGTCTGACAATGTGGCGTTTAGTTCGTAAACATCCGTTCCACAGATTCGTTCGCATATATCACTCATTCTTAAATCATCCATAGATCAATCAATCAGTCAATCGTCCGAATGAGTTTTTGCATTGAGGTATTACAACTGGAGCGGATTATATTATAGATCAAGTCGGCATTGCTGCAGATACGACACTTCATATATTTGTTACATTTGTTACCTAATGTTTCAGAATAAAGTAAAACGAAATATAAAAGCCCAATATAATCATGCATTTTTAATAACTTATAAAGCTACATTATTATAAAGATTTTAAAAACAACAAAACCTATTAGCCTTAACCTATAGGCTATTTGACTGTATAAAAATAATAACTTATTTGTTTCCATCCGTGTAAATAATTTAATTTTACACATATTTCATTATCATACATTAAAAATATTGTATATTTTGTCTAAAAACCACAATAATAATTTAATTTATTTTGAGTTCGCGCCACGTGATCGTAAACGATTTTGATTGGCTATGACGTCATGCATTAGTATGAACTACTCACGTACAGGAAATGAATGGGATTGATAACGGCATAGATGCAAATTAAATATTAAAAATACCTTTAAAACGCGTTATTTGTCATTTGTACCCGTGAATTAATAATATTATCATGTCCAATGTAATAAAATGTGAAGAAAGAAAAAAAAACTATTTTTTTTGACAAAACCTCATTCGGACTATTGATTGATTGATTGATCTATGGTTGATTAGAGAATGAGTGACATGCGTGACGAATCTCTGGAATGGATGTTTACGAACTGAACGCCACATTGCCAGATAGAGCGTTTTGACAATGTAATTATTCAGTGTATTTTGTAAATTTATTTTTAAATGATATAGATATAGTAATTAAAAATAACCTTTATTTGTAAGGTCTATAGACTCCACTTCATAATGTGGTATGGTTTTCAGAAAATAGTCAAATAGCGTATTGAGTTATCCTACTAAAAAATACTTTTGTGTCAAAAATATGGATAGTGAAAAAATATATTTACAACATCCAATGTATCTAATAATAAATATATTAAATAAAATAAATAAACGAATTTTTCAATATTTACCTATTTGTCCGTAACATTAATCTTATTCTATAATTTTGTTAAAATATGACATTTGTCAAAACGGCTTTGGTACATAATCTAATTTATTAATATTTTTGCTACTTTATTCAAATTATCGTTAATTTACGTATGGAATTAAATTCTATATTTTTTTCAAGTGAACTGGAATGGTTATTACATGTCTTCAGTTGGGAGTACGGTATTTTTAAAGCAATTAGAATAAATAGCATAAATGACAACTGTCATAACCGACTGTCAGCGTAAGGGTACATGTACCCTTGCAAATGTTCCAAATTATTTGGTCTAGATCCCCTCCAGTTGTATACCTCAATGAGTTTTTGTCAAAAAAAAAATAGAATTATATTTCATTCTTCACATTTTATTACATTGGACATGATAATATTATTAATTCACGGGTATTAATGTCAAATAACTCGTATTGAAGGTATTTTTAATATTCAATTTGCATCTATGCCGTTATCAATCCCATTCATTTCCTGTATGTGAGTAGTTCATACAAACGCATGACGTCATAGCCAATCAAAATCGTTTACGATCACGTGGCGCGAACTCAAAATAAATTAAATTATAATTGTGTTTTTTAGCCAAAATATACAATATTTTTAATGTATGATAATGAAATATGTTTTAAAATTAAATTATGTACACGGATGGAAACAAATAAGTCAATATTTTTTATACAGTCAAATAGCCTGTTGGGACAAAGTGATATTCGATTTTTCTGCTAATTATCCGTCCGGTATTAGGTACTGCATTATATGGCGATAAGCTCGCCTCCTTCACATCTTGAGACAGAACATACAAGGTGAAACTTGGGTGTCCTGGTTGTTACAGGGGAACCTCTGCCTATGAATTATTTATTAATTTTTATTTATTTATATTATTTATTGCACACAAAAAAAAAATACAAATAAAACGAAAATCACAATCATATAAGTACAATTGGCGGTCTTATCGCTCAAAGTCAAAGGCAATGTCTTCCTGACAACCATGGGATGGATTTTAGAAACGGATAAATAGAGGGCAGTCTTAAAGTGTAAAGACTAGGAGTTAAGAAGGAAGAATATAAGAAATACAAATAATTACTAATTAATAATAAAAATACACATACATCAATACATCTATATAACAAATATACATACATAAATATATATATATATCTACCGGGTATCTCAAGACTGCTACCGAAAACGAAGTCGGGTGGTAGTTTTAGTGGCTACAAACACAATGCAATAAAAAAAACCGCATAGAAACGCGACAATTATTTTTTATGATTTTTTAAATATCGTCATTTTTGGGTAGTAAATCCATAGTTTTTGCTAAAATAATAATTTAAACTCTTTTATACCTTAGAGTATTAATAAATAATAGGGCATACACTATTATTTAGGATAAAATGTATTTACCACCCAAATATGGTCATAGGAAAAAAATAACGAAAAAAAAATTATTGCCTTTTTTTGCAACTTTTTCTGTTGCATTGTGTCTGAAGTCGCTTAAACTACCACCCGGCTCCGTTTTCGGTAGCAGTCTTGATATACCCTGTATAATATAAAAATGAATCGCAAAATGTGTTGGTAACCGCATAATTCAACAACGCCTGGACCAATTTGGCTGATTTTGGTCTTGAAATATTCGTGGAAGTCCTGGGAAGGTTTTAGGGGTGAGAAAAATAGGAAAATTTCTGAGGAAGATACTAAAAACCTTTTTTTTGGGTATCGTTCAAGCGTGATGCGTCCAGCCAGTATAGGATGATCTTTGTTTATTTGACGGGAGACGTAAAAGACGGTCCAGCTTCAACTACCACCCAACGTAAAATGATCTATCTTTCCATTGTCTTTCATTGACGGCTGACGAAATAGAACAAAATTCAAAAAATGTGTACATCGTGTATATAATATTATCTAGATACGGCGTCTTGCGCATAATTTTGTTAAATGTAAATTAAAACGATGTCCACATCTACCAAAATCGCCCATTGTTTTTTGAGATTATTGCAACAGTTTTAAACAAAGTATACTCTATCGAAGCGTTTGCCGGAGTATACCAAAATATATCTAATTATAATTTTTCGTTTTCATAAACGACATTGTTTTTTGAATTTATACTTTTAGATGCGCTGGGGGACATATTTAAATTTCGCATTAGTATTGTATATTTCGTATTTCGATAAGTATATTAATGAAAATATACCTAATTCTAGGTCACTCTGGTTTAATCTAAAAAAACACGTCCGCCCAGAGGATACGAATGATAATCACATTCTTGAAGAATTTAACGATCCCGAGAGTATAAATTCAGCGTTTCTGGATATCCCAGGTGACCCTAATGTGACGTTATCGCAATTAACATATTATGAATTTAATCGTTACGATAAAAAAAAGTTTTTCACTGAAACCGACTGATTCAAAAACAATTTTAAAGATTATAAATACTATAACTACCAACGCGCACGGAATTGATGGGATATCTAAAGAAATGCTGAACTTAACTCTGCCTCAATCTTTGTCAGCTATTACTGAAATAATAAACTGTTTCATCACATCATGCAAATTTCCAGATCTGTGGCGGGAAGCGATAGTACGGCCGTTCCCTAAAAATAAAAATCCTCAAACTTTTAAGGATCTGCGGCCCATAAGTATATTACCGTGCCTGTCCAAGGTTTGGAAAAGGTTGTATATTTACAGGTTACAGATTTTCTTGAAATAAATGGGATTCTACCTGATTTACAGTCGGGCTTTAGGAGGGGCCGCGGTACCACTACAGCATTAGCCGATGTTGTGGGTAACGTCCTTGAGGCGCAGGATCGGGGGGAGGGGACGATACTGACGTTGCTTGATTTCTCACGCGCTTTTGACACAATTAATATCAACCTGCTCTTGTCCAAACTATCATACTACGGTTTTGATTGCCAAACTCTAAAGTGGTTTCATAGTTACCTAACCGGTAGGTCTCAACGTGTCCAAATCCGCAGAAGTGATGGTTCGGTACTTTCTTCCTCTCCACGACTAATATCTAGAGGTGTTCCACAGGGATCGCTTTTAGGTCCAATTTTGTTCATTTTGTATAGTGCAGACATGATTACCAACATCAAAAATTGCAAGTATCATGTTTATGCAGACGATACTCAACTTTATGTTTCTTTTAACGCAACTCAGACATCATCTGCCGTATCTATTCTAAATGAAGACTTAAATAGAATTGCTACCTGGTCCCTAAGTAACTCACTCGTTTTGAACCCCCAAAAATCTAAGTCTATGGTTTTGGGGAGTCAAAAACAAATCAGGGCCATAACTTCTATGAACCCGGATGTAAAAATTTTGGGTCAAAGCATAGCTCGCGTGGAGACTGCCCGGAATTTGGGTCTAGTCATGGACCCGGCACTGCGGTTTGAGAATCACATCAATGGCGTTGCTAAAACATGTTTTTATAGATTGAAGGTTTTGTACGGGATAAGAGGTTTTCTTAGTATTGCCTTAAGAAAGAGGCTAGTAGACAGTTTAATCTTATCGAAATTAAATTATTGCGACACGGTTTACGGCCCGTGCCTCTTGTCTCGTACAGAACGTTTAATCCAGCGTCTTCAGAACGCATGCGCACGGTTCTGTTTCAATGTAGCTTTTAGAAACCACATTACGCCTTACTTGAACGACAACAATGTATTAAAAATGGCTGCTCATCGTAAATTACATATGGCAACTTTATTATTCGGACTGATTAATACACGCAAGCCGGCATACCTATACAAGTTAATTTGGAGACATGCCCATTACAGCTACTCTGCTCGTTCGACATCTTATCCGCTCTCGACGCCTCATCATAAAACTGCTGCCTTTAGGGGGTGTTTCAAATTCGCGGCCACTCACTGCTGGAACGTTTTACTTCCTCCATATATAAGATCCCTTAAAACAAAACAAACATTTAAATTACACTATAAAAGATATTTATTAACTGAACAAAAAAAAAATAAAAGTATTTTCTAATGTAACTTTATACTTACACATGTTTTATGACCTATGTGTATATGGGTCGGAGTCAAATTCCAAGCAGTTGGCTCCGACAATCACTATTCTATGTGATACAATTATATCCCTCATGGCGTGGTTTCCCGTAAAAACGGTATATTTTATGGCGCGAAGCTATAACGTTATACCCACTTTAGGTGACATTTGTTTGTTTCCAATTGTTGGTTATGTTATTATTTGCACACGCCTCACTCTGCAACTTGCGCCTGCGACGGCGTGTACATCGCAACTAAATAAATTATAACGACGCAGTTGTGTGCACGTGCAAAACGTCGATTGCGAAACAAATGTTATTGTTATTTTAAAATATTGTGCATTTTATTAGTTATTTTATTATTACTGCTATTTTCGTTTCTTTTTTATTTTGTATAAATAATTGAGTAATTGGTTTGACGTCCGTACGTCACTTAAGGTGGCCACTGAAAATCAGCGTTGTGTTGTGGTTTGCACCACTTCATAACATAAAGCTGAGTGGCCACCTACAGGTCACAGTTGCGATCAGCCATTTTTATTATTAAGTTTTATAATACTGTGTGTTTTATGTACGTTGCGTCTGTGTATCAATAAATAGTTTTTCTTTCTTTCTTTCTTTCTATTGTTTTCAGAATCAAGAATAAAAAAAAAATTGGTACGTTGATGCCGTATCTAGACATTATAATGAAACGATATGCAGTTTTATATTTTTAAATATTTGTTCTATTACTTACGTCACCTGGTAAGGCAGTATGAAGGTTTTATTAATTTGTATATGGTAACGTAATAGACGCGACTGCCAACAAGTTAACGATGGTCACGGGTTCAAATCCCAGGGCACACCTCTGACTTTTCGGATTAATTTCTACGTGAAATAAAATCCGCCAACTCGCACTAAGCAAGCAGGGTGGACTATAATATCTTCTTCTATAATATAAAAATGAATCACAAAAAGTGTTGGTAAGCGCATAACTCAACAACGCCTGGACCAATTTGGCCAATTCTTTTTTAAATGGTTATTATTACTTTATTACTAACAAAAAGTAATGGCGTGCAATATTATTAGGAAAAACAGCATTTTGGTGCTGAAATAAGGGACGTAATATTGGATGGACAATAAAAAACGCTAAAGTTTTTAATGTCAAAATTTCATAAGGCAATCTTTATATGTACATGTATATGGAGAGACGGGATATAATAGAGTGGAAGGTACGGGAGAGTGCTGGGATAGCTGACAGATTTGATAGGACGAAATGTAAATGCACGTTATAAGACGGGATGGATAATAAAAGAGAAAGGACGGGACGGATCGGGAAGAGACTGAACAGACGGATGAGACGGGATTGAGCCAGACAGTAGGATAGCTATGTCAAGTTTCGGTATACAAGAGATTAATACGAAAAATAACATGTATTTGGTGTGGAGTGGAATCAAAAAATATATGCACCCAGGCGAAGCTGGGTCGGGCCGCTAGTATATATATATATATATATATGAGTATCAGTACATACATACATACAAATAGGAAAGTTATCCACGTCAATGTGTAAATGTAGGAGAAAGGTAGTGATCCTTAACCATTTTTTTGAATGATGGTAGTGATCGTGCCCGTCTTACCACAACTGATCAATACAAAACGATCTTTAAGATAAGATGGGATGACAGGATTAAACAATATAGGTATAGGTATTGTACAGAAGAGAAAGAATGTGAGCATTCCGACGAAGCTGTATAGGCAAACATTTGAGCTTAGTACGAAACTCAGAAACATGATCATATTTGCGTAATCCAAATATGAATCTAATAAAGTTTTGAAGGCGCTCAAGTTTATTTAGTTGGTCCTCGGTGAGATCAGGATAGCTGACATCGGCATAATCAAAGATAGGGAGAAGAAGGGTTTGCCCTAATGAAATCTTCGTAGCAACAGGTAAAAGATTGTGTAATCTTCGCAAGGACCTAGCTGACGCGAACAACTTACGACTGAGTTCTTGGATTTGCGGACCCCAGGTGAAGGACTTGTCCAGATATAGTCCAAGGTTCCTGACTTTATCACTATATGTGACGGTAGTACCATCACAAGAGATAGGTGGTAGTTTGTCTCTATCTAGTTTTAGAGTCATTCTTGGGCTGCCGATAACTATCACCTGTGTTTTCAATGGAGTAACTTTCAGTCCATGGGTCTTGCTCCATTCACAGATGTACTGTCACTGTTAATTATACCGATCGCATCGTTCATCTTACCCAAAGATGCCTGAGTATAAATTTGTAAATCATCTGCGTAGAGGTGGTAGGAGGAGCGAAGTTGAATAGAAATGGAATTTATAAAAACAGCAAAGAGTAGAGGAGAAAGCACGCCGCCCTGTGGAACGACAGCAGATAAAGAGCACCACGAGGAATAACTATCCTCGACATAAATCCGTTGCCGACGCCCATACAGGTAACTACGAAACCATTCAACTGCTGTTGGAGATATGTTAAGAGAACGCTACATACAAAGCAATATATCAATATCAATTGTATTAAAGCGTTGCTGAAATCTAGCAATGCCTTCCTCCATACCCGATCTGATGCCGTTCGTAACATGAGTCAGGGTGGTGATGGTGCTGTGCCCAGGACGAAACCCCGAATGGAGAGGGTATTTATTTAATGGATTTCAATGAACGGAGAGACGAGCATGCCGTTCGCCTGATCATAAGTGATATTATACGTAATGGTTTCTTAGATTTACGCGAATGTTACACATTGAAATAAAACTATTATTTACGGATTTTATCGCGAATTAAGTTTAATTTTTTACATTTTTGACTTCCCGACGTTTCGATTACTTTACAGCTTTCGTGGTCACGGGGCGGACTGAGGTATTGGTCTTCCGCTCTGTGACTGTTACAATTCAACTACCCTTATTTTACAATTATTAAATTAAAAGGTTAATTCAAATAGTTAATCTGTATTTGCGATCCGATCTACCCAGAAGGAGCTCACAGTGTCTTGAGGTCTGGCAGTTGGTATTTTGGGTTCCGTTTTAATTAAATGTAGTATTGGATCCCATGCTTGTGCAAGTTTCAAGCCTTCTTCTCTATTGAAATTTAGATGTTTTTTAATTTTAATAGTCTCGCAAAACATCCTGAGCAGGAAACGGGGTTCTTTAGCGAGGACATGGGGCTGGTCAAAGCGGAGGTAATGCTTGGAGCCTTCTATATGTTCAGCAACTGCAGACTTCGTCGAGCTTTCTGTGTATAGAAAAAAGACCCATACAGATAAATATATTAAATAAATTAGACCTATTTCAAGCCGCCCAAGAAGATTAGTCAATTTCTACCACCTGTCAAGTGCCATATACCCTTGCAAGAACCGGGCGTATACAAAAAAAGATTGCGACTGTGGCCTCTCCTACATAGGTCAAACAAAACGAAGCATAGGGACCCGCCTGAAAGAACACATAGCTGACGTCAAACATCGACGCTCAACGAAGTCTGCAGTTGCTGAACATATAGAAGAAGGCTCCAAGCATTACCTCCGCTTTGACCAGCCCCAAGTCCTCGCTAAAGAACCCCGTTTCCTGCCCAGGATGTTTCGCGAGACTATTGAAATTAAAAAACATCCAAATTTCAATAGAGAAGATGGCTTGAAGCTTGCGCAAGCATGGGATCCAATACTACATTTAATTAAATCGGAACCCAAAAGACCAACTGCCACCCCTCAAGACACTGTGAGCTCCTTCTGCGTAGATCGGATCGCAAATACAGATTAACTATTTGAATTAACTAAAATAAGGTAGACTAAAATAAAGGTAAGGTGGTAATTGTAAAATAATGGTAGTTGAATTGTAACAGTCACAGAGCGGAAGACCAATACCTCAGTCCGCCTCGTGACCACGAAAGCTGTAAAGTAAACGAAACGTCGGGAAGTCAAAAATATAAAAAATTAAACTAAATTCGCGATAAAATCCGTAAATAATAGTTTTATTTCAATGATATTATACGGCCATTCATGAACAGTAGCAAAACCTAACAACGCCTTGAATAACAAAGTAATGCTTCGTATTCCACTGCGCACGCCATCCTGAAACATAAGATGATTTGAACGCAGTGGAATGTCAAGCATTGCTTTGTAATTCAATGTGTTGTTTGGTTTTGCTACTGTTCATGAGCGGTCGTATCGCTTACCATCAAGAGAACATCTCAATATGTCGAGTAGGTACTTACTCTGGCTACAATGTCCTTCACAATGAAACACAACAGTGCATTTCCACTACTGTTTGGCGGGAGTAATAGACATTGCGATTGCACCTTTCCATAGTACAGACCTACCACCAGTAAATTGTTATTATACAAAGAAAGTGTTATGATTACATTTTGAGAATAAATAAGTGAATATTGAAAAGTATTAAAATTATGTTCCTACATGGTCATCGCGACAGCTGCTAACAATGAAAATCCGTGCAGGTAGCCTCTATGATTAAGCGGAGTTTTTGCTTGGAATGAAGTTGCACACATTTCCTTATGTCAACACTATGGTAACGACTTCCTATGTTTGCTTAAACGATTAACAGCTCCGATGCGTTGGGCGGCAGCGATCACTTTTTTCATATTTTGCTTAGTAAATTGGCTTATCAGTCAAACGGATATGCGATCTTTTGACGCTTAGAGTATTTGGCGTAGAATTTGTTAAGTTATTGGGTGTGAAGCTAGCTGTAAAAAGAAAGGCAGCGAGCTTGACCTTCACACAGGTATAAAATAATATGTGGGAGGGATTGTGAAAATTCCTTTCTAATTTCAAGTTTATTGCTGTAAAGAAAAAACTTTTCTCTTAATTTGTTTATATTCTTAATATTATCATTTTAAAAAATAGGTATTATTAATGTGACAAATTAAATTTTACTTGTTAATTGTACCATAAACGGGCTTCAAATATTGTATCTATAATTTTTTACAGGTTTGTTATTTTGTAAATCGTTTTAATTAGATAATAATAATATATAGTATTTAATATAGGTAAAGTATAAAGAGTATATATTTATTTAAAACGTAAAGGATTTTTAATATGTATATGATAATAACTTACGTAATAACTTTATACAGAGGGTCCCTTAAGCAAGGACTAAACAAATTAACCGACTTGGTTTTACATGGATCTCACAACTTTTTGCGGTAGAAAAACTGAGCTGCGAGACTTGATATTTTTTACAGGATGTTTTTGATGGGATAATTTCTTACATCAACACATTTCAAGTTTTTTATTCCAATAGATCAAGAAATACAATAAACATATTTATGTCTGTTAATACAGAGTATATCAAGACTGCTACCGAAAACGAAGCCGGGTGGTAGTTTAAGTGACTTCAGTCACAATGCAACAGAAAAAGTTGCAAAAAAAAAGCGACAATTTTTTTTTTATTTTTTTCCTATGGCCATATTTGGGTGGTAAATACATTTTTTTCCTAAAATAATAGTGTATACCCTTTTATTTATAAATACTCTAAGGTATAAAAGAGTTTAAATTATTATTTTAGCAATAACTATGGATTTACCACCCAAAAATGACGCTATTTAAAAAATCATAAAAAATAATTGTCGCGTTTCTATGCGAAATTTTTAGTTGCATTGTGTTTGTAGTCACTAAAACTACCACCCGGCTTCGTTTTCGGTAGCAGGCTTGAGAGACCCAGTATAAAAATCTTTAATATATTCCATCTTTTAATACTGTGTCTATTAAAAATATTTTCGGACTTAATTAATGTATTTATTTGGCCCTTTGACTTATTTAACAATTTCTCTAAATCAGCATCACATTTTCTTAGGCACTCACCAATATTCAAAAAAGTTCCTGTGTAAGCCGCTATCACCACCAAAAAAATGTTTTAATTTTTTTATATGTATTGTTGCCCCTCAACTAAGGGTTAGTGTAACCGCCATTGTTCATACAAAAGACTGGATTCCAAGTGAATTTTCGATGTGTCTCAATACTATCGTATTTACAATTTTCAATAGTCATAAGCCTCAACTCAAATATTTTGTTTATTCAACATCAGCCTTTTGTCGTCCACGGCTGGAGATAGACCTCCTCCAAATTGCTACATTTTACCCTGTCTTCGACTTGTTGCATCGTCAACCTTTCGCAAATCATCACTCTACCTAGGTGGAAGGCATCCTAAACTAGGAAGACGCGGTCTCCACTCAAGAGCTTCTTTACTCCAACGGTTATCGGTTATATTCACAATTGTCGGGATTTGATAGAATATATTTTTTTATATTCGTCCATTTGTTCATTTCCGAGATTCTGTTTACTCGCAATTTCATCAATAAATTACTCGTTCCAAAAGTACTGACTTATTTCAAATAACTTTTTTATTTGTTGCTTCAGACTCCTTCTTTCTCTTTTGTTTTTCGTTTTCTCTATAATAATTTCTAGAACAAAACATGTTTATACTTATTTGGAAAATATTCATTAAATTATAATTTGTTGGCATCTTATTAAGATTATACAAAAACAAAAAGAAATCCAATATTATGATACAATGTTTCTCATGTTTAAAATGTAGCCAATTGATTATTCTTATTAATTTCTTTATTAATGTTACACTATTCTGTCGGACTTGAGTCCGAGGCCTTTTCGGGCTAGGGCTCTGTCGGGCCTGAGACCCTGTCGGACAAGGGCCCTGCCGAGCCGGGGGCCCGTGGCATTTTGCGCACTATGCCACCCTATTGTTATGCCACTGAGTGAGATCTAGCTACTTTAAAAGGCATCTAGAATGTAAGTGTACCATTTTTAAACGAAACTGAAGTGTAGGTACCTACACTAGTCACTATTGAAGCTCACAAAAGTTCGTCCCGCTTTTAAAGTTTTATAATGTGACTCTATCATTGACTATGTTTGTTATATTAGCATCTATAGCCATTGTGCAATGTGTCCGTCAAAAAAAGAAGAAGTTCAAAAAGAAGTGGACGCCATATATTACAACAGAAAATTCTATTTAGTTTTTAACGCAAAGAGTAGTGTAGTTGTATAGTCGTGACAAAAAAAAGGAGTCAATCCAAATATTTAAAAAAAATCTAATTAGACTTCATAAATATCTAATAAGACATCCATTAAAATAACAATCGAGTACCGACGGCTTATTGTCTTTGCACGATGCTACTCACAGCTACCAACATAATAGGAGCACATGCTTATTAATCTTAATTATAATTGGTACCAAAATTAAATTAAAAACGACCGTTGAAATAGTCATGAGCTGATAAATAATTAAGAAATACCATAACCATTGGGATATATATAGATACACTATACAGTATGTTTCAGTTGCAGGGAATACACCGCGCAAAAAAGGCCTTTGAACAATACAGGACGTTAATTTAGGCAAACAAAAGAAAAGAAAATAAACACGGCTGTGTTCCGGTTTGAAGGACATTGTAGCCAGAATAACTACTGGACATCCTCGGTCCCGTTTTTACCTTTTGCTACGGTACCCTATAAAAAGGGCTTACCGCTATCGAATATATAATATAGAATGAAAAGAAAAAGTGAAATTAAGGTCGGTGTAATAGAAGACAAAGATTAACAATAAAATCAATTCAGTCTTGTATCGTGAGTATCAGAAAGTACGAAAGAATTTTCGGTCTCACAAAAACCCAGACCCTAGTCAAATACTAGTGGGCCACACAAACATTTATCTCTGTGCGAGGATCGAACCCGCAGAATCTTATTTTACAGCCAGCATTTAACTAACGGTGTCATTAATGTATTTTCAATAAGCTCACCTTTTATATTTAATTGACTCGATAAAGTGAAAACAATTGCATTTATTGATTTGTATTTATATTAATTATTTAAATAAATGTAAGTTTACAGACTTAATCCAAAATACGTTCGTTCTAAGTAACAATGCGCAACTGGCTAGGCGGCCGTAATTATTATTTACTTAACCCTTTGGCCTTTATAGGTTGAACCCGTTACGCAAATCGGAATACACCTGCGTAAGTCTCTACGACGGGTTTCCGCCATCTCCTAAAGCTAGCTAAGCTACATAGATGATTTTCACATCGATCATCATTTTTGCAAACTAAAAATCATATTTTTTAAATTCATATATATACCTAGTCAGGTCATAAATTCTGTCACATGTTTAATATAAAATAATTGAAATAAGTTTATTCATTATGTAACCATTTATATACCAAAATGAACTTAACAAAACATAGATTCTTATGACACTAAAGTTTATTCAAAATGACCTCCGTGATTTTGAATACAGGCCTTCAATCTGCGCGGCCAGTTGTCTATCGCAGCACGAACGAGGTCCATGTCAATATCGGCGGCTGCCTTAATCAAGGATGTCTTGAGTGACTCCAAATTGGGATGAGGCTTTGAGCACGCCTTTTCCTCCAAGTGTTGCCAAATCTTGTAATCTAACGGATTCAAATCTGGACTGGAGGAGGGCCAGTCTTCGTGCCGGATGAAGTCAATTTCACGCGCCGCCAGCCAGTCTTGTGTGCTCTTCGCTCTATGAGCTGGCGCCGAATCTTGTTGGAATACCCAGTGCCTGTTATTGAACATGGTATGAGAAACAGGTTCCACAAGGTTCATCAGGACAGTATTTTGATACACAACTGCATTCGTTTTTACACCTTTCTCACAAAAATGTACCTCTGTTAAGCTCCAATAAGAAATTCCCAACCATATCATGAGCGAGGATGGAAAATGACCTCGTTGGACACGCGGAATACGGTTGCTCGCTTCTTCACTACTGTGTGCGTACACCTTATATTGTTCGTAGTAGCTTTCTTCTACGGTAAATTTTTTTACATCTGAAAAAAGAATTTCCCGATATCTTTTTCCCGCGTACCGCTTCAACAAAGCGCGGCACCTCTTCAGTCTCAGGTCCATTAGACGAGCATTCAAACGATGTCCTGTTTTTCTTCGATATGCCCGAAGCCCTAAGTTTTCATTTAACACCCTTTTCACCGTGGTTCTGCTTAACCCCATCTGAAGGGCCAACAGTTTCTGCTTACATTTGGGATTTCTTTGAATTCGCGCCTACACAGCTTTTATCACTGCTGGAGTCCTAACAGACCGAGGGCGACCACCTCTTGACCTGTCATCTACACTAGAGTCTTCATTGTATCGTTTGATGGTACGATAAACGAATCTTTTGGTTATATTCAAATTTTTCAGTATGTCAAAAATTTGAATTGGCGCGTAACCGCAACGATGCAACAATAACTGCAATACGGTCTTCTTTAAGCGTCCACTCCATATTTAAAAATGAGTAAAATTTTAAAAAGTATACATTTTTATTTTCATGAACAATTCGAAATTCGAATTCAATAAACTTTTTTGTGGCCAGCATTCTAAATGAAAAGTTTTTACTGTGTGACAATACTTATGACCTGACTGTGTATAAACGTCTAGACAACCACATATCGCCTTGTATGTCCCGTCCCACGATGTGGTAAAGACCATCACCATATTGATGAAAATAAAAAAATCGATATCGATTTGCCGGACCCGGGATTCGAAGCCGATACCTCAGTTTTTTAATTTTATCGTATTTTTATTTTTCCTATCCAAATAGTACTTAGCTGTTTGCCGAGATTTGATTGTACCGTTCGTTTTCTACTGTATCTTTATGATTTATCCCATTTTAAATAAAAAATGATATAAGATTCCACTTCTAAAACTATACTTATCATTTTCTCCGAACTTAGTTTATGGTTGAGACGTACGATAGAGGATACCAAAATTTTGTAGAGTATCTAGGCACATTTGCCATTGGTAAAGTTTTACGTACGGTATCCGAACATGCGAAGTTCGTATAGTTTTTATAGAGTAATCCCCTGACGCTTTATTTATGCAGCACGCACTGACACCTGACGGTGTGCGTAGCGCGGTCATAGTAGAGCATCGATATCCAACATTTTTTATACGGGCAACAAAAATGTTTTGGGTATACCGTTGCAGGCCGACTTAACGCAACTCATCGCTGGAGTGTTGTCAGAAACCTATTTTTTTAGTCGACGAGAGTAGTTTCCATGATTGGCGCTAAATTTAAAGTGGTTTGCAACAGCCCAGGCTGGCCAACCATAAAAGCTACGCAGGCAGCAAGTTGAGTATCTATGGCTGAAGTGGAGTGTCCACCGGCGAGACGCTACGACCATCTCTTACAGTCGATGCAACTATGCCGGCTTATTCGATTATTTATTTTATTTTTATTTTTTTATATTTCGAGCACTTCTTATCATCTTTCTCTCTCTCTTTCTTTCTCTCTTTCTCTCTCCAGACATTGCTGATCATAGGCCTCCCCATTCTCGTCCACATCGACCTGCTGGAAGCGGCCTGTTATTATCATATTCCCTTCTTTTAATTCGTTCTTATTACGATTATTTTCTTAAGTACCTAATAGTGTATCTGGGTATAGAATCAATCAATCAGAACATTCTTTATTCAAATAGTCTTTCATAAAATCTTTTAAATCGTTAATTTCTCCTACCACAGCTTCGGAAAGTATTGTAGCTGTGAAGAAGAAACGGCGTAAGAAACACCCTCAGCAACAAGAACTGTCTTCTTTTTATCTTTTACTTTTCGTTTTATAAAAAAAATTTGCAATTTATTCCCAAGCAGTTTTGTCTTCCATATAGTGTGAGATTAAATTTTGTTACTTTTTTCAACTTATTTATTGGAAGTTCTCATATATTTTTGGGAAGTTCGTTAATTAAGTGTACACTGACCCATAAAATAATTATTTATCGTGTGGATACGAGTTACGTGTGAGGCAAGATTATGTTTGTAAGAACACTTACTATACTTGTCGCAATTACGCTTATTTTTAGTTATATTTTTACGAACATACAATAAATTTTCATAAATATATTGAGATGTAAAGTAACAATATCTTTAATACTTTAAATTGATCTTTCTAATTTTACATACAATCAATGAAAATTGAAAAAACGATGATAATCAAATTAGTTTAAAATATAGTATAATGTAAAGACGCATGGCGGTTGATGTTGCACATTGGTAGTCATCATAATATATGTTAAAAAAGGTCTTTATAATTAAATGGTATTTGACTCCATATTTTATTGTATGTATCAAAACGTATCCATAGCTATGGTGTAACAAACAAAGAAATTTATAAATCCATTCAGAATGAAACAAGTTAGAAACGTTTTAAATCTTGTAGAGGGAGTAACAGAAAAGAAAAGCAAAACCAAGATAGTGACGTCACTGGGGTTATTATACATTATACCTAGTGTGCGCGTATGAAAGAGACAGCAAGATGTCCCTAGATCCCCCTTAATACCTACTCTTTAATTTTAAAACTTATGTTATAAGCTACTTTAATACTTTTTGACAGCAAGGCTTTATTTTTAACATATTTATGTTTGTAAGCGAAATAATACCAAAAACCTTCAAAAACCGATAATAGTCAAATACCCTATTCCTAGTTTTAAAATAGTTACTTCACTTACTTTTAAATACACATATAAACAGCCTCTGTGATTAAATTGAGACACCCGTTGTGAAACCAGAGACCGCGGGATCGATTCCCAAACCGATACAATGGCCGTATTCAGAGACATGGTTTTAAAACCTATATTAGCTTTCGTTTGTGTTTTTCGCTCAAACAGAGGGGTTACTCTATGAAACGATACGAACTTCGAATATTCGGACGCTCGACGTCCGGAGTAAGATATAATTATTCTACTTCTAAAAATCACTACTATTCTATATTAACGTATCATTTTCTCCAAACATATTGTATGATTATGACAGACATTAGAGGAACCCAAAATTTTGTGGAGTATTTAGGCACATTAGTGAAGTATTACATACCTACGCCTACCGAACATTCGAAGTTGGTAGAGCAATCCCCTGAATTCAACAACCGAAGGAAGGGACAATACATTAAAAAATTATAAAACTGTCTTTAGTTTTTATTTTACATACCGTAGGTATTATTTAATAATATTGAAACCCTAAATAAGGTAGATACAATGCCTAGGAATCGGATGGGTTGTCTATGTCGAATATTTTTTGAATTTTATTGAGCGAAGAATACAAATATTATATAATTAAGATAGGTTTTAAAACTGTATATTATTAATAAGTTTATAATTGCAAATTATTTTATTTACGGGATCCGCAGCTCTGAGTGACTTGTTACAATTTTAAATGTTGTTTAGTCAAACACTTGTTTATATTAGGAATTCCAAGGACCATTCATTACATTCCATAACAACAGGAGAATGTAAAAAAACATTTTTTTGCTTTTTGCTGTAATTCCATTATGTATAGGGATAAAATTTATATGCAATACGAGTATAATTAAAATCAGTGCGTGCGTTCAATTGCCTACGGCTTGTCGAAAGTTTCTACTTAGTCAAACAGAGAAAAGAAATAATAAAAATACTTAGGGAGTAAGTCCTATAAACAAATAAACCATAATTCTAAATATTTTGTTAAGAAAAATATACTATTATTGTCGTTACATAAAACAATACTTTATTTGTAAGACAAAAAAATGCCAACACTCGAAATCAGTATTAAAATTAATTGTAATATTTTGGTAGATTTCCCGAGCCAAAAAAGTGTAGTTGAATAGCAATTGATTCGTTCCGGGTGTGGGCTATGTTAATGTGAGCGGTACAGATACAATGGAGCGCTATAGCGACGCGAGCGTGGATCAGGGCTTGGGGTCTCACAGCTAGGGTGAACACAACGACAAAGGGGCCGAGTCTCGCGTGCGTATCTGTGGCGGCGGCACTCGCTGGGCGTGCTCGACCCCGCCCGGCCGCCGCCCGCGCCGCCGCCGAGCGAGCCGCGGCGCCGGGGGCGGAGCGAGCGCACGCGCCCCCGCCCGAGCCCCGGCGCCACCGCTCCGCTCATTCGTCTCTCGTGCAGCGTCCGCTATGTAAACGCGCCTTGTTGTGAATCTAAACAAAATCACTCAGTCGTCGTTTTGTTGCCGAAGGAGCAACGCGTGGAGGGTTCCGCGGGCGCGAGCGAGCATGTCGCAGTGAGACCGCGGCCGCATCATGCACGCGCTGTTCGGAGAGCAGAGCCCGTACGCGTACCGAGGGGGTGCAGCCGGCGGCTACTCGGCAGGAGTCACCCCTTACGCGTACGAACAGTACCGCTACGGCTACGGCGCGCCCTACCTGCACCCGCACCAGCAGCATGTCGGCGCGCCCAAGGACATGGTGAAGCCGCCTTACTCCTACATTGCGCTCATCGCCATGGCCATCCAGAACGCGCCCGAGCGCCGGATCACGCTCAACGGCATCTATCAGTTCATCATGGAGAGGTTCCCGTACTACCGGGAGAACAAACAGGGCTGGCAGAACTCCATCAGGCACAACCTGAGCCTCAACGAGTGTTTCGTCAAAGTGGCCCGGGACGACAAGAAACCCGGCAAAGGAAGTTATTGGACTCTAGATCCGGATTCGTATAACATGTTCGACAACGGATCGTACCTGCGACGGCGGCGTCGATTCAAGAAGAAAGACGCGTTGAAAGAGAAAGAGGAGGCTCTGAAGCGGCAGCAGCAGCTGCAGCAGGCGCAAGAGGCGCTGGCGGCGCAGGAGGCGCTGTCGGCGGCCGACGCGCTCAGCCAACAGCGCGACGTCAAACCAGACGTCAAGCCGCGCATCTTCGAGTGCCGGCCCAAGCGTGAGCCGGGCGCCGAGTGCGCCAGATACGACAAGCCCGTGGACTCGCTGGACGAGTTCAGCGAGCCGCGGCTGCCGCCGTCCGCCGTGTACTGCTCGCCGCAACCCTACTCGCTGGCGGCGGAGGAGTTCCGCGCGGCCACGTCGGGCTGGTACGCGGCGCCCGAGCCCCCCGCCGAGCAGCTGCCGCCGGCCTTCCGCGACCTGTTCGAGCCGCCGAGCTGCCAGCTGGCGGGCTTCCGCGGTGGCTCGCCCGCGCCCGACGCGTACCGGGCCTCACCGCCGCACCACCACTACCGCACGCCGGCGCCCTCCTACTACCACCACCAGACGTGCGTGGCCGCCGCGCCGGCTCCCGCTCACAAGTCCTACTGAGACACTGCCCTCAGGTGAGATCTCGTGTTTGTTGTCGCTGGCGCTCTGCGATTTGTGTGTGTTGCGTTCGCGATTGAAGCTGTGCGAGTTGGTGGAGCGCCGCGCCGTGCCGTGGCGGGCCGTGGCGGGCCGCGCCGGGCCGCATCGTGACGTGGTTGTGGTTGCAGGAGGCCGGCATCGCTCGGCGCCGAACGGATTTAGCCGCACGCGTCAGTTCCAGAGCGGATAAATATAGCGCAGTAGCCGGAGATGCCGCGGAGGCAAGTGGCGGCGCGTCGATAACCACTGTTTACAGATCGGCGGCCGACCCTGCCGCTTCCCGCTCCGTCCACACCTATAGGTACGTACGCAGTATGTGAGCTAGACACTAGATGTAACAATGAGTGGATGAAGTGGCGTTGTCGGCGAGTGGTGCTGGCGTGCTGGCGTGCTGGCGCGGCCGCCGGGCGCGTTGCGGAAGCTGTACCGCTCCGCCGAGTTTGTTTTCCTTTGCCCTGATTATACATTATCAGAGAAACACAACGCACCGTGCAAATGAGTTTTCTAGGCGCTCATTCATAAACAGGATATCGTGCGGCCGGCATGCATTGATAGACACATTTTACATTGGTTGCGTGTGAAATTGTACAATGCGTGCATCTTGATTTGTAGCGCTAATTGAAACATTAGTAAATAGAGTTAAACTCACAATTTTAATATCTCAAAACTTCGTTTCCCAGGCTAGTCGTGGGATCGCCATACGCGGTGTCTATAATACGTTATAAGTAAAATAAAACAAACGTTGCGGAGACAAAGCGTAGAGGAATATTTGTTTACAAATGTTAAATCTTGGAAGTGATAAAAACTGTGTGCATTTGTCTGTTGTTTCTGGCTTCTATCAGTCAAACAACAGAGTTGACCATCTGGTGACCAAGTGGCGCGCACCAAGTTACCGCAAAAAATAACAAAAAGGATTTATATATGCACCACGATCTTAGCTCGGGGATTACATTTTTGAAACTTATTTTACATCATATTCGAGGATTTACAATGGATTGTCGATGCAGTACATTGTTCAACGCATCACTTCAGGAGGAGAAATTATTTATTTTCACATGAAATATCGATACGGTTTTGATTTATTTTCGCGTTCTCGGGACGTGTGGACTGTGGATGTATTAAATTTGTATTTATACGAGTTTCGAGAATGCATGGGATGTTATCTTTAATATTACGTGAGAAAGTTTACCATTGTAATAACTTACGATTCATAAAGCACAAGTGAATTAGAATATTTATATTTAACTTGATCTGGGATGAACGAAACTTATTATTTTATTATAAGCTTTTAAAACATTCTATTTGAGTAATATAGCTGCGTTTAATTTAATTCTGTGCACGTTCGGATATGTGTTTTCCTCAATTATCTTTACGTAAACAGAGTGAGTTGACAACGTAAACTTACTGTTAAAGAAGCACTGTTTACCTGTGCAATTACCAAATTAACTTCACTTATTTTCATATTATATTATTGATTTAAGTATAAAACATATTGTATAATTAATTGTAATATGACAACATATTACAATTAATTATATTAAAATAAATTTTCAATAAAACACATAAAGATGTCATTATAACCACATCAAAATATAATATATTTGGGTTTATTCTTATCACAATATATTTTACAATCAGTAGTGACTACATTAAAAAGGCTGAAAATGAATGTTGTTATTATGCTTTAGTTTGACTTTCTACTGAATACTTTTTTTGTGTGTTTGTGTTCTTCTAGAATCAAAAGAGAGTGAGAGACTATTATTCATATTGTTTACTTTAAGATTGCATAAATATATAATTGCATATATTACACAATTTTTGTGGTGTCAACCAGGCTCACAATTGAAGCAAAAGCAAACAGTTAATTACCATGTTATGAAAGATAATTAAAGCAATGCCATAACTGGCGCCAATCTTATTTCTCCATTAATTCAAAGTAGATATACCTACACATGTACATATATGTAATCAATCTAGCTTCCTTGAGAAATAATAAGTCGAGGTCTATTTTCTATTCAATATAGATTTTACTAAACCAAAATTTAATTATTCTGCTTTCAAATAAATTGTTATAAAACATATTTTGATTCATCAATGAATACCGACTTAACGTATTTTAAGCGTAATAACTCACATTTCATTAATATTTTTAACACCATAATAAAGTCAAATCTAATTGATGTCACTAATAACACAGCACTTTGAACTTTTAAACTTAAGTACTGCTTGAAATAAAACCAAAAAATAGGCGTGAAATTTGAAAGTAAAAAGTATGCTCGAGATAAAGCTATACCTCGTAGGGAGGGGCACAACCAGGGGGTTTACTCTTTATTCCGATACGCCGACGAATGTTCGAACATCGCTATGTACGAATATGCCTAAATACTTTACAAAATGTTCGAATTCTGTATCGTACGTCGTAATCATAGACTAAGTTTGAAGTGAATGATAAGTCTCATAGAGAATAGTATTTATTTTTAGAATTGGAAAACATTTATCTTATAAGGTGACGTTCAACGTCCGATTCGAACTTCGTGTCGGACTAAAGAGCAGCCCCGTGGCTCGTAAAACTAGCTCGTAAATACTGAGACCCATAAATATTTTGCACTACAGATATGTAAGGCCTGTTTATTATGTGCTCGTATTGGTCGGTTTATGATTCGAGCAATTGATTTTAACGCTGTTTTCATAACCACGCGAGTTACTGTGAACGGGGTTTTATGTTTTACTTGCGGGCTGTGGTGGATTGAGATGGTAAATCTTGCGTTTTTACACATAGACCTTCGAATGGTCGCGATATGTCTTTATGTGTTATATTGATATAAAAAAGTTAATTAAAAAATATATATAGGTACACCCGAGTGCGTATATGTAACGGACTAGATGCGGCTGCCAACAACTTTGCATCAGTTGTGGGTCATATTCCAAGGCACTCTTCTGAATTTTCGGAGTCATGTATTTTGATAGTCAATCACCACAAAATTCCCACGATGAATGAATGAACGATGAAGAACAAAAACTTAGTGAGGCAACCTGCATACCATAGCGATTTGTAACAATTTCTGTGGTATGTCAAGTCCGCCAACCGGAATAGGCCAACGTGGTGCCATAGCCTAATCCCTCTCAATTGTAATCTCGATTATAGAAGAGGCACGTGCCCTGCAGTGGGACGTATATGAATTGATACAGCAAAAATAGGTCCAGTGCAATCTTAATCAAACATCGACCGATGAAAGACAATTAGTCGGAAAAATTATGCCGGCCTGATGTAGTTCACTATATGAAATGTTCCGGCTTTTTCTACAATGTTCACCATCCGGATACGGATATCCTACCATCAATTATGTCATCTTAACAGCATCATCACACTTTTCATTTGTTTTATCTGTTTCTTCTCTGCATTCAACATCAACATTCTTCATTAATATTATAAGTTAAATTATAGAACATTAATAATTACAATCCATTAGTTTAGGCTTTACAAATTAGCAAATTTTAAATTAATTCCTTTCATTAGTCATGATTTATTAGGTTATTCGCAAATTTAATATCTCCCTGAATGATGATGATGATTTGTTATTTGTGATGATTCGCAGATACCTTGTCAAGTTGTACTTGTGTGAATTATTATAAGAATTTTGGAGATCTTGTGTGACCTACAAAGGTTTGTTTTGGTGGGCGAAAGAAAGTTTCGTAGTCATAAATAAATAGTAGTGTAAACGCACTGTTGTGTTCCGGTTTAAAGCACTTTGTAGCTAAAGTGACTACTGGACCTACTGAGACTTAACATCTTATGTCTCAGAATTGCACACAGTGGAATGCCAAGCGTTGCTTAGTAATTCATGAGCAGCCGTATCTCTTACCATCAGGCGAACGGCATGCTCTTCTCGCCGTTCATGGCAACAACAAAAAACTGTGGCGTGTACACCATTTTACGCCCGAAATTAGTATCTAAGCATTCTTTCGTAAGTTTAATTAGGGAGAGCTTTGGAAAAATTTACATTGTTGGCGTTTAGTAAAAAGATCAAGATATATATATATATATATATCCTATTATAGCTCTACAAATCCGCCCACCTCTAGATAAAGCCATTCAAATAAACTAGACACAGCCCTCAGGCTAAAATAAATTTATAACCGTTGTTAGCGAGCGATATTTTCTCCCAATTCCGTTTTTACTACACAAAGTTTTTTTACGTTCATTCCGCTTGGCATCGTTTATCTTGATTTACGCTACAAAATAATGTTTGAAACATACACAAACATTCAAACATGTAGATGGAAAGCAAACATGGACGGGAATCGATCGGGTGTAAAAGTGATGCGTGCCAGTCTCATTGACCTTTGAACACCTGTATAATTGGGTTTTTGGATCGTGCCATGTGGATATCGACAGCCGATTCAAGATTGTTGATTGATATGAACTTCTAGCACAAAACAGTGCAAACTTCATTGTTAGATGTGGCTGGTTTGCATAGTAGTTCGACGGTATGCTAAATATTTTGGATTTTTTAGATGAAAGAAAAGTTTCATCAAAGAGTTAAACTTAGCGGAGGGGGTACCGCAAATATTAAGGAAGTCGATTGTGCTTTAATATTGAATATGGCTTTTCCTGAATGTTGTTAATGTGATGGAAATTACTTTTTAAGTGTCTAATATTTTCAAGACCTGTTTATTTTGTTTTCTTTTCTTTTATGAGATGTATATTTTACACATATTTACTTCCAGAATTAAGGCTTTTCATTATGACCCTATAATATTGTTACTGTACTGTATCAGCCCATATACGTCCCACTGCAGGGCACGGGCCTCCTCTACAATCGAGAGTACGATTGAGAGTGGTTAGGCCATATAGTCCACCACGCTGGCCTAGTGCGGGTTGGCGGACTTACATACCATAGATTTTTTTATAAATCGCTATGGTATGCAGGTTTCCTCACGATGTTTTCCTTCACCGTTTTAGAGCGTAAGTGCGTGGTGGCCTGTTGGTAAACGGACTAGACGCGACTGCCAACATGTTCACGGTGGTCGCGGGTTCGAATCCCAGGGCACACCTCTGACTTTTCGGAGTCATGTGTGTATTGATAGTCAATCACCAATATTGTTAGATAATGTTTAATTCTTAAAGCTGAGGATGTCACTTGGAATGTTGAATTATTTTTATGTGTAGATAATATTATAGATATATTTTTGAACAAACTCCACCTTTTCTATTTTCTTATTGCGCTTCTTCGATCAAATATACACTAGATACAACATGAGCGCTCAGAAAATGGCACCAAAAAAGAGTGCTTTAAGCACTCTTTCGCCTTCAGTCACGCATCTACCGTTGCTTCTAAAACGTCGCAGAACTTTAGACAATATTATGTGAAAAGCTACTTTAAGCTCTAGGAATAATGTGAAATTTGTGTTAATATATTTGGAATATGTGATCTTTTTGTTTACTTTTTTTCATGTCATGCATCGGTGCCACTTTTTAACAGAACTTTTACAGGGAACTATGTATTTAGTGTATATTTGATCGAAGTTGCGCTTATTCACATCCATTAAATCGTTCTCCGTTCATAAACATGTTATCAAAGAAACGTGAATTACATACCACACCCACTCCCTATTTAGTATTTTTTTATTAAGCTTATACCGGGTATATCAAGACTGTTACCGAAAACGAAGCCGGGTGATAGTTTCAGTGACTACAAACACAATGCAACTAAAAATTTCAGTAATTTTTTTTTTTTTTATTTCGTCGAGTTGGGTTGTAAATCCATAGTTTTTGCTAAAATTATAATTAAAAGCCTTGAATATCATAGCGTCTTTAAAAATAAAAAGGTGTACACTATGATTTTAGAAAAATCTTTGTATTTACCATCCTAATACGAGGATAGAAAAAAAAAATTCGTCACTAGTTTTTGCACAAAATTTGGTTGAATTGTGTCTGCAGTCACTAAAACTACCACCCAGCTTCGTTATCGGTAGCAGTCTTGATATACCCTGTATATTAGCAGAAAACTTTGAGGAGTTCTAACTTTATTAAGAGGCGTTTATTTGTTTTGGATTTTCCAATCGTAAAATGAATGTTGTTCGTCTTCAATGGTGATGGACGTCTATATTCTCTCGCTGAAAGTGCTGTTGTCAAAACAATGAGATTAGTTTTCCTCTCTTCACATTTCATTATATTTATAATTACACGTTCATCAATAGATGATTATATTCTAGAAATAAAAACATAAACAATTTAAAATAACTGTAGTTTAGAGAATATTGTCTACTTGTCTTTTTTGTGTAACTTATTATTATTTGTGTGAATATTGGAAATGGGGTCATATTAATTATTTTTCAATATTTTCTGTTTAAATGAATTACTATATGTCAGGTCTAAACGTAAACTACGTTCCGCAATGTCATCTGTAGTGATTATATTAATATTTTTAGAGATTTCATAAAAATAATATTTGAGATTATAAATAGGCCTGGCAAATGAAAACTATGAAATCTCTATATTGTGTGTCCTAATATAAAAGGTAACATGCCTACGATATCAAAGTACCTATTGTAATTGGGTAAATTATAGTCAATATAAATATCATAATCTTCTATTTTGACAGTTATTTCAGACCTATTATACATTCCAAGCAGCTCACAGGCCTCCTCTACATTCAAGAGTACGATTAAGGGGTTAGGCTATTTACCACCGCACGAAATCCGCCACAGTATCATTAGCAAGAATACCGGGTTTTCCGTTCCGTTTGTTTATACCAATTTCAAGTAAAGTAGCTAAATATTGTCAATATTTTTGGATTTCTTTCGACGGCGTATAATGTATCCAACTGGCGGATAATGTAACAACTTTGGCGCAATGATATTAAAGATTAAGCGGTTAACTCCATGCCTTAGTAATGTCAAATAAAGCGGTGCGACAAAGCCAGGACTAGTAATGAAGGACGGCGACTTATTTAACATCCAACTTGGCGTTTAATAGCCGGATGATAAAATAAATAAATGCATCTAATAATCTTGAACATCGTCTTAAACTATACAAGGCTTATTTCGTAACATATACAGTACATCGCAATTGGGTACTCGCTCAAACTGAATTCAAAATTCATTCGTAAGACAAACAATCGGTAACTAAAATTGGTTTTAAACATGTTTATGAATGACGCCGTTAATGAATGCCTATTTAGTAAACACTAGAATGCGAAACGAAGATTTTTAATAAATAATCAGTACCTAATAAGATTATAATCATTGGTATATTCAAACTCGTAGCCTAGGTTGCTGAAAGCAATTGCATGCAGATGGGTCATAATTTATACAGTTCTTGTCAGAATTCGAATTCGTAATAATGATTTTTTTAAGTAGTTACACCTGTGATTTCTAAACACCCACTTTGTTACTTTTTTATCAACAAACAAAGAATTAATTGTGCTAATAAATTTTATCAACAAGATAATAAATAAATCTGTTGATCAGGAGTCAGCCCAGGAGGGGGTCATGACCTCCATGACCTCCCCCTTCGATCCGCCCTTGCTGCTGCATCAATTCTGACCCCTGTGGGAGGCCTGTGTATCAATAGCCTCTAGCTTTAGTGTTTAGATTTATTGACTTGTCATAAGAGCTCTTTAATTGCCTACGTGACCAATAAATACATTTAATTTCATAGCCATGGTGATGGTGATGTTGTTTGTCGCAGGTACGACGGGACATGCAGACAGCGGGAAGCTGCGCGCAGGGCGCCTCGGCGGCGACGCGCGTGCGGGAGTGTCGCGGACTCGTGCGAACTCAAGTGATATTTACACCTTACGACCAGCTTTTATTTATAAACACTCCACTACACGCCTCCAGGCAACACGAGAGACGTTTATAGTGCGACAAGACTTATTTTACTAGGTATGTATATTTGTTCCCAGTGGACTCATAGATAAGACGAAGTACGAATATTTCGAATGTTAGCGAAGTGTTAGTTAGGTCCGAATCCAGTATTAACTGTACGAACTGTATAAAATGTGTGAAGTAGGCTATTTGATTTGTAAACGATGATTGTAGATGTATATATTTAGATGATTAATTTCAATACCAGTGTAAAGAGAGAGATGCTTAGTGAAATGTATTGATTGCCGATATTCTAGTCTATTGTTTGGTGTCTTCTCCATAAATTATAGGCAAATGTTTTACTTATGTGCAAATCACGACATGTTAGAATTAGACTTCTCCGGCAGTGAATAGAAAATTTATGCTTACCAATAATACGATAATTATACGATCATAAAATACAACCTTGTTTTTATTATCCGATCCCATTTGTTTTATTTATGTGTGTATTTCTGGTAAAGAGTTGAAGCCGAGCGAAAACCAACGGGGCGGGCGCCTTCGGACAGCTTCGCGCCTCGGTGTCTTTTTGAATCATAAAATGAATATCAGCATGGGTTTTTAAGAGGCAGACCGACTACTACCAATTTACTTCTTTGTCATAATTTTCTGACTCGCGCAATGTCAACGCCTTCACAAATTGATGTTATATATACCGATTTTAGTAAGGCATTCGACCGGATTGACCACAGTTTACTATTAGTAAAACTGCAGAACGTAGGCATTAGAGGAAACCTGTATCGATGGTTTACGTCATATGTACAGAATAGATGTCAGACCGTTGTATTAAACGGATATACATCCTCCCCGATGGTTATTCCATCAGGAGTACCGCAAGGGTCCTTACTGGGACCCCTTCTTTTTATTATATTTATTAATGATATTTTTTCTTGCTTTCACTATTCTAAAATTCTCTTGTATGCAGATGATCTAAAAATTCTTTGTGAAATTCAAAATCATGAGGACGCCTCTCATCTTCAAGAAGATCTAGAAAGATTTCAAAATTATTGCTTAAATAATAAACTAGACCTTAATGTATCGAAATGTTTCTTATGTTCATACACCCGCAAACCTCAACCTTTATATGCTAATTATTTTCTTAAGCAAACTATTGTAACTAGAGTTAGTACAATTACAGATCTAGGAGTCACCTTTGATTCCAAGCTATTATTTGATCAACATATTAATAATATAATCAATAAAGCATCAAAGGCACTGGGTTTTATAATGAGAATGTCCTCAGGGTTGCGTTCAATTAAATCAATTAAAATTCTATTCTGTGCATATGTTCGTAGCCATCTTGAATACGCCTCCCAAGTTTGGAATCCTACTTACAATATTTATGTAAACCGTATTGAGAGCATTCAAAGGCGTTTTCTTAGATTCTTACAATATCGTAGTCAAAAATTCTTTGACGGATATTTACCGCGTTGCAAACACTTTCACATGCTTCCTCTATATGAAAGGAGGAATACTGCGGATCTAGTCTACCTTTTTAATATAGCAAATGCATCGATTGACTGTCCAGAGCTGTTAGGCGAACTTGGACTACGCACCTATTCTAGATCACTCAGAAACTATGATCTTCTGTATGTCCCAAAAACCAAGTGTAAGTACAGAAGGAACGCGTTTGTTATCAGGACAAGCAGCTGCTATAACAAAAAGACTAGTGAATTTCCAAATATCGACATATTTAATACCTCCACAAATAGTTTGAAGAGATGTCTAAATAACGCATTCTTTTGTAACTAATCTATAATATAACTGGTAATTGTGTGTAACAAAGTCAACCGGCCGTAATGTTTATTGCATTCTGTTTATGTATATATGTGGAAACTTGTAATTGTCATGTAACTACCATAATACCTAATATTTGTTATTAGTTTAATTTAGCTGTAAGTTTCCCTAAGAGAATAAAATAAAATAAAAAAAATTCAACTAAGGTTTTATAAAATCGTAAGTTGACGTAATCGTTTTTCGATGCTACCAAAGGGACTTGCAAAGTAGAATTCACTTATAAATGGTTATTGTCTGAAGCCGCTGCTGATTTTGACGCGGGAGCTACGGCAATGGTATTTTGCAGGCTGCGGATTCGATCTCCGCATTTATTTAATATATTTATATGTCTTTAAGAAAACGAAAGCCAAGGTATTGCTTAAAAACGATTAATGTGAAACAATTTAGAACACTAATATCGTAAGTATGTTATACAGCCAGGACGGGCGCAAGGCGCAGGTGACGTGGGCGAGCCACTGCCGACATTTAAATATGATGTAGATGAAGGTCTAAAGAGCCTTTATAGTCATGATAAAATTCATTAGTTATTGTTTACTGTGTAATATTGTAGAGAAATTCAATTTTTGGAATTTAGCTGTGAAGCTGCTTATGAAACGAATGTTTGCTGGTCCGATCGTCGCGCTGAAACAAATATTAGATATTTTTTTGGGTCGAAGTTTTTGTGAGACCTAACAAGTCATTCGTAGTTTTTGACACCTTGAACTTAAGACTACATTGAGCTCAGTGTAGGTCCTGAACTGTCAGTGGTAGGTACTGTTAGTATTTTATATTTTATTTCATTGTTAGTTTTATTATTACATTTATTTATTTACCTAATTACAGTGACAGGAAAGCTTATATTCAGCTTCCTACACTTTTCATGTGTGACGACTGCCTCAGTAGTGCAGTTGTTTACTACGGCACGATTATAATACTGAGGTCTTAGGTTCGAATCTTGGGTCGGGCAAAGTGATATTGGATTTTTCTGCTAATTGTCAGTCCGTCAGGAATTTGTGCCTAAATTTACGATTAGGTGATAGATTCCCCCACAATCACCGCATGGCACGGAACACACAAGCCGAATCTTGGGTGTATGAAAACCCAAGTTACATAAGTAGCATCTCTGCTTATGTCGTGAAAAAAAAACGTGAGTATATGTATAAATATATCAAAATATTAAGTATCGGATAACGATAAATGAGCTAGAAAGTAAGCATATCATCAATCACCTGAATCCTTGAATGTATTCAAAGACAAATATTTTATTCAAGAAAATCCACTTGGCTTGCCTACTATACGTTATTTTTGTTGCATATACTATACTAATGTACAATAATATTGACCGTCTGGGGGCCGCCGTTAAAATTGTGTAAGTTGCAATCACATTTTTCTCATTCTCTATAATATTTGTCCCTCCCTAGGCCATCGGCTGGCGACGCCCCTGGTGGCAATGTTGGTTAGATGCCGCCTGTGAAACGAGAGGCCGCGGGTTCGATCCTCGCACCGAGAGAAATGTTTGTGCGGCCCACGAATATTTCTTTCCGGTCTGGGTGTTTGTGAGACCGAAAAGTCTCTCGTAGTTCCTGATACCCACGACACAAGAAACTATCTTAGTGTGAGATCAGGATTATGTATCTGACTGTTGGGTGTCATTTATTTATTTACTGTAATAACCATAATCCATCTCTGCATCTCCTGCAAGCTAGTACCAACGCATTCATTGCAATCAAACCGGGCGCTAAAACTAGCTTAATAATTTGCAATGTCTAAGCTGTATTCAATGTGAGGCAAAATCAACTACAACATGTACTCGTATAGAAGCTACTGTTAAGTTATGCATAGTTGTTTAGACAACTCTCAATCCTATGTTCGATTGTAGCAGAGGCCCGTACTCTGAAGTGGGGTATATGGGTTACATAGATTTAAAGAAGTTGGAAACAAATGTCCAATTCTGACTTCAGGAAATCTGGAGTAAATATGTTAAGCATGGTATGTTAACATATGATATTTAATTTAATGAAAAATGAGCCACATGTTCCTAACCACCCCAGAAAACATTGTACCAAATTTAAAAATGCGATCTTAATTTTCAAGACATTTAAACAAAGAATTTTTAGCGGCTCAGGTAAGTTCCCTATCCGAAATAAAGCTTAGTTAAGCGGTAAAAATACTCGTATTTTGTCCAATTTGGGTTTTTGGAATAAATACACATCGGGTTTTATCTATTCTTGTGCCATGTTACTTAGGGATGATGAAAAAAAATTGGATTAAATTTTATAACATATGTTAATATGATCCAGTATCATAGATGTCAAGCCCGTAGATAAAAATAATTCTAGACCCATTGTGGATAACCGTAAACGTATAAAATTAAACGAGCGTAATATGACAATTTATTATCTACTAGTATAATAAATAATTTGTGAAATGCTCTCAATTATAACTGTGTAATCTTCTAGCCGATTCGAGTTTCTTGCCCGTTCTTTTCTGTTAAAGAGAGCCTTGTAAACAGGGTAGTAGAGAATAAAAGTGTTTAAATCTAAATAATAAATAATGTATAACATTTCATAAAAGGCTTTTCATTAAATGTTATGTAAGTATACCGGGTATATCAAGACTGCTACCGAAAACGAAGCCGGGTGGTAGTTTTAGTGACTATAAACACAATGTAACAAAAAATTTCGTAAAGAGACACGACAATTTTTTGACCGACTTCAAAAGAGGAGGTAATCAATTCGACTGAATTTTTTTTTGTATGTTTGTTACGCGATTACGCCCGCAATTGTGAACCGATTTTGAAAATTTCTTTTTTGTCGGAAAGTATGATATATATATGATATACACCATATAAAATTGGTGAAGACCTGATGAATATCTTAGCATCTGCCGACCAGAACTACTCAAAATTAAACTGTCCAGCATTAATTCTTTTTGCGTTAGATTAAGTATAAGTATATTATTACAAAGGGTGGGTAAAAATGGGAAAAGGGTGGGGGTGGGGAGTGAGGGGGGTAGAAAATAGGTACAATTGTTAATACTCAATATCTCCGGCAGTTCTTAACCGACTTAAAATAACTTTTTTGTCAAAGAGTATTATATGATAGACCAAAAAAAATATTGTGAAGACCTGATGAATATCTTTGGACCTGAAGGGCAGAACTCCTCAAAATTTAACAGTACAGCAATAATTTTTTTACATTAGGTTCAGTATACGTTTATTACTACAAGGGGGGAGGGGATGGAAAGGGGCGTGGGAAGGGGGGGGGGACCCGCCTTCAAAATATTACGTATTTAAGATTTGTTGGCTAGTCTAGTCAATAAGAAAATTAATCAATGTGTACTAGCACAATGAAATATATATTATTTATTACTTTGTAGTGCACATTGAAGTCGGTCTTTTAATTTTTAATTAAATTATTTTATTTTTATAGTTTTTTAAATATCATCAATTTTGGGTAGCAAATCCATAGTTTTGGCTAAAATAATAATTTAAACTCTTTTATACCTTAGAGTCACACACTATAATTTTAGAAAAAAAAAATGTATTTACCACCCAAATACGACCATATGAAAAAATTAACAAAAAATATCGTTGCTTTTTTTGCAACATTTAATATTGCATTGTGTCTGAAGTCGCTTTAACTACCACCCGGCTTCGTTTTCGGTAGCAGTCTTGATATTACCTGTATAATATAATATATATATAATATATATGCTTATCATATCAACTTTTTTTAGTCGACATCAAGCATATATATATTATATATATATATATATATAATATATGCTTGATGTCGACAATGACTGACCTAGAGACAAATTTATTATTAAATTAGTTTACTGAGTTCACGTACTTGAATTTAATTACTAAAAATTACAAAATACCTTTACAGCAACATGACAGCAACTTACCTAAGAAACGACATCAAGCAATTTGCATCACAAGTAATATAAACTGAATCTCTATGGTCTTTTTTCCGATTCAAAATCACACAGATTGTGAATAAGCGTTAGTTACCATGCCGGGCTCGAAGCAGCTATCTCTCGTTTTATAAGCTCCTCATCCAGTGCGCGTCTGGTCTCGTCAGATGAACTGAAGTAAAGTAAAGAGTGCTTAACACTGGACGGTAAGGCAGTGCAAACACTCGGCCCCGCTGCTTTTATTCACTATTTATTAAAAAACTCATCAATTTTATCAATTCTAATTTCACGCCGCGCGCCTGTCCCCGAACGATTGTTGAAGAAGAGGTCTCGAATCGAGCACGATTTTATTAATATTATATTATTTATCGCTGTACGGTGCTACGTTAATTACCAGGGAATAAGGTCGAATATCGTGTGACATATTAATAGAAATAATTTAAGCTTGTTTGTTGACTGAATGAAACGAAATTCAGAAGTGGCCACTTGGTCGATTGGATATCCGACTGATTGTGCCGCGTCATCACTCCACGGTATGTAGGTGAGGCACCTTAAGATTTAGTGTTATAAGCAATACAAAAATAGTAATGAATTGAATGTAAAAGTCTACGAATCAAAACATTTGTGTGCCGAAACATGATTTGTGATTTCTTAAATGCGCGGTAGTCATTTTGTAATATAGTTTTTATTCACAGTTAATTTTAGCGCCTCTAGATTTACATAAGTCAAGATCTCTTTCTAGTTCATTGGTCTCTTAAATCTTGCGAATAATCACTAGTTTATTACTATCCGCTTTAATACAGTCCTGGGTCACAAAACCACTGAAGTACTTACTTCAGCAACTTGTGTGTATGTATCTATAAGATTTCAACACTATTTATTTGAGATTTCAAATGTATGGAATTGCCATGATTAAAGATAAAGTTATTAAGATAAACTGTGGCATGTAAAAGATAACAAAGAAAGCGATAGTCTAAGATGCTGGTGCCGGAATACTCATATCCTTAGATTGTGACCACCGCAAGTTCACCTTTCTTTCATTTTGTGTAAGTTTGCATACAATAAGTCGACACAATTTCCTCGGACGGCAAGAGACGAACATCTCATCTGTAACTACACTCCTTCTCATATAAAAAGCCTTTACCTTGAGTAAAAAAAAAAACAGCGTATCTGGGGGTACGACAGTGCCCCCTCCAAGTCGAGCTAAAAAGCGGCACTGTCGTACCATCCTTTTCTCGAAGCAATTCAGACCATTTTCTACCCCCTATAACTTCGTTGTGGTTAAAGCAAGAAGCCTGAATTTTCAGTAACTAAGCAGGCATTGTGTCATCAAAAGTCTAAGGCACTTCTAGCAGACATAGAGCCTTCAAATTTAGAATATAATTAGTGTTTAGTGTCTATATCTATAATCAATTTAAACATTCCATAATTTCTGTCTAGTTTTCTATATACTCCAACTGCGTGAATAACTTTGTAATCCTATTTAAATGTATAGGATTACAAAGTTACATTTGCAGTTATCATTGTACCTGTATATAATGGAATAATAGTTGTAGATATGTATCTACATACAGGGTATATCAAGACTGCTATAAAAATATTCTATAAATATAATATTTTTTGTTGACACAGTGCAACAAAAAATATTACAAAAATTACGCTGTCTCGGCAGTTAATAAGGATATTGAACTGATAAGTGACTGGAGTAAAGAATATGGACTTATGATAAATCCATCCAAAACGCAGGTCATTGTAGTCGGCAGCCCCAGGTTGATTTCTAAAGTTAACTGGTCGCTTATTTCACCTGTCATCTGTAATGGAGTAAGTATTCCCTACAGTGACAGCGTCAAAAATCTTGGCATCTACATTGATCAAAATTTCACCTGGGGTCCACAGATCCGAGAGTTGAGTAGGAAGCTATTCGCCTCGGCTGGGTCCTTGCGGAGATTACGCAATTTTCTACCAATTGCCACGAAAATATCGCTTGCTCAATCCCTTCTTCTCCCCATCCTTGATTATGCGGATGTCAGTTATCTTAATATCACCGAGGAGCAACTTAATAAACTTGAGCGTCTTCAAAACTTTTGTATCAGATTTATATTTGGATTACGCAAATATGACCATGTTTCCGATTTTCGTACAAAGCTCAAGTGGCTACCAATAAGGCTTCGCCGGAATACACACATTCTTTTTCTTCTCTATAATATACTTTTCAATCCCCTCACTCCCTCATATCTTAAAAATCGCTTTGAATTTCTTCATGATTCACATTCGAGGTCTCTTAGGTCATCGGAGAACTTAAGGCTGAAAATCCCCGCGCATTCCACTTCCTTCACAGACAGATCTTTCACCGTACAAGCTGCCAGGTTGTGGAATGCTTTGCCAGTAACGGTGAGACGAGCTAAAACTCTGCCCATCTTCAAAAAAATGGTTAAAGAACACTACTTACAGGTTCTGTGAGGATATTGGAGTTGTTCACATTTTACTTTGTTGTTATATATATATATATATTTATAGGTGTATATATTATATGTGTATTTTGTGTATTTGTATGTTTATTCAACATATATATGTATGTATGTATGTATGTATGTTTATTTATAAAATTAACAATATTATAGATTGTAGTACTCGTACACCCGAAGCCCCAACTTTCGTTCTTTTCGTTTATCCATCCCATGGTTGTCTGGCAGAGATTGCTTCAAGCAATAAGACCGCCACTTGTACATATTTTATTTTATTTAGTTTTGTCTTTTTATGTATATGGTGTACAATAAAGTGTTAAATAAATAAATAAATAAATACAAAAAAAAGCCACAATTTTATTTTGTTATTTTTTTCCTATGGCCATATTTGGGTGGTAAATACATTTTTTTTCCTAAAATAATAGTATATATAATATATGTGTTTATAAATACTCTAAGGTATAAAAAAGTTTAAATTATTATTTCAGCAAAAACTATGGATTTACTACCCAAAAATGACAATATATAAAAAATCATTAAAAATAATTATCGCGTTCCTTTGTGAAATTTTTAGTTGCATTGCGTTTATAGGCACTAAAACTACCATTCGGCTTCGTTTTCGGTAGCAGTCTTGATATACCCAGTATAAGAGGCTTAACAGGAGGGGGGTATAGAGGGGAAAGGGTGTTTTCAGCCCATGGAACTGTACAACACTCCTCTAGAAAAATATGAAGAAGAAAAACTTGCAAATAAATAGCTCGAAATTATCAATTACCATGAAAGAAAGAACACTAATAATTTTAACCGCTATATTTTTCGCTTTTTATCTATTTATTTAAAACGTAAAGGATTTTTAACATTGATATGATAATAGCTTACGTAATAACTTTATACAGAAGGCCCCTTATGCAAGGACTAAATTAATTAATCGATTTGGTAGAAAAACTGAGCTGCGAGACTTGGTACTTTTTTACAGGATGTTTTTGATGGGATAAATTTTATATGTGAATTAGAAGCAGCTGAGAGGGCCTGCATAATTTGTAGAATAGTTTGAGAACGCTGTCTGATGCCGATGCTCTCTCATGATAGCATTACGCTTGCCATCAGGTGCAGTTCTGTCACTATGCCGTGCCGAAAACCACCAAATAAAATGGGAAACCATATAGTTCTCACAGGTCAATGTGGAGATCCCAGCTGTATGTTTGAGTCATGAGTAAAGTGAATGAAATCATTTTTCTATGAAGTGACAATATTATTTAAAATATTAAGAAAAACCATACTGAATAGAAAAACTTAATGAACTTTTTATCTCCTCATCGCATGATTTAAGTAATATACTTGTATGTGGCCGATTAGCGGTTTTTTTATGAATAAGGTTGTAAGTATTTACTATTTAAGCTGATCCCGGTCAAGCACTTTCGGCCTAATTCATAGACACTTTTAAACTCTGTTTTAAATATCGAATGTTTTGTCTTCTTCGCTCAAACTAAAATTAAAAGCCCTTTGAAAAGGACAAACATTCGATAACTAAAATAGGTTTTAGAACTATCTATGAATGGAAATGATGGATGAAAAATGACTACTGAATGAAGAATTAAAATTCAGTTCCTACCGTAGTTCCTGAGACTAGCGAGCACAAACAAACAAACTCATCAGCTTTTTATACTAGTATAGATAAAGATATACGAATTTATAGTCAAGGATTGGTTCCTTTTAGTTCTAACTTCTAACAATCTGTATTGTATTCAATCACGTGCCCGCCTGCACACACATACAATACAGTGTGTATGACTGCGTGAAGGAGAATTGAAGGCAACTTTCAACCGGCAGATAAGTATCTAAGGCTCGGATGTATCATGTAATGAGAATGTAATAAAAGTGGGTTGCATAAATTTTATCCGTGTTTTAAATAAAATAAGAGTTTATTATAATTGTGTGGTGTATTTCCACCGAGCGTATATGGCCATACTTTATCTACTGTGAATTCTAAATTACTGAATTTAGAAAAACGAAATGGATCAAATTTCTGTAAAAATTAAAAACATAGTATTCTCCCAATAGCAATATAATCAATTAATCAGTTACTCCTAGTTCAAAGGTTTAACTTAATTTCACGAGTATCAGAAATGCATTATTATATAAACAACAAAAACTTTTTACATTAGACGCATATTTATTAAAAAAAAAAAAAGAAAACACTCTCAAGTTGTAATTATGGCACAAGATTTGTTTCCTATTTGCTCATTAGTGTCCACTTGAAGGCAAAAAATGTGTGAGCGCGGGTGGCGTGGCCGAACACGGGTCCTTCAGGATTTCCTGACTCGGCAGTTTCACAAACAAGCTGTATCGCGACAACATAACCCATGAGGCTTATTCCAACCGTGTGTCTCATTTGGAATGTCATTCATAGTGGCGCTCTGTGTTTATTCATTTTAATTGTCCATTAGATTAGTCCAGTCAGGAGCCTACAAAACACATTTAGAGGGTTCTAGTGTTATGTTTGCTAATATCCGAACTTTCAATAGTTTTCTTAGTAAAATCCGATGCCTTTAAAACTACCTATATGATTTGATGGCACGACCTTTATCGCGACCTTTATAACAAAACAACCTCATGAGGGCTTATTGTTACTCTATTGTCCGCCCCAACTTCGAATGTTCGGAAGTCGGAAGTCAATGTATAAGATTAAAAAAAACTTCTAAAAATCACTACTATTCTCTATAAAACATATCAATGACTCCGAACACAGCCTAAGGCGTCAAGCTTAAGATTAAGCTCCTCCTCCGCCTGTATCATACGACGTATGATATGAGGATTCGAACATTTTGTAAAGTATTTAGAATGTTTACGTTCGAACATTCGTCGGTGTGTCGGAGTATAGATTAACCCCCCTGTACTTATCTCTCTAATGCGTTTGTTGTAGCTAATTGTTGTAGCTTCTAGATTAAAAGCCTTACTGTTTACTTTAATATATGACTAATTTCGTTGCGGGTTAATATCTAATAGGATGTGAGTGCATTAACAGCCTCTTTCTATAATCTATCTATCTTTAACAAGAGATTTCATTAGATATTTCGATGCATTTTTTGTTTCAGTTAACAAAGATAGAGAGGTATAGATATGGTGCATATATTTATACAAACATAGCTAGGCAAGATATATGTTTATAACTGTTTAATGAAGCGTAGAATATTATAGACATAGCAATGGTAGATATTTTAACCTCTTGTTAAAGACAGACAGGATATAGAGAACGGCTGTAAGAGATTATCATATTTCAAGCTAGGCCTACCCCGAGAAACTTTGAGCTTTGAACCTCAGAACTTGTGTTATTCAAACATGTGCATTCATAATTATTATCTGTGATTATTATGCAGTAAGTATATAATTATATTTACTTACAGCAGTATCAGTTGGAATGTAAAACGAATATTTTCTAACGCGGTATTTTTTAATAAAGTAATAAAATTTAGGTCTAATTTAATTCTAGGTCAGGGATGCTCCTATCTAGTGGTCATGGCCTGTCCTAGAATAGGTGCTACGAGTACGCGACCTCGGCCCCCGAGCTACTGCAGTCACTACAAACATTCCTTTCCATGACTGCAGTATCCACTCCTACAGGCTATACTCTCCTTTCCCATTATATCCTCTACTCACAAACCCTATTTCCTTTCCCCCGTTGATGATGGGCAGCAGCGTCATCAGCGCGAGTCCCCTCCTGCGCTCGCCAACCCGCCTGCCAAGCGTGGCGAGTATTGGCAAATACCCCTCAATGGCGACACAAATATTGACCAGGCCCCCAGTCCCCGGCAGCCCCACTATTCCTGGCGATGGTAGCAGCCATGGTTACGGTGGGGCAGGGGGTGCTACCACCCCCGACGACGTAGGCCCTGGTAACACACAACATACGCACTTTGAGGACAGATGAGAAGATTGTCGAACTGGAAGAAGAATTGAGCGGGTTATACTGGGATATTCTGGGGTTATCGGAAGTCCGAAGAATCGGGGAGGATACGATAACCCTGAAGTCTGGTAACCTGCTCTTCTACCGCCGGGACGACCAACAGTCCCGAGGAGGTGTCGGATTTCTCGTCCACAGGTCTCTCATCAACAACATCGTATCCATCGAAAGTGTGTCGAGCAGGGTAGTATACCTTATACTCAGAATATCAAAAAGATATTCGTTGAAGGTCATACAGGTATACGCGCCAACCTCGACACACCCAGATGAAGAAGTAGAGGAGATGTATGATTACATAAGTTGGGCCATACATACTTCCAAAACCTACTTCAATGTTGTTATGGGGGACTTCAACGCAAAGTTGAAAAGAGAAGCGATGCAGAGTTTAAAGTGGGGAAATTTGGACATGGGCAACGGAACCTCAGGGGGAACCTTCGGGATGAACTCTTTTTCCAGAAGCCGCCTCACAGGAAATGGACCTGGCTGAGTCCTGACGGTTCTACGAGAAATGAGATAGATTTCATCTTGACGACGAATAGACGGATGTGCAGCGATGTCTCTGTGATCAACAGGGTGAAAACCGGTAGTGATCACCGAATGGTTAGGGGCACATTGAATATCAACGTCCAATTAGAAAGGCGTCGCTTGATGAAGTCTTCGCTCCGACCTACTCGCGCCCATATCCAAAACCCCGAGAGCTTTCAACTCGACAAATCGCTTTGATTGTCTCAAAGAAAACCTTGCAGTGGACGGGTTAAACAGCGATTTGGTAGAAGCTGTCCATACGGTGGGATCTAAGTATTTTAGATCTCGCCGTAGAGATAGACCACAAAAACTCTCGATCCACACTCTTGACCTCATGATCCGAACGTCGATCTTTGATGCTGCAGTCTTCCGTTGACGCCGAAGCATATCGGCGGCTCAATAGACGGATCTGGAAGTCCTTGCGACACGATGTCCGTTCTCACAATACTGTGAGCATTAAGGAGACAATTGAGCGGAACGGAGGCTCCAAAGTGTTTGCAAGAGACTTGTCTATTATTATTCTGTTATCTAGGCTGAAAACGGACGATGGTCGCGTGGTATCGACGAGGGCAGAGGTATTAAGAGAGATCGAGAGGTTCTACGGACAGCTTTACACGTCGGTTGCCGAACCTACTGTTAGCTCGGCCGAAGACCCGAGAGCCGAGTTAATCCGACATTTTAGCGATGATATCCCGGACATCAGCCTGTTTGAGATTGAGATGGCCCTCAAACAACTTAAGAGCGTTTATACCCTACACGCGCTTTTTGGCTTAAAAACAGGACTTTTCAAATGAGTTAATAGCCACCAATAAACAATTTCAAGGTAAAATAATTAGTACTAATTTTAGAAAAGGTTGTCATCTAGGGATTTTGGTGGAAAACATTATAGATTGATGGATAATTTGTGAGTACTATAAGGATTACTGAACACAAGTTTCGTTATTTAGGCTTTAAATGGCAATTTAGAAGCTTAAGATATCCGAAACCACTAAATATAAGATGAAAATAAAAATATTATCAGACTAATAAGACCCTTATGGAGGGATTTTGCTGAGAAAAATAATCTTTTTGTGTTTAGTTCCTGAAAAATAAAAATTTAGACAATGCGAAATTATTCAGAAACTCTCGTCAAGAACATATTTTTTTTCACCAACTTATCGTACATAATTTTTTATAGCAATTGCATATTACAATAGAAGAAAATCTTATCAATAAATTATCATTTTTATATTTCAACAAAATTAGTTTTCATGTTTTCTACAAATATTTTAAAAAACACAATAAGACAGCGATTGCGCCTGTCTCACCACAACAGGAAGCGCGTTCCACAATCGAACTGCTTTGACAGTAAAAGACTTGTCCATAAATGTCGTGGTGTGCGCAGGCATTCTCAGCCTAAGATTCTCGGACGACCTCAAGGACCTCAAATGTGAGTCATGAAGAAAAATAAATCGTTCTTTAAGATAAGATGGGGTGAGAGGATTGAACAAAATATTGTAAAGAAGACAGAGAATGTGAGTATTCCGACGAAGCCGTATAGGTAACCACTTGAGCTTAGCACGAAACTCAGAAACATGGTCATATTTGCGAAGACCAAATATGAATCTTATGCAGAAATTTTGAAGACGCTCAAGTTTATTTAGTTGGTCTTCGGTGAGATCTAGATAGCTGACATCGGCATAATCAAGGATGGGGAGAAGGAGGGTTTGCGCAAGCGTAATCTTCGTGGTAACGGGCAGAAAGTTGCGTAATCTTCGCAGGGACTTAGCTGAAACGAACAGCTTACGGCTTATTTCACGAAGCTGAGGACCCCAAGTAAATGACTTATCAATAAGTAAGCCCAAATTGCGGACGGTGTCACTGTAAGGGATGGTTATCCCATTACAATAAACACTGGGGAGTTGATTCCAATCCAGCTTCGAGATCATCCTAGGGCTACCGACAACAATGACTTGTGTTTTCAAGGGATTGATCTTCAAACCATGAGCTCTACTCCAATCACAGATGTGTTGAATATCTGTATTGATATAAGCAATTGCTTATAATGCAAATAAAATATTTTTATGATATTATATTACAGTTACATTTCAATTGAATATTTGAAGCGCACGGATCAAAGTTGTTTGAGCCGATTGTATAGCGAGCCGACGCGGCAGCTCTACGCACACAGCTTTGGTCGCTTATGTGTGCGTGAAATTAACGAAGAAATACCTATAGTTGACTTTGCGCGCAAGGTGTATACGCTCTTAAAAACAACAAGGCGCCGGGTGAGGATGGAATCACTTCAGAGCTTTTGAAAGCGGGCGGAACGCCGATACTGAAAGTCCTTCAGAGGCTCTTCAGTTCCGTTCTCCTCGAGGACTCAACGCCGGAGGCATGGAGCAGGAGCGTGGTGGTACTGTTCTTCAAAAAAGGTGATAACACCTTGCTGAAGAACTACAGGCCCATGTTGCTCCTGAGCCATGTCTATAAGTTGTTTTCGAGGGTCATCACAAATCGTCTCGAACGCAGGTTTGATGACTTCCAGCCTCCCGAACAAGCCGGTTTCCGAAAAGGCTTTAGTACCATAGACCATATTCATACGATACGGCAGGTTATACAAAAAACCGAGGAATATAACTTGCCGCTTTGTTTAGCGTTTGTGGACTATGAGAAAGCCTTTGCTTCGATCGAGACCTGGGCTGTGCCACAGTCTCTTCAGCGGTGCCACATAGACTATCGGTACATCGAAGTGTTGAAGTGTATATACAACAACGCCGCCATGTCGGTCCGAGTACAAAATCAGAGCACGAAGGCTATTCCACTACAGAGAGGCGTGAGACAGGGAGATGTCATATCTCCGAAACTGTTCACTGCCGCGCTGGAAAACGTTTTCAAGCTCTTGCAGTGGAAAGGATTCGGCATCAACATCAACGGCGAGTATATTACTCACCTTCGATTTGCCGACGACATTGTAGTCTTGGCAGAATCGCTGGAAGACCTTAGCACTATGCTCGAAGACCTTAATCGAGTCTCCCAACAGGTGGGTCTTAAAATGAACATGGATAAAACGAAGATCACGTCGAATATCCATTGGAGTTGGGGGCTCGACTCTCGAAGTTGTAGACGAATATGTCTATTTAGGACAAGTGGTCCGGTTAGGCAGGTCCAACTTCGAGAGAGAGGTCAATCGTCGAATCCAACTCGGTTGGGCAGCGTTCGGGAAATTTCGCGAGTCTTCGATAGTTGTGTGTTACCAGTGATGACATACGGCACCGAGACGTTGCCTATCACTGTGGGCCTCATTAAAAGGCTCAAAGTCACTCAACGAGCCATGGAACGGGCTATGCTCGGTGTTTCCCTACGAGATCGAATCAGAAATGAGGAGATCCGTAGGAGAACCAAGGTTACCGACATAGCCCATAGGATTGGCAAGTTGAAGTGGCAGTGGGCCGGGCACATAGCTCGTAGAACCGATGGCCGTTGGGGCCGAAAGGTTCTTGAGTGGAGGCCACGTACAGGCAAGCGAAAGGTCGGACGCCCGCCTACAAGGTGGACGGACGATCTGACTAAGGTTGCAGGAAGTAGCTGGGTGCAGGCCGCTTCCAACAGGTCATTGTGGAGATCCTTGGGGGAGGCCTATGTTCAGCAGTGGACTTCCTGTGGCTGATATGATGAATAAAATTTATGGTATGAGAGTTTAAACATCCTTAAATTAGCCATCCACCTACATCAAACACAAAATTAACAATTATCATAGCGATATGCCACCATACATATTAGAAAAAGAAAATATTTACACTTATTCAGAAAAAGAACGCACCATAGGAATATTTATTTATAATTGGGCAGAATAAATATTTAATGAATAGGTACTGAATTTTCTCGATATATATAATTAAAATATTATTCGTCACAATAGCTAGTTATCTAAAAAAAAGTACTTAGGCCGCCATATTCGATTTTCAGCCACTAATAATTGGGAGCGATTTGTACCTAGCGAATTCCTGTCACCTTTCCTAAATTCCTGCCCACAAACGCTTCAGGTAGATTTCATTCCGCACTTTCTGTGGCTAAAGGTAGTATTAAAACAAGAATTAAATTAATCAGCATTGTGTATCGAACTAAATAGAGAAGTAATAGAGACAAGAAATGAATTAACATGAGTGTGACGTGAACCGCGCATGGCGGGCGGCGGCGCGGCGGCGTCGCGCGGCTTCCGATCTCGCCTCTTAATGCACTCACTTACTATTAGATAACATTTATTTATTTACACGTCATTCGGCATCTCACATTCACATCTCAGTGTTCATTGTGGAAGGTAAGGGGTGCTTGTTTTGGCACACTATCCGCTGTATCGGTCAATGAACCGATGGTTATGTGTTTATTGTTTTTCTAAAACACCAGTGTTGATATTGGCACATATTCTATTTGTTTAAAATGGTAAGTCTCGTACAAACAGGTAGGCTTACGTAACCATGGCCTTACAACAACAGTATGAGCGCGCCGCCATTATCATTTGTGAACGGAGCGTCGCGTGCGTCCCACCCGGCCGAGCGGCGGCCGAGCGGCAGGCCTCCCGCCCAACTGTTCACGGAAAATAATTCCAAACATGATTTATCACAGGGACTTAGCGCTGCGTAAAACATACCATTTTTACGAGTGTACCTATCACAATAATTCTTTACAAGTTTAAAATAAGCGCGGTTGAGTCAGCGGTTACTTTCTCGCCGATCGAAGGTCAACAACCATCTCATCTTGTGGATTATCTCTGTCTTAACTCGATAATTTAATCCTTTGTTTATAGAACGGCTGTAATAGTCGGGGAGACGGCGCAGGGCGGCAGAGCGCGTCCGTGCGCTCGTGCATCATACTCCAGCATATAAGAAAATAATCCGCGCGCATGAGTTACGAGCGCCGTACATTTTATGCACCGGATTCAACGTTTTATACCAATCCTTAAGCCGGCGCTTGTTATAGAACATTAAAAATCTCTTCAGCGCCCAGACGGTTTTGGTGTGTTAAGGATAAAAAATCAAACATTATTTCTTTTATTATTCAAGGTAAAAAGTTGATATGAAAATTTAAATGAGTGATAGAGCCATGCTGCTGTCAGTCATGATTCAGCATAAGAGGGCAGGCTCATTCGGGGCGGTACGGGTGTCGCACAGAAGTTAGGCGTTAATAGGCAGCTTTGTTTTCGCGTTTCATTCGGTGAGTGAGATTGCCGGATGCCCGTACCTCTACCCCGGCCTACTATCTACGGGCCATACCCCTTTTCTCTTCCTATCCTTTTTCCATCCCGCTTCCCTCAATAACAACAATATATTCAGCAGATAGTCTAAATGCTACTCATGGAATGCATATATTTAGTTTCACTAATACTACTATAAATATATCCATATTTAAAGTAAAACAGTTAGCGATGGCCAATAATAAAACAAACTCAGCTTTGTGCTGCAATACCTACATCTAAAATCACAATTATTTTTTATTTTTACATTGCTTTTCCTTTAATACTCAGTCCTTGACTAAAATCATGACACAAAAAGCTTAAGATCAGCAACATCTTAGAATATTTTTAATGCCTCCGAGACAATATCATAGAGAAAATAAACACTACGTTATAGACAATATTTTCATATTTATTTTACAATCAACATGCTCATTATTCGCAAATTTCGTGAATTAAGCAGGACTTGAAAATAATATAGTAAAAAACCAACTACATAGTCATACATTGTCCAGAGATGGCATAGATAAAGAATACATTATCAGGAAGCTACAATCAATTTGTAACAATAATGTTTACAGAATTGTTTTACAATAATTATAACATTAGCCCACATATCGTCCCAGTACTGGGCACAAGCAATTTCTATGATTTAGAAGTTTTAACTACTATAGCTAATATGCAAAATACAAAAGTATTAAAATTTTATATGACCTATTCACTTAGACATAATTAGATTAATAAATGATATCAAATATGGTATAACGTTAATACAAAGACAATAAAGTGCTTAAAAGCAAATAATAATAATTGAATAACGCCCTTCGGAAAATCCATCAAACCAAAATGGCGACTTCACCCTTATTATGTTCCCCTCCTCCTAACGCCCCTTGTCACAACTGTCATTTACTTTCGCGTGATGGTTTCACCTACAAGGTTGAGTGACACGGCCTTTCCTTAATAAAAAAATAATTTGCCTTAAAATATTACTGGTGGTAAGGTCTCTCATATATGTGGGAGGCCGTCTAGGTAGGTACCTTTGCAATATTGCGGGAGAAATAGATACCTATTTTATTTTATTAACTGGTGAAAGGTCTCTCATATGTGAGAGGCCATCTGGGTAGGTACCACTGTAATGTCTATGTCCCCGTGAAACAGCAGTGTAAATGCACTGCTGTGTTCTGGTTGGAAGGAAGTAGTAGCCAGAGTAAATACTTGACATAATGAGATTTAACATTTTATGTGTCGAGTGCGAGCGCAGTGTAATAAATACCAAGCATTGCTTTATACTTCATGATGTTTTATTTTGCTACTATGTCGTTTCGGTTACGGCAGTTAGACACATTTTTACGTTAATGTATGTATCATTCCATATACGTCCCACTGCAAGGTACGGGCCTCCTCTACAATCGACAGTACGATTGAGAGTGGTTAGGCCATATAGTCCATCACGCTGGCCTAGTGCGTGTTGGTGGACTTAAATACCATAGAAATTTTTATAAATCGCTATTACGTTATATAAATAAAACTAATTATACCTGCAGGTTTTCTTACTTGAACTGCGTACTACTAACTTTTTGCTACCATAAATTGCGTCGTCTGTGAAACGGTTTCTCACCTCACCGGATTTTTAATTATCTAAATTGTTACTACTTCCCGCCGAAGCTATTGTAAGCAAATACTAAATCAAGTAAATTGGGCTACTAGATTTCCAAGTGTTAAGGTACAAATGGACAGGCTGAGAGAAATTATGTAGATAAAGTGATTCTTAGAGAACAAATCAGGGTATATTAAATAAATATAAAATTGAAAGGGAATTCCATATACAAGGACGTGATATATTGGGTAGACAGCTATAACATACTATAACGTTGACAATAGTTATAAATTAACATTACTATTGTACAATTCTGATGTTTTATATGAGCAAATATATTTGAAATTTCTTAATCCTAAAAGTATCTGTATCATCCCATAATTCGTTCCACTGCAGGGTACCGGCCCCCTCTACAATCAACAGTACAATTGAGAGTGGTTAGTCTACCACGTTGACCTAGTGTGGGTTGGCGGACTTTACTGGTGGTAGGTCTCTCATATGTGAGAGGCCATCTGGGTAGGTACCACTGCAATGTCTATTTCTCCCGTGAAACAACACTGCTTAAATGCACTGTTGTGTTTCGGTTTGAAGGACATTTTAGCCAGAGCAACTACTGGACATATTGAGACTTAACATCTTATGTCTCAGGATGGCGAGCGCAGTGGAATGTTGCTACTGTTTATGAGCGGTCGTATCGCTTACCATCAGGCGAACGGCTTGCTCTTCTCGCTATTCACTGCAATAAAAAAAACGTACAAAAAGTAAAACGCTAAAAGTAACTCAATAAAACACAGCATAAATAAAAGTTTTTTACAAAACGTCGTGGGTGACCCGGCGATCCAGTAAATCCAAAGTAACTCAGGCAAAAATGAAAACACATTGGAGCAAGTTAAAAGCTGATCATCGGAAACCCGAGAATCAGTTCGAAACCACCCGCAGTCTAGTCGAAAAGCAATTTGATTTGACGGCTATCCCACCTCCTACTACGTTTATATTGAAACTTAGATAAATATTTAGTTTATCGAGTCTAATTTGGCACGAAACTGGACGGCACCGCCGCGCCCTTACTCCTTGCGTCTGTGCGTGTAAATAAAAACTCTAACAAACATCACAATTCAGTTATTTATTTCTACAATTACCACTAGCATTACACTCAATGATAGATACGAGGCGAAATGGACTGATACGAAAGCCGCACTTTTTGTAGTTAATGAACTCTTACTTCTGTGAAACATTAAAAGATTTCGACGTATAAAATCATTAAAACAACGCGTGGATTGACGACTAACTCTTTGCCTGGATGAATTCATGTTAGGCAATGAATTAATATTGTGGAATATAGGACTAAGTCACTCAGCAGTTGACTTCCTGTGTCTAAAAATAAAGCAGCTAGTAGTCAAAATTCAGAATTAGGTATCATTTTAGTGCATAGTAATATCTATTATGGCGGACAAAATTCGGTACGTGTGAGAAAGTAAAAAAAAAAACAAATTGCAACACCCGGATCTGACGGATTAAAACGCTATCCAATACAGTAGGTACAAGGCAAGATTTTTGGCATCAGTCACTTAACACGCACCTAAACACATAAACAATAGATCGTAACCCAAAAGTATACAATACAAATACTAAAGCAACAAATGATATTGAGAACATTTGGTATGACGGCGCGGCGCCGTCGGCCGCCGGATTCGAATCTCGGGTAACAAACCCGACGCAGACGTTTACGTTTATACAACTAAGCACTTGTTGAATAAATAAATAAAGATGTTTTAAAATAAACTTCACCTACTATTAATCCTTGACTTAGTATAGTTTACATAACCGTGAGATCCCGCGCGCACTCGTTTACTCGCGTTATGATGAAAGTTGCAGCCCTATGCTAATAAATAAATCGATTATGCCCGATTTACAATAGCCAGTTATTTATCATATAACTTTTAACCTGAAAAGTGACACGATTAGATAATTTTGTTACAACCGTCATGTTTAATTTAGTGCATGTCGCACAAAAACATATTATAACATTAATATGTTTTTGTAGGTTTAATTAATCTGCCTTTAGGGTTATTGTTTAATGTATAATTTCAATAGCCATACCAACCAATTTAGACATTCTACTATTTCTAAACTTCTTTTAAAATTAGTTTATGCAGTTTCATATCACTTCTTCTCTACAAACAATCCATGTTTTGATATGATTTGCACTTCCTTGATTAGACCGTAGGTACTCCAGACATCTACATCGTGAAGTTTAAAACCGAACAATGCACACACACACGCACATTTAGTGAATGTATTTTGTGTTCAGTGTGGCGGGAGTACCGCCTGCAAACTGTCATTACAAAAATAGTGGCCCCGAAAGGGTAGTGAGACAACTCCCATATGGACCCGACTCCGCGTTATTTTAATTCCTTTCTCTCGAGCCATCGTAGAACATTTCCACTTCATTTTGGATGATTTATTGTGAGCGGTGCAGCACAGGTTATGTTATTAAATTAGGTGATAGACGCAAAAAGACAGATGGCCTAAAGATTGTCGCTAGATTTAGGCCGGTTCTAATGAGTCGCTGTGGGAATTTTTGTGTGGCCTAACATTATCATTAGATCTTGTGGGTGATAATGAAAAGAGAATTTGAGGTGATCGAATGAATCAATTGTTATTAAATTGAAATAGTCATTATACGAGTAAACATAACTGCATTATAACCTAATTTTTAACCGACTTCAAAAAAAGGAGGAGGTTCTCAATTCGACTGTATGTTGCTTTTTTTTTTTTATGTTTGTTACCTCGTTTCTCTGTACTGTGTGAACCGATTTCGATCATTCTTTCTTTGATTGAAAGCTGATGCTTGTCGTTTGGTCCCATAAAAATTTGGTGACGATCTGATGAATATCTTCGGACCTGGAGAGGGGAACTCCTTAAAATTAAGGAGAATTGCAATGGTTCTTTTTGCATTACGTTCATTAGAAAAGTTAAGATACAGTAAGAGAGGGAAAAGGGGGTGGGGGTGAGGGGTGGGTGATAAAATTAAAATACACGTAAATTCTAATATCTTCGGCAGCTTTTAAGCGATTATAGTGATTTCTTTTTCATTGGGAAAAACGTATTGACAGGTTGATCCCAGGAATACGACATGAAGATATGATGATTATGTTCGGACCTGGAGAATAGAACTCTTCAAAATTTAGTAGGATTCCAATGGTTCTTTTTGCATTAGGTTTCTTATAAAAGTTAAGCTACAGTGCGGGAGGGAAAAAGGGGTAGGGGTGAGGGGGGGTGATAAAATTAAAATACACGTAAATACTAATATCTTCAGCAGCTTATAACCGATTTTAGTGATTTGTTTTTCATTGGAAAGAACGTATTAACAGTTTGATCCCAGGAACACAACATTAAGATCTTATTATCATGTTCGGACCTGGAGAGTAGAACTCCTCAAAATTTAATAGGATTTCAACGGTTCTTTTTGCATTGAGTTGAGTATAAAAGCTAGGCTACAGTAGTTGAGGGACAAATAATAAACATGTGAATATTCCAATATCTTTGGCAGCTTTTAGCCGATTTTAGCGATTTTATTGTCATCGGAAAGAACATATTCCTTGTGGAGACCAAATATTTTTCATTTAAATGCCTATCAACACTAAAAAGATAAAAATAACTAAAATTTTTGATAAAAAAAATAAAAACCGACTTCAAAACAAAAATCCACTAAAAACCAAAAATAAATAAAATAATAACTACCACTCCAAAGCAAAAAAATAATATTTATTTCATGGAGCTCGTGCATGTTGATTAATTTGCTTAATGACTTGACTAGCCAACAAATCAAAATATATGCGTAACATATTGAAGGCGGGCCGCCCAGTACCAAACATATAGGACCTATGCCTTATATTAATTTAAATATCTATATGTTTGGTACTGGGCGACCCGCCTTCAATATGTTACGCATATATTTTGATTTGTTGGCTAGTCAAGTCATTAAGCAAATTAATCAACATGCACGAGCTCCATGAAATAAATATTATTTTTTTGCTTTGGAGTGGTAGTTATTATTTTATTTATTTTTGGTTTTTAGTGGATTTTTGTTTTGAAGTCGGTTTTTATTTTTTTTATTAAAAATTTTAGTTATGTAACTCTGTTAAAACTACCTTAACTTCTTAGATTATATACTCGTATATAATCTAAGCTTAACTTATTGATTCGATTGCGTGGTTTGTAGCCTCTGATTGTAAGGATATGTATGTACTGCTTAAAATTTATAAACTGAATGTTTTATTTATATAATAGAGTTATCATTACAATATTATAACTGACGTTCAATATATTAATAATATTTTTTTTACTAATTCGAAGGACAGTCGAATGATGAATTTGAATGCAAAATTTCACTCTTAGCTGTCAGGATTTGCATACCTTAAAGAAAGTAACGATTACCACTTGCAACACCTGGTGACTAAATTATTTTGCACGACAGGTAAATGTCAACATTTTTTCCAGAATCCAGGCCATGTCGCTCCATCAGATCACATATTTTTTTAAAGTGTATTTATAATTAGCCGGTAAAATATCGAGAATATTCTCTGGCTTAAGCCATCGATCCCGATTACCAAATGGCAGCAATCTTTATTTCGGAAAGTAAAGAAATCCGACACAAGTTTACCCGCTAGACGTATGAAATGAATGAATGGATTTATTTAAAGACATACCGACTGGAACACGGACATATCATTGAAAAGGGCCACATGCGCGCTACGCTCTCGATGCTACTGTCTTACAGAATATAGATATTGTGATGAAGTATAGATAGATATTTCTGATAGAATATAGATATGTTTAGATTAATAATTCAATTTTGCATACCGTATTTTGTTTTGGTCGCTCTGTAATATTTTGTGTATACATCTGTTTTTAGCCATATTTGCAAAATAAATATAATATCTTTATCTTTATGATGTGATATAAATATATGTGTTATGGTAAGATCTTCGAAATGAATGTGTTACAATTTAATTATCGCATTTTCCTGATTTATCGAAAATGTTTTTATATTTATCGGAAAATAAGAATACGTTTTTGCGCACCATGCGCGTTATAGCAGGTTAAATGCCAACCAGATATTGTGATGCTCGCTTTTGTAACTATATACACATTCTTTGACTAAAAACTGATTTATTTTGTGCCAACTAATGCTAGGTATTTAACTAAAGTCATTGAGGCATTAGTTGTAATTCTTATATTGCCACGATACATTGGAAATATCTTGTTTTTTGAATTTACTCTATCCAGATCGTGTTAGATATACTGGATATTTTGTGTATTAATTTGTGTTAAGTATATAGTATAGGTACTTAAGACTTACTAATTAAAAATTCCGACATCCCGTTTTTTAAATATTATTTCCAGCACAGCTGAAAGCACCAATAGTACCTATTAGAATTGAGACTACTAACTCAAAGGATCGCGTATCTATTAATATTTTGATAATGGTTTTAAGTAAATGTAGTAATAAAAAAGCACATTAGTTGAGATACATTCCTCAGTTTATTGATTGTTTGTTGTGTCTTAGCGCATGCTCACTGTACAACTAACGATTGTTGATTGTTATATGTTCATTGATTAAACCATTTTTAATAAAACACTCCATACAATATATTATGTGAAACGTGTTATTTCAACGACAAATAATTATATTTTAAATAAAAATAATTTTCGGACGGAATGTACACCACCTTTTCGGCTGAAAGTGAGAAGACCCAACAAACTAACTTGCACGGACATTAGGAAATGAGATAATTTAAACTTTTAAATAAGCTGACAAATATCAAATGTTGTAATTATAAATTCTGTATTCCGCTATTTGCTCCTAGGATTCGTATCCGCCCATACGGTGAACTATACTTAAATATACGGAATATCCGCAGTAGTGAGCTGCAAGTGACACAAGTGTCGTGTTTCGGGTTCTGCCTGTGTCAATCTGGTTTGAACAAGGCTAGTTTCATGGTGTGAATGGCATTTACCCTCAAATGGATTTTAGTCACTTTTTCGTACAGGAATTACATATAGGAATTTACCTTTTGTTAAATATATAGGTCACAGCATCTTTACTTTCGATTACTGTCCGAATGCGTCTCGAATGAAAGAAATAAATGAAAGAAAATTATTTATTTCTAACAGGTAGCAAATTAATGCATGAAGGAAATGTTGCCTAATTTAAACATCATACATTTTCAAACTACAAAATAAACTGCCGAAGTGATAAAAATAGTAGAATGTTCAAGGATTCAGATTGGAGGTGTGCAAAATACTAAAGGAGGCCTATATTCAGCATTTAATTTCATTTCAGTTTCACAATTTCTAATACATTGCGTCATTTAGCCCAAATCCCAAATAATGATAAACCATTGTATATTTATTCAATAGGAATATTATATCCATCAGTGGGTAATAACAGGCGATGATGGCGCCACATATTAACCAAAGAAAGAAATATGCAACAAAGTAGCGCGGCAACTGATCAAAGCCCATTGCACGTTCATATATAAAGTAAACTTCTGTAATATTTTAACACGAAACTTATTGTGCGAAAGAAGACACCTGTAAAACGTCTGCAATGGCTAAAATTAAAATAGCTCTAGATTAGCATTGGATGTTTCGTAATTCTTGCGTTGTAAAATAACTGGGGTATTGGTTGGTGAAATTGTATGGGAAGAATTTTATTAAAAAAAAAAACAAACTTCTGACCACCCACGAAGTGACAAGACTTGTGACGAGGACATCACAAAATATGACAAAACTGACGGTGTCACAAAATTTGAACCCAAACAAATATTTGGCAGTACATGTTTTTATTATAGTTCCGAAATCGTAAATAATTAAATCGTAGATCATTTGTACGTAAATAAATAAATAATAAGTTTAATTTTAACAATTTGTCCAACTATAATGAATCCACTTTCATATATTTGTGAAATCACATCTCGTAAAAGTTTAACAACACATTTCCCCACGACTAGAAGTAAAAAAAAAACCGCCGTTAACGCATTGAGATAATATACCTCGATGCGTTAACGTAACCTTTTGCTTAACAAATCGGCAGCCAACAGGTAACAATGTGTTCGATGTGCAACGATAAATCTCAAGACAGCGAACGCAAATGAGACGCGCTTGACAAATCGACGCCGCAAATAGAAACGCTGACAAGGCACACGCCCGCATTACACATGTAGTCACTACATACCATTTTTCATTATAAATTTAACACAAACAGGTAATAATACACCGGTTGTGTCTTAGAATACAACATTCCGATTTTTGAAGGAAGCTTTAAAGATTGTTTAACAATCAGGGTTACTGAAATAGTACGTTCAAATGTTATTTTAGTTTAGCTAGTCCAATCTAAAGGATCAAACATATTTCGGATAGAAAACAGTGTTATCTGTGAATCGTTCAAATCGTTAGTAATAAGCATTACACTATTTATTAATAAAACTACTGTGGCGATAACTTTGATTCGTAATTTTATAGAATTTGCTGCATTCCTCGTCATAATCTTGATCCTAAGAAAGTCCTTAGCTAACAGACATATTACCTATAATGTAACAAGGATTTTCATAACAGCCTGTGGAGGTGGTATTTATCCAAAAAAAAATCCGCAATCTTTATTTGGTCATATACCTAGTTTCATAATACAAGTCTGCCGTATGTTTTGGCCTTTGGGATTAGATCATTTGTTTGAGATTTGTCTGAACTAAAGATACGACAATTCATCAAAATAAAAAAATGCATTACTGTTTTATAATTACTTGAGAACCGGTCACGATTTTAAAACGCCTAGGTGCCTTTTCCTATACGTCCAAATATTTGTTCAAAAGTAGAGTTGAGAAAATATTTGTCTGGTAACGTAGCCGGTACAAGCCGATATGTGCCCGATGTCACACAAAAAAGTAAAGGCCACGAGTCGGCTCCAATAAATCGATTTGAAAATTGTTTGCCGACGGGTGGGCCCAAGGTATTTAAAGAACAATTAGTCGGCTGCTTCTCAGCCCTCAGGGCAAATATTTGCCTATTCCCGCCAACCCTCGTTGGCCCAATGCCGCCGCGGGCGTTGTTGGCAATGGTTTATAGCTAAATGTTTGCCCAGTCTCCCCTTATATACCGGCCGTAGGTACAGTCACCCTCACAGCTTTCAAAACGAACCCAACAAGGCGGGAAAGTTGATCAATAAATTACTTGGCGGTTTAGGCAACGACTGTAAGCTTATAACGAAATCTCGTGACAAAATATGGCTATAAAAGAAATAAAAGTATATTAGAGTATGGTTTTAAACGAGCGTGACATCGTGTTGGTGTTATATTATGACGTGGAGATTAGTGCGAGATCAGAGTAACTCGCCGGCGAATTGATGTTTTATAATAATAGATTAACTAGTTGACAATGTTTTGATTTCTTTTAAAATAACACCGCGTAGCATTGGCAGCGGAATTTAAACGCGGCTGATGGAATTTTATTGCGTTTTGTTTTGTGCTTGTGTGTATTCATCAAATTATATGCGAGTCCCGGTTGGAATATTTTTTTTTCCTAGAACAAAACTCGTTTTGGATTGCCTATCTCGCCATTCGTTTAATAATTGTAAGTAGTATATACATTAGGTACACTATTGTAACTAAAATTTTAGTTGTATATATCATTTGCAAAATACATATGTACCTGTAGCCATTATTATATACGTATAAGTACACAATGCTTGATCTGAGAAATGCTATCACGCCTGAAAATACTTACGTCATGTCCGTAGAACTCGGCGACAAATAAGGCGAAACCTTATTAAATTTAACCCGATGAAAAGTCCAACATTCACCTGTAGGAGTAAACAGCTTGATAGCAATAAAACAGTGCATGAGCTACTAAATGGAAAAGAGTAGATTGACCACCAAGGCGCTACGTCGCTGGAGGTCTCGTCCATACTTACAAAAATACCAGAATGTAATTAAATGAGGATAACTTGCGCTTTATAGACGGCTGCGCCCCGGTCTGTGTTTGTTTAGTTTGTTATATATGTGTTTTTACGCAATCTGGAAGTCGTAAATCGTGAACACCAAATTATGTCGTTCGAGAGAAGGTGCCTTGCCTACTTTCTGTTTTTCTTTGGGAAACGCTTCCTCCTGAACCGTTGACATAACAAAACGCAACGGATTTCATGACATCGTGGTTGCGCGGTTGAATTGTTTCTTATATAAGTAAACTCAGAGTGGTTGTAACATTTTATTTTTTATACCTATGCAGGAAATTTTGCATCATATTGAACTATTGCACAAATAAATTGAATATGAAACTTCTGATCTCTTATTGATTACCGCAAATTCACTGACAGCCTCTTTAATTTTATCCATTGAAAACTCTGCTTATTCAGTATTTTAAAAATAAACTATATGTTAACTTCGTATGACTTCGTAATTTAATGCGTCTTCAAAATGAACTTGATTAAAATTTATAATGCCTCCTGAAAATTCTGATAAGAAAGAAAACTGAAGAATGAACTAGTAACTTGACGAGTATAGCTCTTACACAAGATTATGTCGACCGTAATATTTGCCTCTTCACGCACTACAAAGCCAAAAACTTAAATTGGAGTTCACAGGTCTCCTCTACAATTGAAAGTACGATTGAGAGTAGTTAGGCCATATACGCTGGCCCGTGGCCGGCTGCGCTATGGTATGTAGATTTTCTCACCATGTTTTCTTTCACCCTTATAGTGGATGATTGGCTATCAAAGAGCCTCAAAGATGACCAAAAACGCCGACGGAAAGTCGCCAAAGAAAATACGAGATCTTTCATCAGTTGCAGTCTTCTGTCTTGGGGACCTTTCATTTTACGGAATACCTATCCCGGCGTCGGATGGGATATTACGTATATTATTTATATTACATACTACATATTGTCGGATATATTGTACTAATTTGTAGTGACATACTGAAGATTTGGCTTTGAAATATTGACATATAAACAGTCAGTCATGCAGACTGTTTATATAATGATGATGAATCCATGATCAGTACTATGATTTTATATTATTGATCCGCCTCGATAGCAACCACCCACCTTAGAAAACGATGTAAAACGCGCCATTGGCTACTCACGCGAATGTAACATTCCGGGTTCAGGCTGTGAATATCCGGTTTTGAACACGCCGAAATAAATGTATCGAAAAATTATATACTTAGATTTTCCCACAGTTCTTACCTAGATATAGCGTAGTGTGGACTACACTGCCCTTACCACCAAGTGATTCTAGTCACTTAAAAGTACAAGTTAAAAAAAACTAATGGTATGTATTGTATCGTTTTATATTACCATATTATACAAGTTGTTAAAAAGTAAAGGTGGTTTACAGCACGGAAGCGAGTTGTAAGTTATTTCCTTAAATTTTGTAATCTGGCAAACGAAATCTTCCGCAGGTAATCGCGATTACATAAAGCGACCGGCGCGGCGTCGTGACAAAAATATAAATATATTTTATTTCCTCTAATCCAATGATTTTAGGAATATTATTTTTCTCCAATCTTTTCTTTTACCTTGTACAATGATTATATTACGAATATTATAATATTTTTATCTTCATAGAACAGAAAGAGAGAGAGCCAGCTCTGAGAATCAATACGCTCTCAATTTGCGACCTATTTAGCTTATACAAATCGATAAGCATTATCTAACGCACAGTACAATAAACAGCGAACCCGAAGCACAGGTTTAGTTTGCGTAACTTTAGCTATTGTGATCCCTCACAAAGGTATAATCCAAATGCGCAACTATTTTCAAATGTGCCTGCGGGAGAATAGAACCCGGGACCGCGGGGTAATGTGGCGAGTAATCCGCATCGCGCGCCTACCCCCGGCACAATGCGAATAGCTTTAATCTGCAAAAACTAACAATGGACCAATTATTAACCTACTGTCATACGCGCCGGATCAACCTTCCGTGGCCTCAGTAAAGATACACGGTGGCCAAATGTCTTCTTTATAAACTTTTTAGGCGTTAGGGTTATGTGACCTAAATAGAAAAACTAACCCTAGGGTACGGTGTGGTCTGTCTGTTTGAGGAGTCATCGTATTTCGCAGTATGGTCTCATAGTGTAAATGTAGGAAAATATGAAAAAATCTAATAAAATTAAGATTATTACGTGTCAATTTAACGGGTGGTAAGTCTCATATGTGAGAAGCCGTCTAAGTAGGTACCACCCCAATGTCTATTTCTCCCGCCAAACAGCAGTTTATATGCCCTGTTGAGTTCCGGATTGAAATACATTGTAGCCAGAGTAACAACTGACCTATTGAGACTAACATCATATGTCTCAGAATAGTGAGCGCACTAGTATGCCAAGCATTGGTCTGCGATTCATGCTATTAGTTTTGCTGCAGCCCATGAGCGGTCGTATCGCTTACCATCAGGCGAATGGCACACCCGTCTCGCCATTCATTGCAATAAAAAATCAATCTTACATATATAAACTCACGCCTTTTTCCCAAAGGGGGTAGGCAGAGGTGCCAGGGCACCCACATTTCGCCTTGTATGTTCCGTCCCACAATGCGATAGTTGGCGAGCCTATCGCCATATCGGGCACAAATTCCAGAATCTGGGCTGATCGTCCATCCATCCATCAGCCAAAGGAAGTCCACTGCTGAACATAGACCTCCGCCAAAAAAAAAAAAAGCACCCCCTGCCCCACCGTAACCATGACTGCTACCATAGCCAGGAATAGTGGGGCTGCCGGGGACTGGGGGCCTGGTCTCAATATGTGTCGCCATTAAGGGGGGTATTTGCCAATACTCGCCACGCTTGGCAAGCGGGTTGGCGAGCGCAGTAGGGGACTGGCGTTAATGACGCTGCTGCCCGCCATTAACCGGGGAAAGGAAATAGGATTCGTGGGTAGAGGATATTATAGGAAAGGAGAGTATGGCCTGAGGGAGTGGATACTGCAGTCACGGACGGGAAGTTAAGGTGACTGCAGTAGCTCGGGGGCCGAGGTCGCGTACTCGTAGCACCTATACTAGGGCAGCTGACCAGCTGGGCTGATAATGAATATAAAAATCCAATATCACTTTGCCCAACCCGGGATTCGAACCCGAAACCTCAGCTTTGTAACCGTACCGTAGTACAACTACGCCATCGAGGCAGTCTAAAAATCAATCTTGCACTTGCAATTTTATGATTTTGAAAAGTATTTAATTATATATGGAACCCTAGCTCCATTTATCCTACTCGCATAAGTCGATTTTTTACGCCAAAAAATGTAAAGACCGCGAACATTTTCGCGAGCGATTTAATTCAATTTTGGTAATGCTACTTTTTATTTTATTGGTGGTCCCTCAGGTAGCAATGTAGATCATCCCCGATGGTTTGTGGCGTCAAAGCAGCGAAGGTCTAGTAAGTCGTGAATTCAAAAGAAGTTTTTGCAAGAGTTTTTTAAACGTTTTATCGGTTGATGGGAACATAAAACGGCCGATCAAAACAAGACAGTATTGATGCGCGCGTCAAATTCCGATAAATTATTTTCGTATTGTACTGTATTGTTGGATGTTTTTGTAAGTTTTTAGTACGCTTGGTTTTGCGATTTAATTTTGTGATGTGGGAGTGTATGTATGCTGTAGTTTTACGTTTGATGCCTAGGTATCTCCATATACAGGGTATATCAAGACTGCTACCGAAAACGAAGCCGGGTGGTAGTTTAAGCGACTTCAAACACAATGCAACAGAAAAAGTTGCAAAAAAAAGCGTCAATTTTTGTTTGTTATATTTTTCCTATGACCATATTTGGGTGGTAAATACATTTTTTCCTAAAATAATCTAAGGTTTAAAAGAGTTTAAATTATTATTTTAGCAAAAACTATGGATTTACCACCCAAAAATGACGATATTTAAAAAATCATAAAAAATTATTGTCGCGTTTCTTAGCAAAATTTTTAGTTGCATTGTGTTTGTAGTCACTAAAACTACCACCCGGCTTCGTTTTCGGTAGCAGTCTTGAGATACCCGGTATTGAGTTACGTATTAGAATACTTACCCATAGATTGGATGATAATATGATTTAATTTTTTCGTTAATATATTTGCAAACTGACGAGACGAATAAAATATGCATTTATTATCTAAAGTAATGCATGTAGCGCGTTAAAAAGTTGACACGTCTTGACCTATTTTATCAAGAGATTAAAATAGTACTGAAATCCCACCCAAAGACATGAATGAGTAATCTGGACTCGGTATTAGTGTTTTTGTGGAAGTAGCGGACGGACCCACCCACCACCGGCTCATCATAAACTTCGCAAAAAATCTAAACTCACTTGTCATTTTGTTTGACACCATTCATCCCGTTCGTCCGGACTGCGGACCCGGATTTTTTTACCTATACCACTATATACACTCTTATGTCAACTGGTTAAAGTTTAAAATAAAACAACATGAGCTTACTACATCCGCGGCACTTAACGCGCGAGCTTTTTCTCAGCAATATTTCTTAATGAAATCCTATGACATCCATTCATGTCATTTGCTGAGTAAACAAGGACCTTCGTCAAATTTCTAATATAATTTTCAGCGATAGTTTAGAAAGGAAATACTTTTGAATTATTTTTGCACGAGTTAATGCTATATTGTAAAAGAAAACTGACAGTCGACGAAATGTTACTAAAAGAGTTGTTTAGGATTTTTGACTATTTCGTGGGCATTTATGTGTTGATAAAGTAATGGGATAATTAAAAGGCGCAGGTAGCTATAAAAGGTAGATCAAGTGATGACGGCGGTAGGTCGTTGTTGGTGGTTGCATGTAGTGGGCGGCGCGCGATCTCGCCAGGTCGCCGACACAATGCCGGGATTACTGCAGGTTGGCTGGCATTGTGCGCATTGTCCGCCCTCGTCCGCGCCACGCACGAGGCGACGGCGGCGGCGCGGCGCGGCGGCGGCTCAGCGCTCACGCACCGCACGTTATCACGCCGACACACGTCCGCCACCCCTTTCACAGCCGCGCTCGATGCGGTTTCAATTTGAAATTGTCTGGGGATCAGCATATTTTACTCTCGAGCCCTTTGTAATGAAGTTCAATTCGCCGCACCGCAGTAAATTGGACGGGGATGAGCCGTCCATTCATTTGCGCAATACGTTTTTTAACTATTGCTGTGAAAATATTGATGCGCGCCTCGCGACCCTATCGCGCATAATTACGTTTCGCACTAACGCACTCGCAAACGGCGCAATTTTTTTGCACTTCGATGAAAAATCAATTTTATTTAGCGGATGCGGATGCAGCGCTGACGTCTGCCAAACTGAACGCATAAATAATCTCGAGCGGAAATGAGGGATCGGTGCGAGCCGGTCCGGTCGTCAATCTATCACCTCTTCGGCCGATCAAAGCGGCATCTCGAATCAGTCAGCCCGCAAGTGTCTTTGACGACATGTGACACAATACGAAGACGCTTTGCCGAAATATCAAAAGTGCTTACCGCGAATTGCCAAAACGTAGACGAGGTATAAAGGTGGTGGATGCCTACGCGTTCGCTTTAATAGTGCAATTCATATTTTTGACGACAGTTCCAATTAAACCAAATATTTATTTAGCGCGAAATTGAATCACGAACCGAGACGTATATTCTGGGAATGAGAGGTTAAAAAACAGGATACGGTTAAAGAATAAAGCGCGGGGATACTCGCTTCTTCGCGTGATAGATCAATATGAGGAAACGTATCGTTGACGGGCTCTCTGGGCTCGCCGCGACATCAAAGGAGCCGGGATTAACTGAGCAATCATCGGGGGGCGAGGCGACAAAGTGGCCGTCTTCATGCCCCGTCTGACGTCAACACACTCGATTTGCGATAACACGTGCATTTTGCTTTTGTTGACGGCTAGCTAATCTCGGAAACTACGCGTACAAAGAATGCTGGAGATAAAAAAGAGTGGCCATATGCTAAATGCGAATACTACAAATATAAAATAAGGATTTTGAAGAACTTCTGCAAGGTAAATCTGAACAAAACTATAAATAATTTCAATTGTAAAGTTACGACATCAGTTATCATATGATATTATTAGATGATATTGCAGGTGATCGACAAACTTACATGGTTATTACTATATTTATAATACTTCATAGCAAACAGCGGCAAAAGTCCAAATAGGTCCACAAATCACAGCTAAGGGAATCGTATACACATGAATGGCCTTTTAAAAATGATATGGGAAGAGGAACGTCTTGCAACCGGACGAAATGAGACAAATTTGTTTCTTCACATAGATTTTTTGTGCGATAGTTGAACCGCCCCGTCGAGCCGGGCCATTAATATTGTAATCAACACTGCACCCTAACATAAGCTATAAATCATTTTAAACTAATCTATGAACTAATAGACCCTCAGCAATATGGAACTGGGCTGAAGGAAGAGGAGAGGCTAATAAGGTGGAAAGGAAGGAAAAAATGCTTCATAGAGCTAATTGGAGAAAAATCATTAAGGCATACACACAGGCATATTGAACTGATATAACATCCTTCTTTTTGCATCGGGAGTTAAAAATAAAAAAGGTACATTGAATCTTTATTTCATTTTAAGTAATCTGCTGAATATTTGAACTGCAAGTCCGTACACCAATGAAGTTAAACTATGATCACCACTTAGATATGAGGAATACAACGCAAAATGGAGCATTTAAATTAAACTACATGGTAAATAATATTATTACAAATCCAACAGAATCTTCAGGATGAATTGATATTCCTTTAAAAAATGCAAGTTTTACGCATACATCGCCCACACCTATTTCCGTCCTCATATTGATCCTTTGAGGACATGAAGTGGCTCATTACATAGCAATTCATGAGCTTGTCCGCACTTCGATAGTATGACGGATGCTCCGCCGTCGGCTCAAAACCAAACAGCTGCGTATTAGATTTAGCCTCCGCGCCTAATTTCGGTTGGTAGACTTATTATAACATTAAATACACACACAAATATCCCCTGTATAAACACATCGCCCCTAATATTGGCACCGTTTTAATGAAAGAGCTTAAGTGCGGAGTAATTGGATGTTGCAAAAAGGTCTTTACTGCGACGAGATAGGATGTATAGAATGACGTGTTTCCATAAAGGATTTGTATTGTTTAGCTTGCACACAATTTGTTTTAGAACTTCTTACTGTATTTATGTGGAGTGCCTACATATGTATGCTGATCTGCGGTCGTGGGTTTAGAGGCCATAGCTTAGTTGGTAACAGCCAAATAGCGGTAAACGAGTACGGTTTTAATTAAATATCATCATCAAAAAAATATATACTAAAATTTATATGATAATTAGCTGCCCGGCCCGGCTTCTTTCGGTTGCAGACATTTTTTTGAGACCAGACCACATCAGACACATAATATTTCGAGTATAATTAACTGTTGTGTATTGAAACTCAACGTAACTGATATTTATCTGGAATTTATTTCTGGAATAAAATGCAGCCTATGTGTTAATGCAGTATCTATCCTGTATACCAAATTTCATCGAAATTGGTCCAGCCGTTTGAGCGTGAAGAAGTAACAAACACTTAAACTTTCTCCTTTATATATTAATAGAATATTGCCAATTAATAGATTTCCATACAAAAGGCCCATTAATCATATGTGGAAGCGCAACGTTAAACATCCATCTTAAGACGGACAAACAAAACATGATAAAGAAGATCGCTGTTCGCTGACCATTTCTTACAGGTTCCTGCTAACAATTTTTGGAGACACTTGTATGTATACATACATACATAAACTGACGCCTTTTTCCCAGAAGACGTAGGCAGTGATGCAGCAAGGACACCCACGTTTCACCTTGTTTATTCCGTCCCAAGATGTGATAGGAGGCGAGCCTATCGCTATATCGGGCACAAATTCTTGACTTCAGGCCAATATCACTTTGGCCGACCCGGGACTCGATCCCGGGACCACAACTTTGCAATCACACCGTAGTACAACTGCGCCACCGAGGCAATCAGAGACTTATTTTGGTATGAAGAAATGTGGACACTGTTTCTGCAGAAGATGTTTAATATGGTGACTAAGTAGCACCATAAAAACTACAATTTACCCGCCATTACTTAGAAGCATAGAAATATAAATTAAGTAATCCAATGTACAGCGACCAGCGGCATTATGGTTTCTGTTGCAAATAGCAAATGTGCCGAGATGACGATATCTTGTCTCCTTACAGAATTACAGGTACCAATACCTGAAGGAAATTCAATAAATTGAACACAGAGCATCCACAGCCGGTATTTGTATTATACTTGGTATATGTATGTATTATAATAACATGTTGTTTTATTGTCCTGGAGATACAATTAGAAAGTATCACAAATGTGATCCCTTATTAGCATTAAGTTTTTGTAATTTCTGTTGATGAACGTTAATAAAATAAATAAAAATAAATTAGCAGGGCATGGGCCTACTCTACAATCGAGAACACGATTGAGAGTTGTTGGGCCATATAGTCCACCACGCTGGCCTAGTGCGGGTTGGCGGACCCAAATTGCTATAGTATGCAGGTTTCCACGCTATGTTTTCCTTCACCATTTTAGTACGTGTTGATTAAATATCAATACAAACGTGATTCCAAGAAGTCAGAGGTGTGCTCTATGATTTGAACCCGCCACCACCGTGAATATGTTGCCAGTCGTGTCTGGTCCATTATCAACATGTCACCGAGTATGTACTTATTACCACCACGTACTTAGAAGCTTATAGAATCAACATATTATGATCAGCAAACCAATTGACCAATACAACACTCGAGTACGTTCCCGGACATAAATAAATACACCCAAAAGTCACACACATAGTCCTGACCCCACAATAATATCGAGTCTTGTGTCTTGGGTATGGGAAACTACAAGAGACTTTTCAGTCTCACAAGCACCCAGACTCGGAACAAATGCTTGTGGTTCACACAAACACTTTTCTCGATCGAACTCACGACCTCTCGTTTCACGGCCGGTGTAACAAACTTGGAAATGAAGGTTGTCTACATAAAATATAATAGTACATGTATACCCTTTTCCCAAGCAAATCTTCCACAACTACAAAAAATATTCGATTCTAACAAACCACACGTTTGATTGTTCTTGTTATGATTACGGTCGTACGTCGTAAAATATGACCACCTACCCTTCAGGCCTGGTTCAATAAACATACGACCGCAGTATTTAGCTTCACCTTTCAGTGCGTCAGTTAACCGTTGCAATGTGGCTGCCACGTGGGCTACAAATGTGGACGGGATTATGTCTGAGTATTGTTTCGCTGGGATTATATTTTTGTTGCAGGAAAAGATTTGTAGAAAGAATATTTTTGACAGATTAATGCATATTAAATATTGGTTTATTGCTCAAATAAAAACAATTTTCAGAACGAAACAATTTATTTTCGTATGCTTTTCGGAACAGCTTTGATCCAGTATTAAATAAAAATAAAATATTCAATTTCGTCTCCAATATCAATAAAGTGCAAACTTTAACTGGACCGTGGACGGTGGTGCCGTCCCATTATTTATTTCTCCAAATAAATTGAGATACTGTCGGATAGAAAATACAAAGCATTGGTTAAATGCCAATAGTAGTTATTTGATTGGAAGAAACTTTCACTTAGCGTTTTTACTTTTTGTAACTAAAGATAGATATATCAGATATATCAGATACATTTCATGCAGCACGGGAATAACGAATCACAAAATGTTTTTGGAATATATAATTATGTCATTGATTATTTCTCTCAGATAGATTGGAGAGAGTGGAATATTTAAGTTAATGAAAGTAGACTATTCAATTATTTTGAGCTCATAATTCGTATTAAATAATAGAGTATCTATGGCATAATATCGTCCCAATATTTAACCGCTTACAAGACCAGGCTCCACACACTGCGGCTTTGACATGATCTTAAAGAGTTACGACATAATCGTACCTACCACATATTGAATATATTGATATTTTGTAACTAACATTTTGAATATTTAGAATTCTATGTCTGTACCATGCTTAGATGGGTTCGGTACAGCATGATTTGTGTTATAATTTGACATTTGGTTGATATCAACCCTTTCGAGTGAAGAATGTAGGCCTTTAGTCTTCCGTCCTGCTCTTTAGCGGTTGGTAAAAGAAAATTCGAAAACTTTGTGTGTATACAGATTTCCTCAACATGTCATCTTTTACCATAAATAAATTTGCAAAGACATAGGCAGTACTTTGATTAATTTATTATTTGTTTACTTTAAGAGAGTCATGCGAATCTTAAATTCAAATTTAAATGAATATAACTAAAATAACATGAAATTATTTAAAATTGCCCAAAAAGCTGTTAAGTATACAAAGCATGTAAATTTAATTGAGCGGCTGCTATAGTTGTGAAGAACTGACGGAGATAAACACTCCGGCTTGTTGGCGTTTTACTAACCATCAGGCGAATTGTATTCAGTTTGAAAGACTGTACGATAACAAGATGAAATAGTTGTATTATTTCGATACAAAACATGCACATTGCGTACGTAATCGGCAGTTCCTTACAACTTAATAAAAGACTTAAAGCCCTATCCATGGACCGTATATAAACCTATTTTAGCTATTGAGTGTTTGTCTTCTTCACTCAAAGTAAAATCAGAATTCGTTCGAAAGGGATAAAATATTCTACAGCTACAAAAGGTTTATAATAAACTTTCTATAAATAAGGCCGTCAAAGTATAATATATTTTTGGTAAGTGGCTATATTTTTTATTTGGTATCATTATGGTATTCCGAAGTCAGTAGAAGTCCAGTTCTAAATATAGTCTTTCTAAACCATATTGCAGGATAGCAAATTTAAAATTCTAAAATGCCCAAGACTCTTAACTTAGTATGTATTCGTATCCAGGCGCTAAAATCGTACACAATCTTGGGAACCTTTTATGATGGTGCTTGCAATTGTGCCTCACCTGTTTCGAGACGTTCAACTTTTCGTCTGCGGATACTCTTTTAGGGATTGTCTAGAAATTACCTTCATTAAAACCACAGAACAGATGATTATATGGTATTAAAACTATGTTCTTGTCGGCAAAAAAAGTGGTAAAATATGAATGTTCCGACCAGTTTAACTCAGCTTTATAAATTGGATTCGCGGTGTTAAATCGGTGTGTTTGCGAGAGAATGTATCATCGCTCGGGTTATTTGATGTGGTTTACACAACACAAACATTACGGTGTCAAGCCAATCTCACGCGGGAGTCGGCAGCGTCTCGTGTTTGTTTGTGTAGATCTTTTTCGATAAACAACATATTATTTACTTAATAACTTCAGCAAGTTGGCGAACTGAGAAACTGAAACGCTCGCAATTTGTTATCGTTAATTTAAAATTTACTTTTGGATTTGTTTTTGTTTGGTTTTTAAATTGATAGTTGAAGAGGATGTCAATTTCGGTGAAGTCTTTTGCTGTTCAAAATAATTGGTTATTATTTCAAATAAAGCTTTTCGGAATAGCTGCTAAAAATTAATTTCAATTCCACTGTTAAAAGATAAGTCAAGGATTCGAATATCACTATTTTTATGGGGGCGCCTACCTCGAACTAGTAAAATACAAAGGTTATTGTCAGTAGTGGTCAATGCTGTATCTAACTCGGAGAAAGAGGAGACAGGTAAAGGGACATCTACACTTCTCTTCACCTCTCATTCGGCCGCTAGAAAACAGACTTACCGAAAGAACAAACTTGATTTACAACTTATCGCTCAACATTTTTACGCGCCATATACTATGTAGCCACTTAGGAGTAAGAGGTAGGCAGAAACGCCTGAGGTTTGGTGAGCTTTTTTGCTTTCGTTATGTGACAAGTAACTTATCTATTTACAGTCATTATGTAATAGGAATAACTTGCTCTTAGCACATTGCTTGTCCTGGGAATCGAATTAAACCCATTGTGAACTCAGACCACAGCTGTAACACTGAACCCTAATCCCGTTGATTGCAAGTCAAACTCGGTGATATTTTTAACACAGTTGTCCAATAAAAATACTTAGAGCATAGAGGTTTAATAAAATGTCCCCTCCTCCTGAAGTGGCTGTGGTTAAACTTAGTTTCGTTTGTTTAGATAAGGCGAACGCGTGTGAGTCCAGCGGGCTGCGTCGCGGTGTAGCACTACGGACAGGGGCGCAAGCGGAGCGAGTAGCATTGAAAACTATCGAAAATGTAAATTCACTACTCCACCCTGACGTGCCCGCCCCGTGACCATGAAAGCTGCAAAGTAATCGAAACGTCGCGTCGGGAAGTTAAAAAATGTGAAATACCATATTCGGAATGTATCAATTCACTACTTTACCCTAACAAAATTAAAAGTGCCAAATTCGATATTTTGTTGTGTTCATTGTATCCACCTTCTATTTTAGTAAATTGTAGAACAGTTGAAGGTATTATTATATAGAATTATAAATCTTTTGGTCTACTTGCAATTAAAGTAACAAATTAAAAATGTTTTTTTTTTCAGTTTAGTTTTAGTTTACGTAGGGACCGTCTAAATTGTAGCACTTTTGTAAATTCAGTAAGGTAGTACCTTACTGGGGAGTAGGGATTAGAATGGTCCTGATTTCCAGTCGTCTGTTTCAGGCAGCGTTCTACAACTTCCTGCAACTTTAATTAGGTGGAAGGTGAACGCTCCTTATTGCACAATCAAGTGTTTTAAGATAGGTATTTTTTGGTAAGAGTATTTTTATTTTTACTAAAGTCCTTCTGAGATCAGTTGAATTAAAAGATCTAAGAATTAAAAGTCTGTGAAACAAGAACCCACGAGAACGATTAGCATATAGAGATAAATGATTTTTATATACCGGGTATCTCAAGACTGCTACCGAAAACGAAGCCGGGTGGTAGTTTTAGTAGCTACAAACACAATGCAATTAACAATTTTGCATAGAAACGCGACAATTATTTTTTATGATTTTTTAAATATCGTCATTTTTGGGTGGTAAATCCATAGTTTTTGATAGAATAATAATTTAAACTCTTTTATACCTTAGAGTATTTATAAATAGAAGGGTATACACTATTATTTCAGGAAAAAATGTATTTACCACCCAAATAGGGCCCAATAAAAAAAATAACAAAAAAATTGTCGCTTTTTTTTTGCAACTTTTTCTGTTTCATTGTGTCTGGAGTCGCTTAAACTACCACCCGGCTTCGTTTTCGGTAGCAGTCTTGATATACCCTGTATATAGGATACCTACACCTATTGAGTGTATTCATTCACACAATGTCTATTTGTGAAGTTCAATGATGATAGGTATATTAGTAAAGCTAGTTACCATTGTGCCCTCTGACACAGATCAATGAAAAGAAAGCAAAATGAAACAAAAATACTAATAGTGTAATATCAAGAAATTTAACAGTTTACGAATCATTTTTACCTACGTTTTTGAAATATTTTTCACGAAAAAAAATGTCCATAACATTTTAGAAAAAAAAAATAGTTGCGAACAAAAGAAGAGCTGATTCGTTTAATCGATTCGTGATTTCCGAAGTAAATTAACATATAAGTACTTCCCGCAATCACTGTTAAATCTCGTGTTATCAATATTTTCTTAAAAACAAACAAAATAACACTCACAACATCATATACATATGCCCTGTTAAAAAGTAATCAGATCTCATAGAAGCAAATGTTCTCGCTCTGCGTACTCAAAATTTTCCTCAGTGTCTATTCACGGCGTTCACTTGATCATTATTGGTTCTGAATGGCTTTGCTGCTGTTTAAGGCGAGTAGTCCCAGAGATGACGATCAAAACCATGTATCATAGCAATACGGTCGAAACTGTATAAAATTGTTAGATTATATGATTCTGAACCCGACTAGGTAGGTAGTAATGGTCAAAAGTGTAGCGATCGCATGTGAGGCTATTTCTGGTGTGTCCAAAAAAAAGGCAGTCGGTATCATAGCAATACGTCTGATATTGGAAATGTACATAGATTTTATAATTTTATGACGAATAAGTTAGTTTTGAGACATTTTGCGCGTAGTATATAGATGAAGCGAATTTTTGAAAATGTCAACAAATTCTTGATTGCTATCATCATTTTTTTTGTCTCATGTTTAATTTTTCTAAATTATTTTTTGGGTTCGCGCTACACTACTTATATAACTACAGTCAGAAAATCAGACAGATTGATATGATACAGTCCGGTAAAATTTGTTGACATTTTTGAAAATTCAGTTCGGTCAAACGCTACGCGAATAATGTCTGAAATTGGTATTTTCGTGTTCGAAATAATCAAATCTATCAATTTGATGCGGTTGTGGTCGTATTGCTATGAGCCAAAAATTTTGGTTGTCATCTCTCGTACTAGAGAGGCATGTCTGCGGTATTCTGCAGCTAAAAGCGCTGCGCTGTGGTCGAAATAATAAAATTAGTTTTTCTCTCTTCACAGTTTACTTAATTGGACGTATTCATACTATCAGATATCGAGTATAAATCCTTATTGTTTTTATTATGAAAACATATTAGATCTCAAACAATGCGTTAAATAAGTTTACATTTTACTTGTAGTTCCAAATTTCGCCGCACGCCAATTGAAGATGGATGGACTTATAGTTAGTTGACATAATGAGAAGCGCCACGCTGCGCCTTGTCACTTGGGCAGCAAGATGTCGGAGTGAATCAGTCATTAGCCTCGGCGACAGTGCAACAACAGCGACACGTGCCAACGCTAAGCTACTGCGCGCTGGATCACATTGTATGCATGGTATGTAGGCTTAAGAGAGGAATTAACGTAAAAAAGTAGTTTAAAAAAATAAAATAGGCTCAGTAGCAAATATGACTGCCACAGGAAGGCCACAGCGAACTCTTAGAAGTAATACCAACTAAAATGTTAAGAAAAAAGTTTTGCAATGAATGGCGAGCATGCCTTTACCATGACGCTAAACGATATGACCGTTTATAAATAGTAACAAAACCCATAAACACCTTGAATTACAAAGCAATGCTTGGCATTCCACTGCACTCGCCATCCTGAGCCTACGACGTTAAGTCTCAATATGTCCAATAGTTACTCTGGTAACAATGTCTTTAAACCGGAACACAAAAGGATATCACACTGCTGTTTGGCGGTCTCTCACATATAAAAGACTTGGGTTACAAGTTTGGCTATGAAATAGCCCCTCTCAATTGTACTCTCGATTGTAGAAAAGCCCCGTTCCGTGGGACGTATCCATATACGACTGATAAAGATAGATGAAGAGTTCAATACACTAGTTGTAAAAGCTAAAGATAAATAATAATTGTCTACAGTAGCGAGAGTATCTCATATCTTCGTTCCGTAGGCGTTCCCTGTGGTATGTTAAAATTAAAATGTCGAAATATAATTATGAACTAGAAAAGAAACATGGGGCCACAGATTGGATCCTCGTACCGAGAAATGAAATGGAATGAAATGAAATGTATTTTTGAAATGAAATGTTGATCACGTATACAATTAAAGAGCTCTTATGACAAGTCAATACACATAGAACTTAATCTCTATATACAAAATATTTTCTATACTTAGTTTTTTAATTTAGACGAATATTTGTGAGTTTCACTGATATTTAATGGTTTCTTAGATTTAAGCGAATGTTACACATTGAAATAAAACTATTATTTACGGATTTTATCGCGGATTTGGTTTAATTAAAATAATTTAAGTAAAATTAAACCAAATCCGCGATAAAATCCGTAAATAATAGTTTTATTTCAATTCACCGATATTTGTTAGGGATCTGGATGATTGTGATAGCTATGTCATATGTATGTGACTGTTATGTGTATTTATTTATACTTACTAGTGGTCGCCCGGTGGTCGAAATTCGACCCAATCAAGAAGAGAAAAAGTTTTTACCTGTATGATGATGTTGTTATTCTGATAATTCGTGCACATTTAAATGTACGTATCTCTCAAATCACTTATTTATCCTGAAGTATATGCAATTACTGAAATCGTAAACTACAATAATTGCTTTGAACCAGCAATAGCAAATTATATTTTTTTGTACAGTCAGCGACATAAGTCGCTACACATTCACGAGATTTGGAATTGTCTTATCATCCAAAATAATAATTATTTTCAATATCGTATGGCACATCTCGGCATAAATGACTTTACTTGGTTATATTTTACGACTACAAAGTAGTACGTACAAATTTTAATTCATAAAAAGCTTATCAAAAAATGTGAAGTGTTCAACGACTTATGTCGCTGACTGTACCTGAATGTTGTTATTGCAGATTGCTGGTACAGAACTTTCTTTATGCATATAATGATAGTCCGTGTACATTTAAATGTATCTTACTGCTACACAATATGTATAAGCGCTCAGTATTTCACGTAGTATTCGTCAAATAAAACTTTTCTGTTTGACATTCAATAAATCCACAGTAAACAAACTTTTCTGTTTGATATTCAACTATGTCTATAATAAACGAAAGAAACAATTTGACCAAAGAGTATGTAAACGTGTACAAATGCGTGTGTCAAATGCATGCTGGTTTGTGTAATGTTTTATTTATTGATTTAATGTACTTTTTATGCATTATTATTAAAATCTTTTGGAACGTAGTTCCTTAATTTTATATTAAATGAGGCAAATAAAACCTTTTTTTTTTATATGTCTATGTCAGAAGAACAAAATGAAAAACAAAAGAAACAATTTGACACCAGAGTATGTATTCGTGTACAAATACTTGTGTATGTATGTGTGTGTGAAATGCATGGTAGTGTGTGTAATGTTTTATTTTTTTATTTAATGTACTTTATAAGCATTATTATTGAAAAATATTAGTTTTCTGCACTTCCCCTACACATAAACTATAAGTGTGCCAAATTTTATGCTCCTGCGTCCGCGCAATTTTCGTAAAAAGGGGTCCAAAGTTTTTGCATCACGTATTAATATATAGATAAATGTAAATCCGGGGATTACCGAACTTGCTGATACTAAGAAAGCCTAAAACAATCGGCGATCAGACAACGATGTTATTTGTATTCTAGAGACAAGCCACGAATAAACTACGTCTGTTTAAAGTTCCCACTGATTTATTAATTACAGAAGGGCAATTATCTTTAATTAAATTAGCAGATACTAATAATGCATATTTGGATATTGAACGATATGGAAATATCCGAATAGATCAGCAAAAAACAATATTAAAAACACATCATGGGAACGTGGTTATAAATAGGATTCTATACGTATTGAAAAATGTTAATTAAGTAAACACGGTTCAAAGACTAGAATGGTAAGCGTGCTCAATATCCAGACTCAACGATTAACTGAGCGAGCAATCCGATGCGCAAACATCGTCCTTATTCCTCGTCTTGTTCACATAGCCACGTAGGTGTTGAGGGCCCACACAGATTTCAATAGCGGCATAACAATGCGCATCTCTTGTCCGCCACCAAATCTACTCAGTTATGACAGCTTGTCATGTTTTTATTAACGCCCGCTGTCAGGTTGGCCGGAGATTTCACGCTCCGAGTGCTGCCCAATTTGCGACAATGGCGATGCACCTAATTCCCATTGTGGATGTAAATTTACAAGCCCGTGTTATTGCGATGCGTACAACAATGAGGATTATGCGTTATTTGTTCAAATGACTTGTCATTATGCAGGCGATTTGCTCATCCTGTTCCGATAGGACGTTTCCTAATTGTATAACCGGCTTATCTTAGGTTATCTGGTTTGGTGCAAAAAATTGCTGTCAAAGTCAATGTATTGACCAATATCAGGAACGTAGAGTATTATTTCATAATGTGCTAACAAGGTGCGTGTGTGTGATAATTACCAAACAGCTACAATTTTTTTTAATAATCCTGGCATTACCGGTATAAAAGACATTAATTGTTTGTGTGATGACTATCAACCGCATTGAGTGCGCCTAGATTAAAAGGCCTACTTCCCTTACAAATGATATTAGGTACGCAACTGATTATTACCTTTTGAGCCAAACAACTCTGTAATATAAATAAAATGTCATCTTTCACCTAGCTTATTTAAGTGTGTGATAAAGGTAGGCAGAAAAATATAATTTTTCATTAAAGCGTCAAATAAAGTGATAATAAAACAGAATAATATTAACGCATAAAGAAACTTTTCGTCCAAGTAAGTTATGATAGGTATAAAAAATTAGTCACGTATATTTGTCTAAAACCACACATACAAAATCACAATTACACGGTCCGAAATATTAATCTAACCTAGTAATAGGGGTAATAATCAAGGAACAGAAAGTAGCAATAAATATGACTTTACTGCAGTCCTGCCGTTAGAGCGAGAAATTGATATTTTTCTATAATTATGATTAAAATCATTGGGGAGTGAATTGAACAGTAGGCATATTGATGATGATTTTCCGTACTTAAGCATCTATGGATAAAATAAATTAAAATTTATCTTAAGGATAATGGTTTACGCGAATGTTACACATTGAAATAGAACGATAAATTACGGATTTTATCGCGGATTTGGTTAATTTAATTATTTTTTACATATTTGACTTCCCGACGTCTCGACTACTATTCAGCTTTCGTAGTCACGGGACGGACTGTATTATTAGTCATCCGTTCAGTGACTGTTAGAATTTAACTACCCTTAATTTACATTTATTAAATTAAAAATTTAATCTGTTTTAGCGTTCTCTACGCAGATGGAGCTCACTGTCGGGGAATCAAAAATGTAAAAATTGAACCAAATCCGCAATAAAAACCGTAAATAATAGTTTTACGAGTATTTCAATGTGTCTTAAGGGTTAAATTGTTAATAAAATGTGGCCCACGTCCTCCTATTATGCACTTATGTATTTATTATTGAAATGAAGAGTTCCCGAGCCCCATCGAACATCCACCGCGTGTTTACACAGCCGATAGTGCCGATGACTAAACGCTTTGTCACATTCGCCGTTTTACAAAACGGCCAATAAAGGTTCCTATTGTTGCCTTATGAAAATAATAAAAAAAAAACAAGTGTCTATTTTATTTGGCTCTTGTAATATCCACTTTATTTCACTGAAATAGAGTTTATTTTTGACTAGTTGAGTGTTTATTGTGTAGTGAATTCATTTTGAATGGAGGTGGGTTGTTTCTGTAACAACCGTTGTGGTCAGACCCCCTGGCGCGTTATTTTTATTATATTATCTTTTAATTGTTCGCGATACGGTCGATGAAAATATCAGCCACAATTAGGGTGGGTCACATAATAACTCTGAACGTGATTTATTGGTAAACTTTGATTACTATTAAATATATTTTATGAAATTACATAGTATTACTTTTCAACCCTGTTGTGATGTGATTTGTTTTCTAATGTTACCAAATATGCCAAGCATTACTTTGTAATTCAAGGCGTTATTTGGTTTTGTAACTTAAACGGATGTATCGCTTACCATCAGGCAAACGGCATGCTCGTGTTGCCATACATTGCAAACAAATGAGTGGTATTCTCACCATGTTTCATTTTGTAAAAACCGTCAATGAATAACTACGCTAAAGTAAGATATGCCCTGGAATTGTAGTCACAACCCCTGATTCAACAGTCTCATCCTAAAGCTGTATGATACGCTTATTCATAATTCAGTAAAGGCCTAATATAAAAATTGGATAATCCACGACGCTTTTAAGATAAAAATTCTTTAGGAGGAAGTATTTATGAGAACAATAGACGCTATGTATAATCCGCCACACTTCCTTCCGAGATAACCTTAACACTATTCAATGTCTTTTGTTGGGGACAAAAATTCATGTGGTTCGACTTAGAGAAGTAAAATAAAGGTGTAATGTCGCGTGGTAAGGATATGAAATTTCACATCTGGATATTACTTAATATATTATATTACCTTATATATTACTTAAAACGTATACGGAATATACCTTAATACTTAATCGGGTTATAGTTACGAAAGTAAATAATTTTGGATTATAATGGTTTTTTGGATTTACTTGAATGACATTGAAATAAACTATTTTTTACGGATTATCGCGATAAAATAGATTTATTAAAATGTGTAACATTCGCGTAAATCTAAGAAACCATTATGTAAGCCGGTACGGATTGAACACTGCAAACAAAACACGCCGGTTGGAGAATCTGAAAACTAAGCGCGCGAGATGTTTATCATCCTTGAATTTCTTGAAGAGATGCCGTGATCATATTCCCATCTCTACGTGTTTGAAGCTATCATCGAAGAAGAGCATACGAGGGAGCGCTAAATTTTGAAACCAGGGGAGTGAAAAACTGTTACAAGCAACCAACTTTAGATTTTAATAATTTCTGTTCTTATTATTCCTGGTGTTTTAATAGGAATTGTGAAATGAAAATACAAATAGGTACTTAAGTACACTAGTCCTTCTAATATTTTAAATGCGAAAGTTAGTGTATTTGTTACTTTTTCACGCTCAAACCACTGGACCATTTTTAATGAAATTTGGTGTGAAGATAGCCAACACACTGAATTAACACATAGGCTACTTTTATCCCATCAAAATGGAGTGTTCCCGTGGGATGTGCACGGAAATGAAATATATTCATCAGTAGATACTCTTTCAAACTCAAAGGAATGGTATGGGAAGTTTAAAGGACGACAGTGATGTTGAGTTTAAATACATATTTATAACAATTATCACGCGAAATAGTTCTTGTGTGTCTAAAGTGGATTGGATTTAAAATGTATCTGCACCCGGGCGAAGCCGTGGCGGACTGCTAGTTAATGCATAAATCTTTCTCGGCTTAACGTCCCTCGAAATTATTAGAAACTTGTTTATTAGGCTCGGATATTTATACTTTTGTAAATCATATACGTTTCAGGTTCACCAGCGTATAAACTGACATAAATGTGGTAGAGTCACTGTTGCCAGGGATAACTCAACATGAATGGGCAGGCTCGTCGAAACGTCGAAACGAAAGCATTGTTGTCGCATATCTTTCGGTGAGTGAGATTGCTGGATGCACAATACCCCTTTCCTCTTTTCATCCTTTTTTCTCCCTGTTCTCCTACCCAATTAATGGACCGGCAATACATCCGTGATCCACACGTTGTGGATATCCATGGGCAGTAGTGATCACTTACGGTCAGGTGACCTTTGTGCTCGTCAGGCGGATCAAGGCTATAAAACCATTAAGGCCGTTATGTAATATAATTGACGCAATTCAAATAATTCTTAGTCCATGTTTTACAGCCAGCTTTGCGATATACAGTGCTATTTCATGCCGGCACGACGATTCTGACTGACAACATTTGCCGTGACAGTTGCCCAGTTGCAGGTACATATCATAAGTAGCAGAAACTAACTTTATATTCAAATTTAACACAAAGTACGTTGAATATGAATATAGGCCATGCCATGGCAAACGAGCGACGCACTACATAATATTTTCAATATCCATAAAATTGATAATTTTAATTTCTCGTAATAATTAGAAGAGAAAAATAAAGAGTGCTTATCATGGCACGGCATTTGACGACATTCCTCAACTTTTGCCCTCAACCACCGATCTTGAAGCCGATTAGAGCGTGAAAGTTTTTTTGTATGTCCATATTCATTTTATGTTTTTTAAAAAAGAGAGTGAGCGAGTGTTTTTCCCAGAAGGGGTAGACAGAGGTGCTACCAGGACAAACACGGTTCAACTTGTGTGTACCGTCCCACAATGTGAAAAGGGGCGTGGTTAGTGCCATTTGGTCACAATTTCCTGACTACAGGCTGATAATGAATAGAAAAATCTGTGGGAAAAATCCAATATCATCCCAACTCGGATTCGAGCCTGAAGCGTTGTTATCAACTATCCCAGCGAGGTATTTTAAAGTGTAAAAATAAAAACATAATTGGGTGGACTCAGGCTGAACCTCAAAGGGACCTCACTTGTATTGGTCAGTGTGTTGAGATTTCCTCGCGTGTATGGTGCTCACTACCCCAGTGGAAATTCCCTACTACTCTTTAGATATACCAATTAAAATCAAAATATTAATTATTTAAGTAGTCTTTTAAAATATCTTTTGAATCATTGATTTATGGTACCATCGCTTTGAGAGGTGTTATAGCTGTAAAGGAAATACTTGTATTTTTACTATAAGATATGTACTGTAGGGAACAACGGTTTCCCTTGAAAAATAATAATGTGATTTTTATTTTGGACAATAAAAATTAATTATTCTGGTATAATTTTTGTTGTTTTGATTTACGTTAGTTTGTTGCCTGAAAGTATATTATTTTGTTTTTATTTATTAATTATTTATGTTATTTATTAAATGCGACGTTTAGTCGCTCGTCCATCATCCCTGATGGTTTCAGGTCGGCACCTAGGACAGCACGCATGCGTCTTACCGCTCACATTATTGAACGAGCTGTAAGCCTGCCTCCACCCTTCATGTTCACCCCTCCCCTCCCCCTCCAGCCCCTACAACCCCTCAGCATGTCTTGAGCAACAATACATGTTTACAGTGAAAACCATTTACTTGTGTTCTAGTATAGTTGTATGTTTGTTTAGGTAATACGGCTTTTTATAATGACGGTGTATTTTAATTATATCATTGCACTAACAATTTTAATTAAATATGTTTTATTACCTTACGACTGTGTTTTAGGGCAGGCAGAGGTACTAAAAAAGTCATCTTTTGGAAGGCGTTATGCCGTCCCAATTTTTATAAAATTTATTCATCGATTAAGGACGATCCACGTGATGGAAGTGGTTTCCACACACCACCACTATACACTCTCAACACTGAAGAAATTACCTATTTGTATTAATTAGCTTAATAAACTTCTAGCTGGGTCTACCTTTAACTAGGTGAACGAAAGAAGTAGATCTGTAGTAAATTATATACTCAAGTTAATTATTGTATCATCTGTTGGTGGATCATTAATTAAAATGTTCAAATAAAATAAAATAGAACTGGGTACGACGTACAACATTAATTATCAACATAGAACATTTTTAAACAATGTTTGTTTTGATCGGTAAAGGCTTGCTGTAGACTGTTAAAGCTACAATGCTGACCCATTAGCCAGTTTAACCAGGAAGTAAAATTACTGTCCGTGAAATGACAGCATTGCTGTTTGGTTTCGGTGAGTGATGTTGCCGGATACCATGTTATTGGCGTACGTCGGTGTTTGTGAAACCCGAAAGTCACCTGTATTTTCTGATACCCGACACAAGACTCGATCTTAGTGTGGGGTCAGGACTATGTATGTGACTATGGGTTGTCTATATCTGTATCAGCCCATATACGTCCGACTGCAGGGCACCAGCCCCGCTAAAATCGAGAGTACGATTCAGGGAGTTCAGGCCATATAGTCCGCTGTTAGGTGTATTCATTATTTATATACCCTCATGTATGCATCAGCGAATAGCAATTTTTATACGAGAAAAGCGTCGCTATCCGATTGATTAACGAGTTGCTACCACTTTTGGACCTAAAATGTCCGAGTCATAAAGGGCCGTATCACCGCATGGCTCTCGGTATTTATACTGAACACAACTCCTGCTTCCAACATGCTTTGTCATCTGAATTCGAGCTACAACCCGTCTGTTGCCATCGTACAATTAAAGAGTGAATCTAAAGTAAATACTCCACGTTTATTGATGATTTGATCCATGACATTCGGTGTGGAGTGGTTTAGGGACTTTCTCACAGTTCTCATGGCAATTTGAAAGCTGTCACGTTGTGTTAAAGTTTGTTATTGTTTAGCATGATTGTAGCCCTGTCACTGTAGTACAGCCCACGCTGTCCTCACATTTTTGTAGTGCCTGAATATCTTTAATGGATTTTATTTTAATTTTGTCATAGAGTTTTTTGTTGGAATAATAATAATATTTTGAACAACTGGCTACGTTTCATATAATCGAGTTTATATGGTAAGTGAATTGAAGAAAAGTATTTTCTGAGTTCTAGTTTTTTATAACCCTTGATTTAGGTTTGGTAGTGTAATGGTCACTGTTTAAGGTAAATGTGTGCAATATTAATAATATATCACAATATTATTTATCGGTTCGTTTGCCTTAAACCACGTCTTCACACCGTTACAGTCATCAACACATCTATCTGTTCTTATTCCCCCTGGTTAGGGTTTTGTATAGTTCGAAATCAGAAATGTAAAGATAATGAATATATCGGTATAATGCAGGTAGTTAACATTAATTAAAGCTATAATGCATCCATCCATCCATCAGCCAAAGGAAGTCCACTGCTGAACATAGGCCTCCCCCAATGATTTCCACAGAGACCTGTTGGAGGCAGCCTGCATCCAGCGACGTCCCGCGACCTTTACCAGGTCGTCGGACCATCTTGTGGGTGGACGTCCTACGCTGCGCTTTCCAATACGCGGTCTCCATTCGAGCACTTTCCGACCCCATCGGTCATCAGATCTCCGCGCTATGTGCCCTGCCCATTGCCACTTCAACTTGCTAATCCGGTGGGCTATGTCGGTTATTTTAGTTCTCTTACGGATCTCCTCATTTCTGATTCGATCTCGTAAGGGAAACCCCGAGCATAGCCCTCTCCATAGCTCGTTGAGTGACTTTGAGCTTCCTAATAAGGCCCATAGTGAGAGGCCACGTCTCGGTGCCGTAAGTCATCAATGGTAACACACAACTATCGAAGACTTTCGATTTAAGGCACTGAGGTATTTTGGACGAGAAGACGTCACGTAGTTTCACGAACGCTGCCCAACCGAGTTGGATTCGACGATTGACCTCTCTCTCGAAGTTGGACCTGCCTAACCGGACCACTTGTCCTAAATAGACATATTTGTCTACAACTTCAAGAGTCGAGCCCCCAGCACCGATGGGGGTGGGCACAACATGGACATTCGACATGATCTTCGTTTTGTCCATGTTCATTTTAAGACCCACCTGTTGGGAGACTCGATTGAGGTCTTCGAGCATAGTGCTAAGGTCTTCCAGCGATTCTGCCAAGACTACAATATCGTCGGCAAATCGAAGGTGAGTGATATACTCGCCGTTGATGTTGATGCCGAATCCTTTCCACTGCAAGAGCTTGAAGGCATTTTCCAGCGCGGCAGTGAACAGTTTCGGAGATATGACATCTCCCTGTCTCACGCCTCTCTGTAGTGGAATAGCCTTCGTACTCTGATCTTGTACTCGGACCGACATGGGGCGTTGTTGTATATACACTTCAACACTTCGATGTACCGATAGTCGATATGGCACCGCTGGAGAGACTGTAGCACAGCCCAAGTCTCAATCGAATCAAAGGCTTTCTCATAGTCCACAAACGCTAAACAAAGCGGCAAGTTATATTCCTCGGTTTTTTGTATAACTTGCCGAAGCGTATGGATGTGGTCTATGGTACTAAAGCCTTTTCGGAAACCGGCTTGTTCGGGAGGCTGGAAGTCATCAAACCTGCGTTCGAGACGATTTGTGATGACCCTCGAAAACAACTTATAGACATGGCTCAGGAGCGAGATGGGCCTATAATTCTTCAGCAAAGTGTTATCACCTTTTTGAAGAACAGTACCACCACGCTCCCGCTCCATGCCTCTGGCGTTGAGCCCTCGAGGAGAACGGAATTGAAAAGCCTCTGAAGGACTTTCAGTGTCGGCGTTCCGCCCGCTTTCAGAAGCTCTGAAGTTATTCCGTCCTCACCCGGCGCCTTGTTGTTTTTAAGTTGCTTCAGGGCCATCTCAATCTCACACAGGCTGATGTCCGGGATATCATCGCTAAAGTGTCGGATCAACTCGGCTCTCGAGCCTTCGGCCGAGCTAACAGCAGGTTTGGCAACCGAGGTGTAAAGCTGTCCGTAGAACCTCTCGATCTCTCTTAATACCTTATTGATATTCATGCAATAACATTACATAGCTTTCGTAAATTATTATATTCTGTAATATATTTGTAAATTGTACTTATACTTAATTTGTATACAGTGCCCGTATGGTCTTCTTTTCTTGTTTTTTTTTATATGTTACATTTTTATGCTTTTACTTTGTTTATTAATTTAATTTATAATAGGCATTAATTTACTGAAATAGGTAGATATGTATGTAGTTAGTTTTAGTGAATGCTGTGTCTGCTTTAGTATAATCATGTACTTAGACTAAGTTTTTTATTTCTGTTTTCTGGTTCAAATGTATTGGTATGTGATTGATAGTAGACCTAATAAATAAAAATAAAATAAAATAAAAAATACCTCTGCCCTCGTCGATACCACGCGGCCGTCTTCCGTTTTCAGCCCAGACAACTGGCTTTGCCCAATAGACAAGTCTCTTGCAAACACTTTAGAGCCTCCGTTCTGCTCAATTGTCTCTCACAAAAGCTCTCGGGGTTTTGTATATGGGTGCGAGTAGGTCGGAGCGTAGACTTCATCAAGCGACGCCTTTCCGATTGGACATTGATATTCAGTGTGCCTCTAACCATTCGGTGATCACTGCCGGTTTTCACCCTGTTGATCACAGAGACATCTCTGAATATCCGTCTATTCGTCGTCAAGATGAAATCTATCTCGTTTCTCGTAGAACCGTCAGGACTCAGCCAGGTCCATTTCCTGTGAGGCGGCTTCTGGAAAAAAGAGTTCATCGCAAAGAGTCCCTCTTTCTCCAGAAAGTCGGCCAGCCTCTGACCCCTGAGGTTCCGTTGCCCATGTCCAAATTGCCCCACTTTCAACTCTGCATCGCTTCCCTTGCCCAACTTTGCGGTGAAGTCTCCCATAACAACATTGAAGTAGGTTTTGGAAGTATGTATGGCCCGACTTATGTCCTCATACATTTCCTCCACTTCTTCATCTGGGTGTGTCGAGGTCGGCGCGTATACCTGTATGACCTTCAACGAATATCTTTTAGATATTCTGAGTATAAGGTATACTACCCTGCTCGACACACTTTCGATGGATACGATGTTGTTGATGAGAGACTTGTGGACGAGAAATCCGACACCTCCTCGGGACTGTTGGTCGTCCCCCCGGTAGAAGAGCAGGTTACCAGACTTCAGCGTTATGGTATCCTCCCCGATTCTTCGGACTTCCGATAACCCCAGAATGTCCCAGTGTAACCTGCTCAATTCTTCTTCCAGTTCGACAATCTTCTCGTCTGTCCTCAATGTGCGTATGTTGTGTGTTACCAAGGCCAGTCGTCGTCGGGGGTGGTAGCCGGGGCCAACCCGGGGATTCTTAACACCCCTTGCCCCACCGTAACCTTGACCGCTACCATAGCCAGGAATAGTGGGGCTGCCGGGGACTGGGGGCCTGGTTTCAATTTGTGTCGCCATTAAGGGGGGTATTTGCCAATACTCGCCACGCTTGGCAGGCGGGTTGGCGAGCGCAGTAGGGGACTGGCGTTAATGACGCTGCTGCCCGCCATTAACCGGGGAAAGGAAATAGGATTTGTGGGTAGAGGATATTATAGGAAAGGAGAGTATAGCCTGAGGGAGTGGATACTGCAGTCACGGACGGGAAGTTAAGGTGACTGCAGTAGCTCGGGGGCCGAGGTCGCGTACTCGTAGCACCTATATTAGGGCAGGCCATGACCACTAGATAGGAGCATCCCTGACCACAAAGCTATAATAATTTAAGTTAATTGTTGCAGAAACTCAAACTTGTCAGTAAGAGTATTAATCAATGACGTTGATGTGATAAACTTAACACAATACAATTCTAAATCTTCTTATAAAATTAGAATAAAAGCTGTCCTATAATCGTCAGTCTAAAAGCAGTTCATTTGTGTCAAGGCCGGCAACGCATCTCTATGCCCTATGTTGTTGCAGATGTTCATGAGCGGCGGTGATCACTTAACATCTTTTTTTTTATATTTTTATTTATTTAGTTTTTGTTAATAGGCCACTAGGGGCACTTTTGCACGTCATCATTTTTAAATTCATTACATACAATTATTATAAATATATTAATCATTACAATTATTATTAAGTTACAATAGTGGGAAAACAATATTATAGGGTACCAGCGTATTTCTGACATGGCGACCAGGCATGTTTATCATTAATGTATTCGGTGACATTGTAATAAGCTTTTTGTATTAACTGTATTTTTAATTCTTGCTTGAATTTTTCTATTGGTAATTCTTGCAAGTGTAGAGGTATCTTATTAAAGAAGCGAATACCTAACCCCACAAAAGAAGAATGTACTTTTTGCAAACGATGGAATTGCGTACACAATTTATTTTTAGTTCTAGTATTGAAAGAATGTATCTCACTTTTTTTTTAAATAAATGAATATTATGCGTGATATGCATTATATTGTCATAAATATATTGATTAGCTACGGTCAAGACATTAATATTCTTGAAAATATCTCTGAGTGAGGCCCTAGTATCCAACTGATATATTGAGCGAATCGCTCGTTTCTGCAAAATAAAAATACTCTCGATATCAGCAGCCCTGCCCCACAACAAAATACCGTAAGACATAAGACTGTGAAAGTTACTAAAGTAAACTAAACGTGCACTATCCACATTTGTTAGCAGTCTAACCTTCCTGATAGCATACACGGCTGAACTAAGTTTTCCAGCAAGACAAGCTATGTGTGCACCCCATTGAAGTTTTCTGTCTAACGTAATACCTAAAAATATTGTAGAATCAAGGGTGTTCAAAATCTCATTGTTTATAATGATGTTTGGTCCTAAGTTTGTAACATTCGGGGTGGTAAATTTAGGACAAGATTATTTGCCGTAAACCATTGCGTTACTTCTGAAAGAGTAATATTAATTTCGTCAAAATTGTCTCTATTCCTATCTACCTTAAAAAGGAGGGAAGTGTCATCAGCAAATAGTACAACATTACACATATCTTTTAAATAAAAAGGTAAATCGTCAATATAAACTAAAAACAAGAATGGACCTAAAATAGATCCTTGGGGTACACCCAGTTTTACAGGAAGATCCTTGGATTTCATTCCACCTACCTCCACGCACTGAACTCACTCACTGAGATAAGAGTATACCATAATGACGTAGCTTTCGCAAGAGCGTAGCATGATGCACACAGTCAAATGCCTTTGAGAGGTCACAAAACACCCCAATAGCATTTTGAGAACTCTCCCAGGCTTCGAATATGTATTTAATAAGTGCAACACCGGCGTCGGTTGTTGAACGTTCCTTTGTAAAACCAAACTGATAATAATCAGTAATGCAGGAGCTTGTTTGTATTAAAATGGTTAGTCAATTGTTTAAAAATAATCTCAAAAATCTTGCTAAATACTGGTAGGATTGAGATTGGTCGGAAGTTACAAAGTTCATCTTTATCTCCTGATTTAAATAAGGGTATAATTTTACTAAGCTTCATTAAGTCTGGAAAAATACCAATATCAATACACTTATTAAAAATATTGGAAAAGTATGGGGCTACAATATCTATGATGTTTTGTATAATATTAACAGAAATGCCCCAAAAGTCACCCGTTTTCATTTTGTTTAATTCTTTAAAAATGTTAACTATTTCAGCCTATGTAGTATGCTCAAACTGAAATAAGGTCTTGCATTTTAATACGCTCCGCCTAAGTAAAGATTCGGAAAGTTCAGGTGAGGAGTTTAAGGAACTGGTAGTAATTATAGGTATGTTAGCAAATAAAAAATTAAAATTCCTGAGCAGCTTCGACTTTATCATGTATGATTTTGTTGTTAACTTTTATTTCAAACTGTTTATTTCTCATTTGGAACTTTCCGGATTCTTTATTAATAATGTTCCAGGTGATTTAAAATTTTGTTTTGTGAGTTTTTAATTTTATTACTAATAAAGTTTGATTTTGCTGTATGGCAAGCTTTTTTAAATGTCTTAGAGTAATTTCTAACATATTGCAAGAATTTATTGTCAAATTTGTAATTTTTCATTTCATATAATAGCTCATATAATTTAGATCGACTTTTATAAATTCCAGGAGTTGCCCATTCATTAAATCAGAGGTACCACTGACACTGAATTCCTTAATTTTAAATATTAATTGGAAATCTTTTTAAATAATGTTAAAAATATCTTTATAATTTTTATTTGGATCTTTGTCTTTTGGCAATGATTTATTACATTTTCCCTTAATACTGTTTTTAAACTTCATTATTTTATTAATTATGACAGGTCTAGAAATTATTTTACTTGGAAGCTTACTCTGAATACTTTCAAACACTACCAATTATCCACAGTGATCAGATGTTAAATTACTCAGAATACTATGAGCAACTGAAATGCAATTAGTGAAAATGTTTTCATCAGGGGAACTGTATGTTCGTTTGCCTACAATAATATATTTTTTAAATGACTTTCTAATACTACGTAGTATAATTGTCAGCAAAAACTGACAGTTTATCATTTTTAGCTACAGCCGCTGGAATTTCACGGCTGAAAGTAGGCCTTCTTCGGGTTTTGTACAGCGACATGACCGAAGTCTAAAGTCGATAGCGATTTTCTGCAACCTGTATCAGGATGTATTAACCTTCTAAGTGGATATGTGGTTAGAGAAGCGTGGTCTCATCCCATAATTTGTTGACCCTATTAGAATGTGTGTCCTGCCCATTGCCACTTGTTAATCTGCTTTACTTCTGTAAAAACATGATTATTGTGGCACTTGGTTTTATTGTCAATAGAATTTAATACATTTTATTTTGAGCATTCGAAACATGTGATGCCTGTAGCTGAAACAAATGTTCTGTGCACTTTTCGTTACAAACGTTTTATTAAAAAAACATGTATTTGCGCTTTTCACTAAGTAACACTTCAATTAATTGGTTTCATGAGTTTTATTCACAATAATATTCAAATCATTATTTTGGCCATTTTGTAAAAAAATAGTGAACGTAGTTAGGTTCGTCTGTAGGTTGGTGCAAAGTACGTATTAGTAATGCCCGCAAATAAACAAAAAGTAGAGAATTATGATAAAACCTCTATATACGTAAATTATGATTAATACTGTTTAAAAACAATAAAAATAACAATTGCAACAGATGCATACCAAATAATCCACAAAATTTGTAAACTAAGAATTGCATGCAAAGAATTGGCTTTAAAAGTGCTTCAAAATGAATTTGCAGAGGTTCTGAATAATTAGCTACCAATCTATCTTATAGGATTCCTGCTAAGAGTTAAGCTGGCGCAATGACCCCGGGCTGAAACCCGCAACTTTCCTCAGGAATATTAATAAATTGGATATTCATTAAACGTCCGACGAACTTGGAGGCATTACTCGGCTCGGTAAGGATTATACTGTGCTCCGTAGCGCCGGAGATTAATAACTGGATCTCAAGCAAATAAAACACAGGGAAGATAGCTTTATTATACGAGATATTGAGCTTTATTTATAGATTAAAGTATTTTTGTAGTTGTTCTAAGGTGCTGTATCGAAAGTGGTAAATCAGGCCTCTTACAGGGTCAAATTTTCTATAAAAATGGTGGATGTTTTTTGCCAATTCATAATAAGCTTGCGTGTTTTAAGTACTCTCAATAGAAAATTAGGTAGGCCTCCAAATCTTATAATACACTTTTATTTTTAAGATCATAAATCAGAATCAAAATTCTTTATTTAAATAGTCTTTACAACATCTTTTAAATCGTTAATTACTTCTACCACTGCACCGTTTCGGAACGTGTTGTAGCTGTGAAGATGTAACGAGATATAGGTTCCTAAATTGTGTTTGTTTTAAATGGAGGTATGTTCTTTTAATAATATGATATAGTCAAACCTGCTAGCATCTCTAGTAAATTTCAAGGTTAAGCAGTTTGTTTAGCTGATGTAAGAAAGATTCCTTAGCAAGGCTTGTTCGCTGTGTGCCGTGACGCCACAATATCTGGAAGTTGCCCAACATTGCACAGATGCAAGGGTACCTAAGCATGTGTCCCATTGTTTAACGATGGCCTTAAAGTCGTCGTAACCGAAAAAATCCCGCGCCGCGCCGTCCTGCGCCCATATGGCTTACAATAACAAATTCTTAACCAAAAGTAAACTGATGTATCCTCCGATCCGTTTATAGTTAGTCTGCCCGTACGAAGGCGAAAATGGCATAAACTTGTTTGAGTGCTTTTGTTTCCTTGAGCCCTGAGTACTCACCGCCGCGTGTAAACATTTGAATAAACAAAGCCAATATATTGCACTGATTTCGTTTTACGACTTTCTTACCATTTTAATGGATACATCAAGTTTATTTCTATTTCCAGCGGGTAACAACACTTGTGGAAACATCAAATATCTATGAATCAAGCCGGTATTTCATATATTTTTGCTGGATAGTGTGGTTTTATGGCCGCTTTGTTTGATAAAAGAAAATTGTGTGTTGCATCATATTTTTATCTTTAGCCTTATATTAATAGGGTTTTCTTATCGAAATCACAGTCGAGGATAGGATAGTTGAGTTCGGTGAGTGTAACCACCTATGTACATACGAAACGGGAGAGGAAAGGGAAGGAAAAAGGAAGGAAGACTTAAAGGGTACCTATTGCAGAATATCGAGAAAACTTGTGAAAATTGCATTATATTTATAAAACAATTTTAATAGGTGTCTTAGGGCCAAAAAGGAGCCATCCAAACTGTTCCCGTTCTATCATAGTCTAATAATGTGAAAAAGAATGTTCCCGTGAGCGTTCGTGGCGCCTCTAGCGGTTAAGCAGAGAATTAATGGTATTCAAACAATAATTTTCCCATTATAAATTAGCGAGGGTTTGTACCTCAGAACCTTCCTCAGAATAGTAACTATTTGTATTCTGCGGTTTGGTTACAATTGAAAATTAATTGCAATGGTTGACAAGTAATGATCAATTATTGTAGTTCCGGTATCCGAAATATGACGCAAAACTATTTCAAGATATATCTAGGTAATACATTCTTTCTTTCTAATCGTTAACTCAGTGCTTCATCATAAAATTTTAAGTATCTTCTTGCGCTAAGCATTGCCGTCTTGTTCCAGCCTGATTGCCATGTGACGCGGTATCTCCATTTTTGGGACAATGAGGTCCGTCCAACGAATCGGTATACATACGTCAGGTAATGTAGATAATTAATATTTTCATATTTTACACAATGGTTACATCATGAAATTAAATTAATTTTAAGTACCTAAAATGTTTAGTTATTTTAATTTATTAAAGAAAACGAGCACCTCTTTGTCACTCCTGACGGAGGTTGTTAAGTATTTGGACTGTCGGGAAAATAAAATAACCTGAATCCCGTAGTAAAACCCGTAAAATGGTTTAATTTCAACGATACGAATACGAATTATAGATTTTCTTATTAAAATGAACTATAAGTAAGTCTAAGTATGCAGTGACAATGATAACTTAAAATTAATAGTGTAAGTGATTGCTAATAATTATGAAACACCCGTAGGACTAATGCTTGCTTTACTTTAGCTTATCTTTCTCAATTCTCATATTGCAGAAGCAGAAATGTACTAGCAAATGTTCGTAGCGCCTCCAGCGGAAATTCGGAGAACTACATTTTTAACACAATTATGTTCCCTCCATTTTTTAAAACTCTTGGAAATAGTCAAATAATTGATGAATATTTTTTTATAATCAAACCTAGTCTAAAAACGAATATCTGTTGTAACGAAACTGGTTCATAGTTCAGCTAAATTGAATGGTTTAGTTAAACAAAAACACAATGCTACCTCCCGAATAAAACATAATCTATATCTATACTAATATATAAAGCTGAATAGTTTGTTTGTGCCCATTAACCTCAGGAACTTCAAACCAGAATTGGAAAATTCCCCTGATTCTGGTGGACTCTTTGAACAAGATTATTTTTATCAATAAAGACTATCATTACATAAAAGAGAAAAAATAGTTTATACATGAAGTGTTAGTTCATTCATAATTGCAGATAATTATAGAAATCTTTCACGGACACGAGTTCACCTCAAATGTATATTTTATACTGATTAAGCCTTAGTATGGGCTTTAATTTGTTTATGGATTTTTCAATTAATCTAACAACAGAGCAAACGGCTCAGTAGCGCCACCTTTTAAAGTTTACAACTTGTACGTAAATGCCCCGCTGGTCTCTCGAAATGAGAGGGAACATCCTAATAGGCCACATTGTCTGCGTCGCCGCTTGAGCGTCTAACCTCTGGCTGGAGTGGTCTACGGCGAGGCCTGGCCTCCCGTATGGGCAACAAAGCCCTGCGCATTTGTGGTGAACGATAGCCCCACAAATCATGTGACTTAAAACTCCATTTAGGTCTGCCGGCACGCAGCGTTTTGTTTGCTGTAGTAGCCACGTAACTGGTTATATTTCGTGATTTCTTTAATTTGCGCTGGTTATCGCGTACTTTTTTCTTCCGCTCCGTTTCTCTTTTGGTTTCCAACTCTATTATTGCTTCTATGAGATGGTCTATATCCATACTCAGTTGTCGCGTCTCCAATAATCTTCGGATGTGCTAAAGGGAAAATATTTAGATTAGATTCAACATAAAGGCGCTAGCACTGCACCGATGCTCCTATTACTTTAAGCACTATTCATATAAGGCACTTGCTATGTGGAATAAATCTGGTTATTATTACAGCCGAATGCATAATTTTTTGATGCAGTATCAGCCCATACTCATGGTGAGGTACGGGTCACCTCTACAATCAAGAGTTTGAATTAGATTACAATTATATTGAGTTTGGTTCGAATTAGATTTTTTTTATTAGCCAGAGTAACCACTGGACATACACATAATATTTTATGTCCTAAGATGGAGACCGCTGTGGAATACCAAGCACTGCTTTGTATACAAGTTGTTGTTTGGTTTTGCTACTGTCCATGAGTGATCTTATCGCTTACAATCAGGCGAAGTGATCGCAATTCATTGCAACAAAGAGAGTAGGATTTAGAGGGGTTATAGTCCACCATCTTGTCCTAGTGCGGTTTGATGGACTTTTACATATCAGAGAATTCTTTACAAATCAGTATGGTATACAGGTTTCTACACAATATTTTCCTTCACTAATAATCTTTAACACTTCATAAATATTTTAATTAAATCCAACAATTGTTCGCTATACAAACTAGGATAACATTTGCTCCTCTTAAAGCTTAGTTGACCCCTTATTTTCCTATTTATTTACTTACGTAATAGTGGCTTTGACTAGGCATTTTGTCGAAAGCGACCTGGTACACCTTCATCATTCTCTTGTACTTGAACCGAATGGCGTGGATCGACCCGGCCAGCACGAATTCATACGAATCGCGGTAATAGTTCTTGTAACCCGCTACAGCGTCTATTTTTCTCATGGCATCTCTCACCAACTCTTGGCCTAAGTATACTATCTTGGCGTTAATTCTCTTGGAGGCCTGTCCCACGTACTCTCCACGACACGGCACCAGGACTGAAATGAAGTGTATCACAGTTTGTTTCTCTCTCTATACAGTTATTGTAAGGTCACTGCTGAATATAAACCCTAGTATCTCTACAACAAACTGTTGGAAGTGGCTTGCATCCAGCGGCTTCCTGCAACCTTTATCGCTTGGTATATTTGTCCTCCTTTCGGTACTAAATATGTTGAAATTACGAGTATTTGTATTACAACTTACTGTACAACGCATAAAGATGCAATAGAAAAAACATCTGTAATATTTGCAAACAGCCTTTATGATTAAACAACTCCATAAACACAACGCATGTTTAATTACAGCCATTAATAAGCTCGTATTACGATATTAGATTTTAATAACTGTGAAATGAAATGTATTGAAATGAAATGTATTTATTGGTCACGTAGGCAATTTAAAAGCTCTTATGACAAGTCAATACACATATAACTTAATCTCTATATACAATATATTTCCTATACTTAGTATTACTTATTTTAATTTCTTGGTTTAATTAATTTATTTATTTTAAATTAATTTTATTTTTATTTAGAATTAGTTTTATTTATTTGTTTACTTTTTATTCTTATTTTATTTAAAGTATTAGTTATGTCTTTATGGTAATTTATTTTTCAAAGAAATACAATATGTATGTTAGTCAAATTAAATGTATTGTGTGATAAAGATAATTATATACCGGGTATATCAAGACTGCTACCGAAAACGAAGCCGGTTGTTAATCTAGTGATTTCAGACACAATGCAACTAAAAATGTTGAAAAAATAAGCGACATATTTTTATTGTTATTTTTGCCTATAGCAAAATCTATGGATTTACCACCTAAAGACGAAAAATCTATCCATAAAAATCCTAAAACTACGAAATTTTAAATTACTTGCATTGTGTTTACAGTCACTAAAACTACCGCCCGGCTTCGTTTTCGGTAGCAGTCTTGATAATGATATAACCTGTATAATGTGTGAAATGTGAATTAGGAAGTGGTGTTTGCAACCGACCATCGCATACAATGGAGGAAAACTCGTCATTGACATACGTTAGTGTGTCGCGATTCTGGTTTAGCCTGTTTAGGTCTGGTTTTGGGCCAGGCTGGAATAATATGTCGCCTGACAAGGGATGATCTGTCAGGTGTATAATCTATATCCAGCTCGGTCACAACATCCGCATTGTGCCGAGCTGGAAGGCCAGTGACACTGACATACCTCTTACCCCCTTTCCTTGCTGTACTAAAAGGGGAGTATAATATTTTTCCGATTGGACAAAAAAAATGATAATCTATGTGGATTGTATTGTACAATCAGGTGCAATACAGTCGCTTTGACCTGCCAGTATAAAATAAATAAAGGTCACTTTGCGCGACCTACGTCATCCGTAGTTATACATGTTATATCTTATATTAGCCTTCATATATACCCTGACGTCAAGACGGTACTTTTAGGCCTACGTGAATCCTCTAATCTTTATTGTGGCATCTAAAACTCAATAACCTCTTTCAAACCTCTTTGAATGGCACGGTCATCACCGTCGCAACTGCAGAAGTGCAGAAGTGAGTTTAATTGTAATAATAAATAATCATTACATAATATTAAATACCTAATTAAAGATACGTGTCGGGTTTGAGCCCTATACATTACATTCTTCTTTCTTTTCTTCTTCGTAGTTACGTGCTTAGTTGGTTATCGCTCGTCGTATTCGAAAAGATTTCAAAGAATTCTAGTTGAAGAAAAATGATTCTTTTTTATTTCAATGAATGGCGAGACGAGCAAGCCGTTAGCCAGATGGTAAGCGATACGAGCGCTCATAAACAGTAGCAAAATTCCACTGCACTCGCCATCCTGAGACATAAGATGTTAAGTCTCAATATGTCCAGTAGTTACTCTGGCTACAATTTCCTTCAATCCGAAACACAACAGTGCATTTACACTGCTGGTTCACGGGAGAAATAGACATTGCGGTGGTACCTACCCAGATGACCTCTCACATATGAGAGACCTACCACCAGTGTTGTGGTACAACACCAAATGTATCAGAATTTTAAAGTTAAATAGTGTACCAACTGCCTGGGTGGTTGGTGGCACAGTTGTACTACGGTACGACTACGGCGCTGTGGTCCCGGGTTCGAATGAATCGGGCAAAGTTATATGAAATATGAAGATATGGATTTGTGCCCGATATGGCGATAGGCTCGCCCCATATCACATTGTGGGACAGACCACACAAGGCGAAACCTGGCGTACTGGTAGCACCTCTGCCTACCCCTTCTGGGAAAAGGCGTGAGTTTATGAATGTATGTAGTTAACCAATACTAGGTTAATGTGTTGGATTAAGGCATAAACACACCTCAATCTAAGGAGGCGTGAAGTCTGCGGTAGGACGTAAAACGGCAGCCCGCATTGACCATCGTCCATCGTGCTAGATTTCAGCCCACAATCCTATTGTCGATTATAGGAGAGTCTCGTGCTCAGCTTTGGGCGAATATGAGTCAATACAATACTTTCTTAAGGCTTCAGAGCATACTAATAATTCTTAATACTGGGTAACTTCACTCAGTCCTATTAAATCATGTAATAAATTACTAATTAATTATTCTGAATTAAGCCACCTTAAAAATTTCGGTATCACTGTATTCTAAACTGGTTTTGAAAAGAGTAACACTAGAGTATCTTGACCGTTCTTCTCTAGTGAAAAGCGCTTTCCGAACGGGGTGGTAAAACAAAAAATGACTGAATCTAAATGATGCTGAACATTTTAATGGATTCAATGTATTATATGCATATCATTTTCATACAGTACAATAAAGAACATAATACATTATATACTTAAAAATAGCTACAATAATACCAAAGATTTCTCCATTTATTTTATTTTCCCAATACACTGTGGCCTTTGTCCACGATTTCCATTTAAACCAAAGAATAACTTGGGTTGGCAACAGTGGGTAGGTGCAGGTATGTTTTCATATCATACCGGAAGTGCCACGAATCAATATTTCTGTGCTAGAGCGGGACAGGCTGTGTGCGGAGGCCCCGCCCCATTCCCTACCCCCTTCTCCCGCGGTTTTGTGTCACCCCTCGTCCCTAACACAATGGCTTTACACAACTCAAGGGGCATTTGATGCCGACTTTTACTTATATTCGTGGTTATGTGCCGTAATTATTCGGTCGATTGACGCCATTTTAAATTTGGTATGTTACTTCAATTATGTTCAAATAGAGTTACAAAAAAAATATGTTCGTTAACAAGCATAGGAAATATGGCGAAAGATAATGTTCAGGTCTGGACCTGCTGTATCTGAAGATGACGTCAATTTTGCAAACTCCCTATAAAAGTTCGGAATAATAAATCTTGACTATTGACAATATTTTATCGGACTTCAAGATATATTTTCTAAAACTCCAAAACCAATTGGGGAAAAAGAGGCAGAAAATACATTTCTTCACCTGAGGGGGAAGGTTCAGTTTCCGCTCCGATAAATATTTCAATGGTCTAGGGATTTCTCCATGGCACCTACATTTGCGAGTACTCTATTAACCTTAATCTTTAACTTCTTTAAATAGCCTTAATAATCTTAGTACTTACCTTTATAAATAAACAATTTCTAATTTTAGATACTAAAATAACCCCTAACAATAATTGTATCCTTTAATGCTGGGTGTAAATCCTGGGTAAACTTTAGTTGCTTAATAATAAAGGAAGCCCCATTTCAGATGATGTTCAGTAAGAACTGAGAAAAGAAACCAATATTTACTGATCACAAAGTGTCCCGGCAAGGAATCGAAACAACTGCTGTTCGTTTTGCAGCTAGCTTTTTTACCACGGTGCCATAGTCCTTAAAAGAAACAAAAATCTTTAAAATGAACATCTTCAAAAGTAACAAAAGAAACAAATTAGTAATAAGCGAATTGACAAACTATTTTTACCCAAGTAAAAGCTGCAGAAGAACAAAAATGAATTATGTTTTTAGAATTTTAAATTTGTGTGTTTTATTGAGTTTCATTATAACGCCTAAATAGTTCACAATTTTCATAATAGGGTTAAACTAACTCTTAATTTGTACTTTTTCTTTTCCAAGAAATGCATGTTGGATAACCTGTCAAATATTAGCCAATAGGAGGGCCGAGGGCAGAAAAAGGTGGCCAGGCACTAACATTTTTGAAGTACCAGCGCTCCCTCTATATTTTAAATACTCTAAGTCTCTCAAAGTTAAGGATCTCCAGATGAACCAGTTGGAAGCGGAATCCATCCAACGATTTCCTGTAACCTTAATCAGGGCATGCATGCCATGCCACCTTGTAGACTGGCGTCCGGCACTTAGCTTGCCCGAACGTGACCTCCTTTCAAGAATCTTTAGACTTCATCGGCCCTCAGTACTTCGCGTTATGTGCCCTGCCCACTGCCACTTCAACTTGCTAATCTATTGGGCTACGTAAAAGAAGGATAAGTGGTTTGATAGTATTTAATTAAATTGAATATTTATTATAACTAATACTTATTCAAATAACGGTCTCATATTAGTTAAGAGGCTATAAATGCCACGGTTGTTGAGGTGCAGTCTTATACAGGGTATATCAAGACTGTATGTGAGACGTAGTACAGTACATAAAAAGAAGTTGAAAAATTGATATTAGTTGCGGTAAGCAAATGAAAATTAAGCTAGCGTCAATTTTTATCGCGATTCATATATATTTCTTACTTCCCGAAATTTTTGAGAGTATATGGTCAGTCGTCCTTTACATACCAACCCTCAACCCGCAATAATCCAGTGTGTTGGACTATATGGCCTAACCACCTTCAATCGGATCGATTGTAGACGAGGCCCGTGCCCTGCAGTGAGAAAGATATGGGCTGATACAGACATGTGGTCTTAATTTCACAATGGTGGAATATTATCACTCAATAATGCCTGTGTACTTGGACCTAGTATAAATGCATAAATTAACGACCAAATTAACATTCTCCGTGTCAATGGTGGGCGATAAGGGCGCGTGTTGATGCGCTATCGGCAAAGGCCCCGTCCACACCATTTACATTTTAATTGAGCCCCTAGGCGCAACTGCACCGGATAAATTCTAAATGGATTAATTATGCTCCGTGAGGGCTCATGGAGGATCTGACGTCACCGTTTGTTATCTTACACAAACGGTAAACGTGCCAGTATTTTGAAAAGAGAATTGAGAGCGTAAAATAAAATTATTAATTTTTGGCGTAGATTATTAGTTTGTTTTTTTGGCTGTCGGTTTTTTATGTGTATCTAGATTATAACAATTAGTTTATTGCAATCAAATATTTTTAATGATTTTGTATATGAATATAATTATGCATATAGTTTTTAGTGAAGATAGCAATTGACAATTTTCAAACATAAGTTTTTTTTTCTGTGCAACTTATAACTTGAATACTTAGTTAAGTACTTATTTGATAAATTGATATACGTACAATAATATCTTGTAATCAACTTAGGACTCAATACAAATGCGACAAAAATATGCATTTCTGATGATGTAAAAATTAACGATAATGTATGTTAAAAGTAAAAAAAAAAAAACAGGGCGTATTTTTACATTAACGAGTATTTTTTCTACCAGCTCTGCGTGTTTCATTTAGTCTACTAAGCATCAACTAATCGTTACAACAAAAAAAAACATCAAGTGGCCGGTAATAAACGTCATCCCTTTCCAAAATCTGCCTTAAAACAGCACCCACAAAAACAAATGACTAATAGAAATATTTTTTACCTCAACACTAAGGAACCCCCCGGTGAAAATGTTGAAATTGTATATTTTTCTAACACATAAGTGTAGAAACTTCCGGCGACAGGCTGTCTGCCAGTGTCGCACGAAAAAACGTCCACTTTCAAAGCGAGCAACTAATGTCATCAAATAATAAATTATTAAAAATAAAACACGTGAATAACGACCCTATGCCGCTGTCTATAAGGACGTGTAATGTTTAGTGTCATCATAATTTATCGAGAAAGTTTACGAGGGGCGGCCGGTAGCGCCTCAAATGTCAAAGATCATTAATTAGACGCTTCCACAACGGACACTCTTTTTCTGCTCACAAGCTGGGAGTTTCAACGAAATTAATTTAGATTCAAAATCGTTACTCTGAACTATCAATTTATATCGGATTCTATTTAAACAATTGGCTTAACAGGGTGTTAAAACTGGTAGGTTAGATATGAATAAGTATTTGATTTTTTTGAGCCATCTTTTTATTTGTACCAATTAGTCAACATTTTTTAATCAACACTTAAAACCATATTATAGTGTATGTATATTGAATTATAATAATTAATAGGTATCTACAACAATCGTTATATGCCTATAATAATAGGTCTAGTCCTAAAGTAGGCTTAAATATATTTTTTAATCAAAATTATCTCAATAATTCGTAAGCCCTGGAAGTTGCTGAATCTTATTCATCAAAATTGACCCGTATTCTTATTATATTTGTTAATAATGTCCTCGAAATAGATGAACGATAGAAATACGATAAAAATAAAAAAATACTCTCACGGAATACAGACATACAACAGTCGCATGTATATATGTGTGTGCGTACTGCTTATATCTTGTGTCATGGGTATCAGAAACTACAAGAGACTTTTCTGTCTCACAAACACCCAGACTCGAAAAAAATACCTATTGGTCTCACAAACATTTGTCTCGGTACGGTGATCGAACCAGCGGCCTACCGTTTCACAGCCCGCGTTTAACCAACTGCGCCACGGAGGCTGCCTAATTAAGTAGGCTTCTCTCACTGATGAGTGGATCACCACACAATCATGCCGTCTTTTTGGAAGACGAGGATTCACAGGATGATCCCGGAACACGAAACTCTTGTGTTATCTTGTGTATCTATCTCTTGTGTATCATGGACTCTACTCGGGCTGATACGAATATCCTAAGAAACAAAATTGGGCCTGGGGTTATATCATGCGTCAAACAAAGCGCAAAACATTGCTAGTTATGGCAGGTTTCTTTGAGACGGTGGTGCATATTGCGGTCCTAGCTGCAGCGTAGCCCTATCACTTCATATTATACAGGTACTAGCGGTCGGGCCTGGCTCTGCCCGGGTGCATACACATTTTAAAATAGCGGTCAAAATGTTTAATTCTGACTATCAGTTTAGAATATCGACCAATCGGACCACGAAAAACGAACTCGTATTTGCTAGAAATATCACTACTGCTTTCCTCCTATAGGTCATAGCATGATGATATATAGCCTATAGCCTTCCTCGATAAATGGACTACCCAACACTGAAAGAATCATTCAAATCGAACCAGTAGTTCCAGAGATTAGTGCGTTCAAACAAACATACAAACTCTGCAGCTTTATAATACCTATTAGTATAGATTTAGACTACGACCGAAAACGAAGCCAGTTGGTAGTTTTAGTAACTTCAGACATAAGTAATGCAATTAAAAATGTTTCATAAAAACCAACGACTTTTTGGCGTCCTTGTTTTCGGTCCGAATTGGTGTATAGACAAATTTTTATTTCATTTATTATTCCATGAAGTACCTACCGTTATTAATTACTTAATTTTTTTTATAAATGTCTTAGTTTTACACGATATAAACATTTTCGATAACAGTCATGAGACTGGAATCAGAAGATAATTTCGACAAAATGTATAAGCACATTCATTTACAAAATTCATGATTAATTACAATAATTATCTAATAATTATACATTAATTATGTAGTCTTATGACCATGGCATCCTTTGAGAGTGTAGATATTGTCTGAAGGTGTAATTTTCAAGTACATTTTATTTGGACTTTTATGGAATTCACTGATGCTGTTCAGCCATCCCATGTTGCAGTAATTGTATCTTTGTTTAAATTACAGACACAGTGAGTCAATACAATGCCTTGCCTACAACCCAGTTACCTACCACTTGGTGTCTTGTGCAATATCAGACTTTGCGTTTTGGGGAACCGGGAAATAATTACGGTTTGACCCATCTCTAGGCAACACACTTTTATACTGGGTATCTCAAGACTGCTACCGAAAACGAAGCCGGGTTGTAGTTTCAGTGGCTACAAATACAATGCAATTAAAAATTTCGCATAGAAACGCGACAATTATTTTTTATGATTTTTTAAATATCGTAATTTTTGGTTGGTAAATCCATAGTTTTTGCTAAAATAATAATTTAAACTCCTTTATACCTTAGATTACTTATAAATAAAAGGGTATACACTATTATTTTAGGAAAAAATGTATTTACCACCCAAATATGGCCATAGGAAAAAAATAACAAAAAAAAATTGACGCTTTTTTTTGCAACTTTTTCTGTTGCATTGTGTCTGAAGTCGTTTAAACTACCACCCGGCTTCGTTTTCAGTAGCAGTCTTGATATACCCTGTATCTATAAAAAATATTATCATCCCATTTTACACTTTGTACACAGAGACGAAGGCAAAAAAATCATTTTTATTTGACTTCAAGTTAATTTCTCCTCTCCCCGGGCTTGGGACACAACTATCTTTAAATTTATTGAAAATATATATTTTACCACACAAACAAAGACACATGGAAAACTTATATTTGTCATTAATTTGCTCTAGAATTTCAGTTTGTATATTGACAGCACTGATGACGGCGCCACACATAGCAACAATATTTGAACACTTATTTATACACTTTGTTGAACATATGTGTGGCACGGGTATTTGCGTATTTTTGCAAAGTTTGTTTACATATTTGCGCATTTGCCATTGGGTATCGGTGTTTTGCCCGCACATCCAAGCGTTCAAGGTGACAAAACTTTGTGTATCCTGCTACACTTGCGCATAGTTCAGTTGTTTGTCAATCACTGCACGGAATGGACTTTACGTTTATTCACTAGAAGGTCTGAAGCAACGAAGGCGTACTTGAATTTACTAAGTTGAATGAGAACCGTGTACATATCGAACCCTAAAAGAAAAAGCCATAAAATTGAAAGATCAATGACGCTTGGATCGGAATCCTTTGATGTTTCCTTTTTTTATTACAATATTTATTTATATAAATAAAGACATGGTTACAATGACCTTATCTATAAACTCATTATACAGACATTGTTTTGCACACGTCATTTATAAATAATTTCATTCCCTTACATAATAAATGGTACAAGAATACCGCGCGCGTCGCGGTCTATCATGTTTCTTGTCTGTTTGAATACTATGAGCGAATTTGTTGTATGTTTGGCAGATGCAGAAAAAACTGTGTTCAAATATGTGGCAACGTCTGTGTTTAAATATATTTCTATGTCTGGCATAAAAAACACGGTCACAGTCGACACGGTGCAGGTATCGTTTCTTTTTAAAATGTTATTCGTTTTTCTTTAATATCATTTTTAACTAAGTAACCATATTTAGAAATCGTTTTGCCCTCGGAATTGAAATAAATCGAAAAACAATTTTTGCAACTATAAAAGAAAATTAGTTTATATTATTTTCTGGCAATTGGAGACTGGTGTACGATAATTTTATAAGTGGCAACTTTATCGCTTTGTTTACATTTTTGAGACGCCGTTGTCAACCAGAATATGCTGTTGGTCACTGTTGGTCGTGGTTTAAAACAAGTATTAAAATGTTCGTCATAAATTATTCGAATGGTGTCTTTTACTAAATAATAAATATTTCTTATACAAAATGCGAACGTTACCTAAATGGGTGAACAAAATTCACGAGGCCGATAAAGTTGAGTTCTCTAGGTAACAAGTTCAAAGTTTTCAAGTATTACTTTGATATTTTATGTTTTAGGAAGTTGCACAGTTGCTAAAGCACAGAAAAATACGGACATAATATTCTTATCCTTTAGAAACTAGTTTGCGTAGGCCCAATTGGTTGTTTTGAAATATTGAGGCGATGGTCGCCCTTTTATCCCAAGAGCCCTTAACTCTGAACTGCTACTAACTCTAAACATTATATATTTGTATTCAAGTTATTATTGCTGACTTTATCTCTAATGAAAATGCTTCTTTTTATAATGCTTTGATAAATTTATAGAGCAATAAAATGATTCATAATAAGTAATAATTTTAAGAATTATGTAAATAGATGTTAATTAAAAAATATTTTTTCAGTGTCCACACGATATGCTTCAGTCCTGACGGAACACAGTTAGTGGTGGGGGCTGGAGAAAAGCTGATGGTCTATGACCCTCGAGATGGAGCCCTGGTGCAGCTACTCCAAGCCCACAAAGGAGCTGTCCATGCGGTATCTTATTGTGGAGATGGCAAAAAATTTGCAAGTGGGAGCGCTGACAAGAATGTTATCATCTGGACCTCAAAGATGGAAGGTGTTTTGAAATATTCGTAAGTTGTGTGATAAATCTAAACATGTATCTACTGTGTGTAATCCTAATCTGTATTGCTAAGCAAATGTTTGTACTGTGAAGCTTTTGTAAATGTTGTAATTGTACAAAGCGAATTGTTTATATTTACTGTGTTGTTACATGTTTATAAAATATGCATATAACAATTTATTAATGCTTTTGTTTCTTTATATAACTGTATTGGATTTGTATGTTTAATTAAATGGTGATGTTTTATGTCACATCTGTTTTTATGTTTTGAACATAGATAAATCATAGTTGCAGAAATCTTATCAGTGATATATATATTTTTTATATGGTTTATGAACAACTTAACTTCATCAAAGTAATGTATTTAATTCATTATCTGTGCTTTATTTCTTTTAGAAAATCTATTGTAACAAATATTATCAGAACCTTGTTCTAGCTAAAATGTGAAAGTCTATTTAAATTTAAAAGTGTCTAACTTCTTATTTCTCTTTTTATCTTATTTCATTTAAGCACATTCATTTACAAAAATCATGATTAATTACAATAATTATCTAATAATTATACACTAATTATGTAGTCTTATGACCATGGCATCCTTTGAGAGTGTAGATATTGTCTGAAGGTGTAATTTTCAAGTACATTTTATTTGGACTTTTATGGTATTCACTGATGCTGTTCAGCCATCCCATGTTGCAGTAAATGTATCTTTGTTTAAATTACAGACACAGTGAGTCAATACAATGCCTTGCCTACAACCCAGTTACCTACCACTTGGTGTCTTGTGCAATATCAGACTTTGCGTTTTGGTCTACGGATGTGAAGGCAGTACAGAAATACAGAGTATCTGGCAGGATTACATGCTGTGCGTGGTCACCTAATGGTCAATATTTAGCCATTGGCCTTGCTTGCGGACTAGTTTCCATCAGGGATAAAGTAAGATAATGTTATATTTTTATTCAATACATAATAAAAAAATAATTAACAAATGTTTATGTGACTTATTGGTATGTCAAAGAAACTAAAGAATAGCTGATGGTAGGTGAAATTCAGTTTAAAATGTACACTTAGAGACTGGTGTGGGTTTCATACTTCATGTCATTACCCATATAACAAAATTATGAGAGTTTTGAAATATTATTGAAACTCAAATGTCCCAAAATCATATTGTGTGCCTTCCCATATTTAAATAATGTGTCAGATAATGTAAATAACCACACTCATGTGTTAAATAGGCACATGCAATTTTTAATAAGTCACTATAGTGACAAATTTTTATTTTTTGACACCAATATATTTATTGGTAAATATTTTAAACAGACTAGGGATACATTGTATCTACCAAATAAATATTTACATTTACTTGCTACACCTGTAGCTAATTTTTTAAACACAGTCATAAGTAATATGACGAAGACCACAGGCACTACCACTTTTAGTAATGTTACTAAAATAAATGTGGTAAATAATAATTTAAACTTTTAACTTTGACAAAAGGAAGCGGTGAAAATTATATAGTATTATCTCATCAGAATATAAACCGCTTTTCTGGCAAAATTTTAGAGATTGAACTTTTTATTGACACATTTAACATTAGTATATTATGTTTCACAGAGACCTGGTTGAAGGCGCACCTTATGAATTTCAATGTGAATGGTTTCAGGGTCGCCAGCTCGTTTAACAGGATTTCGGCGGAAGGTGGAGGTTCCTTAATTCTAGTTCGTGATCATATCACATTTAGGGAAAGAAAGGATATCTCTTGCCTCTCGGTTGAACGAGTGTGTGAGGTCGCATGTGCGGAAACAAATTCCTATGTCATATTGTGTGTCTATAGACCTCCTTCATCAAATATTTCGCTATTTTTATCAACAATGGAGGATATTTTAAATAAAATTAAAAGTAATAAAAAAGTTCTAGTCTGTGGGGACTTTAATATTAATTTACTAGTTGATTCGGTTGATAAGTGTAGGTTTGTGTCTTTATTCGGCTCATTTAATTTTACATGTTTGTTCTCGGAGCCTACTAGAATTACGTCTGAAACTTCGAGTTGTATTGACAATATCATAACAAACTTCGAAGTACTTGAAAAAGGTATAAAGATAGGGGTTAGATCTGACCATAAATGCCAATTAGTGAAATTAGAACATGCTGTAGACAAAACCAGTAGATTAATAACTTTTAGGCCGTTATCTAAGAAAATCCTCGGTCAATTTAACAGTAATGTACAATCAAAATAGATACTTTTACACTTGATGGCAGTCCAAACGACATGTACTCATCATTATTTAAAATTATACGTAAAGAGTTTGACCAAGTATGTAAAATTAAAACTATTAAAATTAACTCTAAAATAAAATTTAGTGCTTGGGCCACTAAAGGCATTAGACGTAGTAGGGAAATTTTGTATGAGTTATATGACAAAAGGTCCTATACACCTGATGTCAACTTTAAAAAATATGTCGGATTATATTCAAAATTATTTAAAAAAGTATGTATGCAGGCTAAATCAAATTATATAAGTGAAAAGCTTAGATTGTCAGATAATAAAATAAAAACTACCTGGCAAATTATTAATACTGAAACTGGGAAAAATAAAAAAAATGACAACAAAATTGCTCTCCGCATAAATGACGACCTTATTTCAGATAAATCTACTATTGCCAATTATCTTGATAATTTTTTCACTAACATACCATTAGACTTAACTAAACATTTAGATTCATCAGTAGATTTAGCGGAATCTTTTTTAAAGGAAAATGTTCCTGGAAATATGTCTAAGTTTAACTTTCAAAAGGTAACCAGTTGTCAAATAATAAAGGCTTTCAAGCAAATTAAATAAAAACTACAGAAGATATATGGGGACTGTCTGTTAAAGCTATAGAAGCTATTATTGTTAACATTGCACCGTTATTAGCTACTATTTTTAATTCCTGCCTAAGTGACGGTATCTTTCCCGACTTAATGAAAATTAGTAAAGTCGTACCCATTTTTAAGTCAGGATGTTCGAACAATCCGTCGAATTATAGACCCATTTCTGTACTACCGGCTCTTAGCAAAATCTTCGAAAAGCTTTTACTTAATCAAATGCTAGCACATTTTGATGAAAATAAGTTAATACATAGGAATCAATTTGGTTTCACAAAGGGTCGCTCAACTCAAGATGCCGGGACATCACTAATCACGTCGGTTTTAGAAGCCTGGGAGGCATCTCAAGATGCTCTAGGAGTTTTTTGTGATCTCTCCAAGGCTTTCGACTGTGTTGACCACCAAACACTTATTATGAAGCTAAGGTACTACGGAATCAGTGATACGTCACTTGATCTCGTAATGTCTTACTTGTCGGGTCGTGAACAAAAGGTTTCTTTGGACGGGCTCACTTCGGTAGGATCAAAAGTTAAAATTGGGGTTCCGCAGGGCTCCATTCTGGGCCCCTTTTTATTCTTAGTCTACATAAATGATCTTCCTTGCATGGTTCAGAAGTGGTCAGACATAGTTTTATTCGCTGACGACACCTCTATAATATTTAAAGTTAATCGGAAAGACGATAATCTAGATACACCTAACAATATTCTTAATTTAATTTCGGATTGGTTTTCTGCTAATAATCTACTATTAAATGCTAGTAAGACTAAATGCGTCCGTTTTGCTTTACCGAACGTGGCAAGCGTAAACACGCGTATCGAATTAAATTCAGAAATTCTAAATTTAGCTAATTCCACAATTTTTTTAGGGATCACTCTAGATAAAAAATTACAATGGGGTCCACAAATTGAGAGATTATCAGCTAAACTTAGCAGCGCAGCGTTCGCGGTCCGAAAAATAAGACAACTAACTGACGTTGCAACGGCTAGATTGGTATATTTTGCTTATTTTCATAGTATAATGTCATACGGCATTATTTTATGGGGATCAGCGGCTGATATCGAATCGATATTCATCTTACAAAAAAGAGCAGTCCGTGCTATTTATAATCTAGGAAGCCGCGATTCTTTGCGATCTGTTTTTAAAGAAAGCAATATACTAACCGTGTCATCTGAATACATCTTTCAGAATATAATGCACGTTCGTAAAAATATTAATAAGTTTTATAAGGTCAGTGACACCCACACCATTAATACGCGGAATAAAAATAAACTAGCAATACCCTCGTTTAGACTAGAAAAGTCAAAAAAATCTTTCTTGGGTAGTTGTATTAAATTTTATAATAAACTTCCCAATAGGATAACGCAGCTACCGGACAAACTATTTAGGGTCCATATTAAAAACAAACTTATGACTAGGGGTTATTATAATATTAAGGAATATATTGAGGATAAAAAAGCCTGGGATTAGGTGTTCTCTTGCACATTGCGACCTCCTGGGGCCCTGAACTATTCGCTTATTACACCACCTAATTTAAATAATTAAAAATATCTAAAATTGTGAACTCAAAAATTAAGCTATATACAATCAAATAAATCAATTAAATTATATGACGACCGATCGAAAAAATCATATAAAAATAATAATTAATATGGCAAATCCTTGTAAGACAAGTCACAAATACTTATTTTAGTAAATTGACCAAACCAAGCCCACTGAGTTTGACTCGCTGGATCTACTCAGAAATGGGTCGCGCCGCGTAGTATCCAGTGGTAAAGTAAAGCCCGCTGAGTTTGTTCGCCGGGTCTTCTCAGTCAGGGCCGCGTTGGATCCGGCAGTAAGCCTAAACATACGGGACGTATCGGAAATACTTATGGTCGTTGTCTTAAGTTGGACCCAAAACAAGCCCACTGAGTCTTAGTCGCTGGATATACTCAGGACTGGGTCGCGTCGCGTAGTTCCAGTGGTAGTGTAAGCCCACTGAGTTTGTTTCGCCGGGTCTTCTCAGGAAGGGCCGCGTTGGATCCGGTGGTAACTATAAACCGCTACGCACCGTTGTAATATTTATGGTCCACAAATAATATAATTTAATTTGACTAACGTAAATAATGTATTTCTTTGACAAATAAATTACTATAAAGTAAAAACTAATACTTTAAATAAAATATGAATAAAAACTAAATAAATTAAAAAAAAACTAATCATAAATTATAAATAAAAATAAAATTAATTTAAAAATAAATAAAATTAATAAATAAATTGATAAAAGCAAGAAATTAAAATAAGTAATAATAAGCATAGGAAATATATTGTAAATAGAGATTAAGTTCTATGTGTATTGACTTGTCATAAGAGCTCCTTAATTGCCTACGTGATCAATAAATACATTTCATTTCAAATACATTTCATTTCATTTCATTTATGCCTAATAGACTGGCATATCATATTTCTTATAGTAACATAATATAGTCTAACGCTCGAATACTGGAACGCCATTCAAATAAATCTAAAATATAAGTTTGTGATGTAATAATGTATAGGTAGACTCAAAGATAATGCCACTTGTATTAAGTCCACCTTATATAATTTTGTAGATGAAGCTTAATAAATAAATAAAGTTTTCTGAACTAGAAAATATTTGAAAGTCTATAATTAATTTATATAAGTAAATAAATAGTTCCATACTGTCACATTAGTATTATCTCTTTTCACAGTCTGGTGAAGAAGTGAATAGAATAAACCGGGAGGCAGCAGTGTGGGCTTTGGCATTTTTAAAGATGACACTAGTAATCACTGATTGGACGGAAACCATATCTTTTTACAACATTCAAGGTCTGCAGGTGTGCAAGGAAAGGAATATAGGTAATTTAGTATTAAAAATATGTTTTATAATACAATATAAACTAATAAAAGGAAAACATGGTTTGTGCGTCCAAGTGCTGAGAGTTTCTAATGTAAATGGGCCATTTTAAAGCATTCATCATCATAGACCTTTGCCAAGAATTTTCACAGAAAAAACGAGTCCAATCTTCAATTTTGGGAACTTGTTTTAAAATTATATGATAAAATTGGTACGAATATATCTAATGCCGTAGTGCCTACAGTGTAGGCAATAAGCAGAAAGTCGTACCATTTTGCTCACTTTATAAAATTGGTATTTCAGGTATAGCACCCCTCTCGGTGACATTGCTGGGTGGTTTGGTCCTTGTTGGAGGCGTGGGAGGTTGGGGAATATTGACCAGTGAGGGAGTGTCTATCATCAACACGCCGCAGGAGTGGGTCTGGGCTATTGCGCCCTCCCCCTCTTTTAATACTTTGGTATGTGTACAAGCAGACCGATTTATATTTTTCAATAATAGGTATGTTGTTTATAAGATGGACAGCCACACACCCACATACACACGGCACAACAGTTAATCAGGAAACACACTACTAAAACACATCACGACCGGACGCGATGCGTGTTAAATACAATCTACTATCTAACTACTACAATCTACTAGAACCACTTATTGAGCCTTAATAATTCTGGAATTATGTCAACTGCCGCTATATCAGAGAAAATATGTCAAATGAATATTTAATTAAAAGGTGATACTTAAAATGCAGTACATAAAAACCAATTCTGTTGTGAAGTGTAAATGTGGGGACGTCCTGCTGAAACCATTGTTTTTGACAATGGCCTATGCCTCAAGTTTACATTGGTCAAACTAGTGTACTTGTTTTACACTCTATTTACTTGCTTACACAACCAATAAACATTTTACCAATTTGTATGACAGGCAGTAGCATGCCAGGATGGGACGTTATGGTGCTACCAGATTGTCTTCAGTACCGTTCACGGGCTATACCGGGAGAGGTACGCGTACCGGGAGAACATGACTGACGTCATCATACAGCACCTCACTACGGGCAACAAAGTGCGCATCAAGTGCCACGACCGGGTGCAGAAGATAGCCATCTATAAACATCGGCTGGCGGTGAGAAATTATTCATAAATACACTTCAATTGTATTAGGATTATATTTTGTTCGGTACTTCGATCAAATATACACTACATTATAAATAACGCCCCAAAAATGGCAAGAGAAATAAGAGCACAAATAAGCGTGTGGTCTTATTTGATTTTAGTACGGTCCAAAAACATTATAAATATTAATATAAAGGAATAAGGTTTCTTGTTACCTGAAGTTGATTATAATTTAAGACTTTTTGCTACCTCTTGTAGTTCGAAAATCAAACGTATAAGTATGAGCAAACTCGGCCACTTTAGGCGTGTGATTTTGTTACGGTCCCTGTATGTAGTATATAATATTTGATCGAAGGTTTGGTATGATGGTAGACTGCTCTTTGATCTCGGAGTTTCAGATTGAAATTGGTTTATACTGGCGTTAAGTGGATACATATTAAAGGACTCGGTAGCGTAGATGTACTAAGGTACGTTTACAAAGCCTCGAGTTCAAACCCTGGGTCAGGAAAAGTGTTATTGTATGTTTCTATTCATTATGAGCCTTGAGTCAGGAATTTGTGCCCGATTCGCTCGCCCCCTATCACACCGTTGGACGAAAAATGCAAGGCGAAATGTGGGTGTCATGGCGGCATCCATTCTGAAAGAGAGAGTTTGAGTGTTTGAGTTCATGGACAATGGTCAATGCATCCAATGATCTATCTGTGCGGAGTATTTCAGAAAGAGCCATGTCTAACATGAAATATTGTCACTTGCTGGTCGACGCAATTATTCTTGGCTGATAGTATCTGGATATAAATATAGTACATAGGTGAATATGAAGGCGACTCACTTTCATGATCATCATACCATCAGCAATTAGCGGGTAGTATACCACGTTTGCTCCATACAGATTAGCAGGCTTTACATATTATACATATTAAGTTTAAGGATTTTTGAAGTTATGTGTGTTTAATGCAACACTTGTAGAAGGCCGCCCATATTAAACCCCTCTATTACATATAGGTTCAACTCCCAGAACGCGTTGTGGTGTACGAGCAAGGAGACGTCGACGGGATGCTGTATCGAGTGAAAGAGAAGTTGTCTCAGAGGATAGAGTGTTCGTTACTCGTCGCTACTAGCGACGCGCTACTCATCTGTCAGGTAAATATATATTATATTTACCTGTTTGTTTCTAACGTCTATTTATTGTGAAGGCGGGTATATACAGTATATGGGTACCAATAAGAATTAAAAGTTCTGTATCAGCCCATATACATACATACGTCCCACTGGAAAGCTCGGATCTCATCTACAATCCAGAATACCTAGTGCGGGTTGGCGGACTTTGCATACCATAGAAATTGTTGTAAATCGCTATGGAACGCAAGGCGTCTCACTATGTTTTCCTTCACCGGTGTAGTGCGTGGTGATTGACTGTCAATACACGCGAGTCCGATAATCACAAGTTATACAGTATTATTTCGGGTCGACACGAATTTTAGTCCTTTAAAAACGATTATAAATGCCAGGGAAATATAGGCCTTATTGTTTTTATATTACGAGATTGTTTTATCTTGCTTGTTCAGGATACGAAGTTGACAATGATCGGCAGACGGATACCTAAGTTTTGGATAATGCCGGCGCCCATACGATACGTGAAAGTAACCACGCTGTACTTCGAAGAGGTCTTACTTCTCGGGCTTATGAATGGTCAAGTAAGTATTTTTATAATAACACTACAAATAAAGGTAGATCTTAAATAAAGTAAAGATGAAATATATCGATTTAATTCGCCATTGAAGCTAAAAATTGTAAACACGGTATTTGACTATTATCGATTTTTGGTATTATTTCGCCTACAACCACAAATACGTTAAAAATAAAGTCTTGCTGTCATTAAAGTAGTTTAAAATATTTAAAATGAAAGAGTAGGGCTGTAGTGGGGACATCTTGCTGTCTCTTTCACACGCGCACACTGTAATGTATAATAACCCCAGTGACGTCACTATCTTGGTTTTGCATTTCTATTCTGTTACTCCCACTACAAGATTTAAAACGTTTCTAACTTGTTTCATTCTTAATGGATTTATAAATTTCTTTGTTTGTTAGACCATAGCTATGGATACGTTTTAACAAATACAATAAAAAAAATGAAGTCAAATACCCTATTGTAATTAAATTTAAAATGTGTTTAAAATTGGTTTATTTCAATTCGAATACCTTGAAAATAAAGCTGGTTGATTAGTTATTCGTTTTCATTCTGGTATTTTGTAAATTGGTTGTCAATGTATGTTGTAGATATGGCAGGTGGAGCCATCTAACGGCAAGTGTCAGATGATCCTGCAGACTGGCGCGAGTGTGAGGTGCCTCGACGTGAGCGCGTCGCGCCGGTGCCTCGCCGTCGTCGACGACTCGTCTCTATGCAGTGTATATAACCTGCCTACTGGAGAACTGCTTTATGCGGTATGTTGGGATGTTTATTTATACAGGGTGTTTCAATACTAAGATCGAAGATGAAGACAGATGGTAGTTTTAATGACTTCAGTTACAATGCAGCTAAAAAGTTTGATAGTTAAGTGACGATTTTTATTTTATACTAGCTGTGCCCGCGACTTCGTCCGCGGGAAATTTGACAAAAACTTTTTTTTTGAGAATTTTTCGTTATATTTTGTTTGAAGTCACTAAAACTACCACCTGGCTGCCCGGTATGCAAAACAGCCAGTCTTTGTAAACTTGCACAATTTTTGCACCCTCTCCATGCATTCACTTGAATCACCACTGTATCGGCTGAATTTACATGTAGGTGTGAATGTCCAGATCCGAAAATATGAGCAATAGTAAATATACGTTACGTTGCATCTGTGACTAATAAATCATTTTTCTTTCTTCTTTTTTTTTAGACTGTTACTAGTCCGATTTAGATGAGAACTAAAATTGTATACGCAGATTTTTGAAAAAATATCCTCTTGTGAACCCTGTATTCCATCTGGTTAAATCCAGCGTAGTTGCATTTTTGTATCAGTATAAATATATTCCAGGAAGAGAATGTATCATCAGTATCGTGGAACGCCTGGTGTGAGGAACTCCTGGGTCTGTCAGGGAACGGAGTGCTGTCCATAAAGGCTGGCCACTTCCCACCCGCCACGCAGCCTCTCTCGGGGTCTGTAGTTGGATTTCAGGTCAGTGAATACTAGATTCATACCTAGACTTATAAAGATAAATGTTTATAATGAAAATGTGAATGCCTTATAAAGTCATTCTGTATGTTTCTATGGATAAAATAATAATTTTGTTATGTATAGCTTGGCAAAAAAGTGTGTGTTTTGAATGAAGGCACAAAGATCGAATTTAGTATTAATATGACAACCTGATATACCACGACGGAATATGTTTAAATACTTACTTTTTACTTTTACTTATTGTTGTTAATAGTCTCTTTGTTTATTTTAAATCACAAAACAAACAAAAACCTTAAGAAAATGTATACAAGTACCTATGTATAAAATTACTTACAAAAATAAAATATTCAGCGAACACAACTTTTTTGACAAGTTATACGAAATAATTATGGTGTCAGCGCAACTCCTAGAGAATATAATTGTGATGATTTTTGTCACTCTGCCTCATTTGTCACGATGACATAACTGACGCTTGATAACCCTTGTGGACATTTTAAATGGAATTTCCAAGAGTTTCATATTATTATTTATTAAATGTACACTTAGTGACTGTTCACAGAACACTACCGAAAATAACCCAAATGCAAGAGATATGAGCTTTACATTTATTTACCCTTGACATAAGTTTAGGCTCGTACGTCGATTATACGGAAATTGTCAATAGTTTCTATGGCTTGGAGTCATAGGTTGATTATTGTTTAGTTTAATTACCTCCGTCGTGCTACAGGTAATTAAAATTACCCATAAATTTAATATGCTTTGGGTATCAGACCCACTGAGTGCTGAGACCAAAAGTTTTGTATTTTATAATAATACTAGCGGCCCGGCCCGGCTTCGCCTGGGTGCAAATACAGATTCCAGTCCATATTTTATTTAAAATCAATATGACAGCCGTTGTCTAAACTGCTTATCCATTTTCAATCCCATCCTGTACCTATTCTTATGTCCCATTTTATCCACCTTATATTCTATTCTATCCCATCTCTCCAGATTCAAATCATTATTTTGCTGTGGAAATATTATAACACTGTTACTACTCCGACGACATTCATTGAAATCAATTAAAAGATACCATAGATGACCCGACCACGCTTCGCTATGGCTTAGTTATTATATGATGAATTTTATATTGAATTATTTAGCATAGCAAAAAAGCCCGACCCACCTTTGCCTGGATGCAGATATTTTTTTATTTTACTCCACACCAAATACATGTTATTTTTCGTATAAGCTCTTGTATACCTAAACATGAATTAGCTATCCTACTGTCCTGCTCAATTCCGTCCCATCCCGTCTGTTCAGTCACTTCCCGATACGTCCCGTCTTTTCTCTTCATTGACCATCCCGTCTTATACCGTGCATTTACATTTCGTCCTATCAAATGTGTCAGCTATCCCAGTCCTCTCCCCTACCTCCCACTCTATTATATCCCGTTTCTCCATATCCAAATAGTGTGCCTTATAAATTTTTGACATTAAACACTTTAGCGATTTTGATTATCCATGCAATATTCCATCCCTTATTTCACCCCCAGTATGCTGTTTTCCAAAAACATTACGCCATTACTTTTTGTTAGTAATAAAGAGATTAAATATAAATTTTCATAGAAATACACTCACACACACAATTAATGTAGTAACGGTCATTGAGTAACGGTAGTAACAATTATATATAACTGGTTTCTCAAGACACAGACAACGCCTAATTTGAGAATCCCTGCAATATTCTCCATAATTATATAAAATTGTTATTTTATTCAGTTCAGTTCAGTTTTTATTTTTATGTGTTATTTTATGAAAGATTTTTCATTTTCAAGTGACATTCTATCTTGAAAAGAAGTAAAACTTCTTACGTGTGAATATTATTTATTTGATTGTCCTATATTTATTTAGCTTCATAATATACTCTTTAGTTTACACAAATTAAATTTCTGAACGTATGCATAAATATTTGACAACCAATTTAAATGTCAACCACTTTTCATTACTGTCATTATTTTACATCTTTAAAATCTAAAATACGCCATTAATCGAATATTGTGGATATATGTTGTCGATTCGAAACCTTTATTTAAATACGTTATTTAATTTGAGGGAAGAGTTTACCGTATTGACGGTATGAACATTAAATGTTTGACAGTTACAAACCCATGAACATTTTGTATGGTATAACCAAAATCAACAACTCCTTATAAATAAGAAATTAATTGAAAAACATTTTCCAGTAGACCAAACTGTAAATCTAAACCATTCTCGAATCTCCACGAACACACACAAAAAATTTCATCAAAATTGGTCCAGTCGTTTAGGAGGAGTTCAGTCACATACACACGCACACAAGAAATATATATATTAAGATATTAATAGGGCTAGGGTGTAGCGAGGGATATAGTTAGGGCTATACTTCAGATTGTTGGGCGTATTTATTAATGTTGATGTTATTTTAGGGTGGACGTGTGTTTTGCCTGCAAGCGAACTCTATGCAGACTATAAATGTGCCGTTATCTCACGCCGTGCATCAGTACATACAGCAGAAAATGTTCAAGTACGTATAATATACTGTTTCCATTCGTTTATTTTATTTTTGACACATCGAGTACTGAATCAAATAGTGATGGCCTGATGCGTTATCGAATCAATTTTTTATAACAAACGATTTTATTTTTGAACAAGTTTTAATCGATTTAATACATATTTTATTTTTTGCTCCATGCATTGTTTTATAAAACTTCAGGGATATTTAAGTTACTTGATTTAATAATTATATTAAAATAAACCATTTACTCATGTTAAGTTAATATTCTTATCACTTCCGTCGGCAATAGTAATGTTGTTAAAAACAAATTGTGAAACGGCAACACTGGGCAGACAGGTGACGCGCGCCGCCATTTTGTGGTCACTCACAACGAGACGCCCGCGCCCGTGCTAGTGTTTTCCGTTCGCTGAATTTTAATTCACATTTTTCATACGTCGAGTTGAGTATTTATATTCCTCCGTATTGTTTTACCCGTGAATTCCTACATTTGGTTGAATTGAGAACATCGTACCTGCCTTCATCACTTTCAAAATGCCTAAAGGAAAGGTGCTTAAAGGACAAACAAGGGAGTTTGTGTTGCGACTTCATGAGTACTTTGAAAGGGAAAGCCGTAATGGTGGACCTCTTATACCAGTGACTCAAATCAGAGACCGTGTTTCAGCAGCATTAGGTATTACTGCTCCAACAGTTTCAAAAATAATTAAAGAAGGCTACGGCAGTAGTGGCATGGAACAAAACAAGCCATCTACACCTAAGAAAAAACGTCAGCCCTTTAAAGTGACAGCAATTGACAGTTTTGATGGTGATGCTATTCGTCGTCATATATACGATTATTACCAAAGAAAAGAGATTCCTACTTTACATAACCTAGTACAATCTCTGAAAACTAGTGGCTTGTTCCGTGGTCAAAAGTCTTCTTTGGCGAAGGTATTGAATAGGATTGGATTCCAATACAAAAAATGTGACAAAAGAAAAATATTGATGGAACGCAATGATGTTGCTTTGTATCGATGCGAATTTTTAAGACAAGCTAAAAAAATAGAAGACTGGTCGAATGTTGTTTTCACCGATGAAACTTGGCTCAATGCGAATCACACGGTATCAAAAACTTGGACTGACAACACTGCTAGCTCCTCGACCGCAGTGCCAATGGGAAAAGGTGAAAGAATTATAATTTGTCATGCAGGAACCGCAAAAGGATTTGTGCAAGATGCTATGTTAGCTTTTAAATCAAAGAAAACAGGGGATTACCACGAAGAAATGAATTCCGAAGTATATGAAAAATGGTTTCGGGAAATGTTATTGTCACTCGAACAGCCATCAACAATATTTATAGATAATGCGTCCTATCACTCTCGGCAAATTAACAAAATGCCAACGCAAGCCAGTAAAAAAAAATGAAATAATAAACTGGCTCCGTAACAATGGCGAGGAGGTGGACGAGTCCCTATTAAAAGTAGAGTTACTTAAAATATTAAAAATGAGGAAGCAGCCTAAACGATACGTTATAGATGAAATGGCTGCAGAACATGGGCACACCGTCCTTAGAATTCCTCCATATCATTGCCAGTATAATGCCATAGAGCTAATATGGGCGCAAGTGAAAGGATATGCTGCGAGAATAAATACAACTCCTCCTTTCACCGCAAACAAAATGCTGGAGTTGCTTAAAAATGCGTGTGAAAATGTGACGCCTCATAACTGGGCGAGTGTCCGTAGATAAGACGAAGAAAGAAATAATGTCTGATTGGGATCGCGATGTCGCATTTGACAACTTACCCATGCACTCATTAATAATTAGTGTTACTGGGGATACGAGTGACGACGACGCCGATTCCGACGAAACAGACGATTGTTTATAAATAAAAATATTAACAAATTACCTTTTAGTTGTTTTAATTATTTAATCCTTAAAGTACTATGAATTCCAACATGGTTTAACTGTTTATTACAAGTAGGTACTAAACATTTATTTTCGTTGTAATCATTGTAATTATTTTAAATTAAACTCTTATTAAAAGTCACTTCAATACGTATACCTTTATTCATATTAATTAATTTGCAGCAAATACATTCGATCCTAATATTGGGTACTATATTACGTTTAACTGTTTTCATTAGCATTTTAATGTAATTTTATTTCAAATGATTCCGATTGATTGATTCTATTCAAAATCGTTTTTGTTATCTGTGGTCATTCGTTACGAATGGCACAACTCTAAGTGGGCGTTACCCGTCAAGAAAGTATCTACTTTTATTTCAAAATATTGTTCTACTGTAATGTCGTACTTTATAGGCGTGAACTGTCAAAAATAAAATAAACGAATGGAAACAGTTATAGTGAAGGAAGTAGTGGAGTTATACTGAGTTTTATTAAATAATAATTTATTTCTTACTTCACATAAAGCTACACCAATTTGTTTGTATTGTTATTGTTTATGTATTTTACGAAATGTACTTAAATTATTTAACATGCATGCTGAAATATTTAGTCAATTTTCTATAGTATGTGAATCCGGCTAATCTACGCCAGATCAGTGTTCTGGTTTTTCAATTACTTACAAGGCCCATGGGCTGATATTACTATTTACCATTTTAGAGCAGCTAAAAACGCAATAAAAATAATGAATAATAATAATAAAAAAATTTAAGAAAATTCATAAACTGAGAGGGTCAACAACCTTAGTTACAGACTTTTACAGCTAGACAAACCAGCATAACTCACAATAGATCAACATGTCATATTTTAAATATGTAATTTACACCCTGAATTTAGTGAGGCGTACGCGGCGGCGTGTCTCGGCGTGACCGCGCTAGATTGGGAGCGGCTCGGGTATGCGGCCCTCGAGGAGTTGGCCTTCCAGGTCGCCAGGAAAGCGTTCCAGAGGAGCGAGAATGTTGTGTACCTGACGCTCATCGATCATTTGCAGGTTATACATGTTGTGTACTTGTCAGAGGGTGTGGGGTAAGAGAATGAAATGAGTCGCGTATAGAAATGAATGGTTTTGTGATTGGTGTTTCTATGGCCGAAAAATTATAGCCTTTAAATTGATATTTACTATGCAAGGTTTTATGGTATGGTTGTGTATCACCTTCAGCAATTGGTGGTATGACAGAAAGAAATAAAATTTGTAGTCACAAGTGCGTGGTGACCTGTTGGTAAACGGGCCAGATGCGGCTGCCAACATGCTCATAGTGGTCGCGGGTTCAAATTCCTGTGCACACATGATATTTCCGAGTTATTTCTGTATTGATAGTCAATCTGTAAGTGACGATGGTCACTCAGCTTATTTCCGACCATAGATATAACTTACTAAAGGCCGGATACAATTTTAGAAATACAATATGAATTAACTAATTAACCAAAATCTGCACAGAATGTTAGAATAAACAGTATCGTTTCAGGAGCGTTTTGACTCGGGCGAGAACCGCGCGATAGTCTACGGCGAAGTGCTTGCGTACAGAGGGCGGTACTCGGACGCGGCGCGGTCATTCCACACCGCGGGGAGGGATGATAGAGCGCTCAACCTCTATGTGGACCTGAGGATGTTCAATAAGGCGCAGGTAATATAATGATACAAAATAGATTAGTCAAAAATAAACGCAATACACGAATGATGCAAGGATAAGGTTTTTCAAAAATAAATGTAAAACACTGATGATTAAAGAATCAGTAATTGGCTAATTACACATTCAAAATAGGGAATGCAGCGTGTAAGTAGAGAATTTTCCGCACCCTATATGGGCCACTTTGACTAATGTCAAATATACTTCAATCTGTACTAACTGATTAGCAAATGCCCTCAACAACTTAATTTTTTTCTATTCTTAAGAGCGTTTACACCTTGTGCGCAAAGTCAACTATAGGTATTTCTTCGTTAAGTTCACGCACACATAAGCGACCAAAGCTGTGTGCGTAGAGCTGCCGCGTCGGCTCGCTATACAGTCAGCGCAACCAACTTCGATCCGTGCGCTTCAAAATTCTAATATTCAATTGAAATGTAACTTATGATTTATATATTGGTAATATTATATCATAAAAATATTTTATTTGCATTATAAGTAGACAAATATTACTGTGCAAGCAATGAACAATACAAATTTAGATACTAATCATATTTTCGTTATTATTGCATAGTTAAGTTGCATTCAAATCAGTGTTCAATCAGTAGACACTACGGACGTTTATTAATCATTTCGTGTTCGAACACATGAAAAGAGTTAGGGGCCTTACAACCCCTTACAATTACGAAATATATTTAATTTTATATTACAATACATAACATAATTTAGCCTCGGAATTACATCCCATTATATTATCTGAAACATAATTTATACTCACTACAAAATCATTGTAGGTAATAAAAAGAAAAAATATGTTTTACTACCAAAGTACTAAGATGTGGCATCGCATTCCGCGCGTGGCTATTTTTACTACGCGCGGCATAATCGACAGCAGCTAGGCCGGAGCGACGAGCGATACGTCCTCCCTCTAGAAGGCCTTGCGGCGGTCTGATTTGATGCACGGCGGACAGCGTGTTTTATAGTGGTTTTTAAAATATATGTAGAAAACATCAAAACTAATTTTATTGAAATATAAAAATGGCAATTTATTGATAAGATGTTCTTCTATTATAATATGCAATTGCTATAAAAAATTATGTACGATAAGTTGGTGAAAAAAATATGTTCTTGACGAGAGTTTCTGAATAATTTCGCATTGTTTAAATTTTTATTTTTCAGGAACTAAACATAAAAAGATTATTTTTCTCAGCAAAATCCCTCCATAAGGGTCTTATTAGTCGGATAATATTTTTATTTTCATCTTATATTTAGTGATTTCGGATATCTTAAGCTTCTAAATTGCCACTTAAAGCCTAAATAACGAAACTAGTGTTCAGTAATCCTTATAGTACTCACAAATTATCCATCAATCTATAATGTTTTCCACCAAAATCCCTAGATGACAACCTTTTCTTAAATTATTAATAATTATTTTCCCTTGAAATTGTTTATTGGTGGCTATTAACTCATTTGAAAAGTCCTGTTTTTTAGCCTTAAGCGCGCAAAGGGTATAAACGCTCTTAAGTCTATATTATTTTTGCCAACTACACAAGTAGACGCTTAAAAATCATTGATAATGGCCGAACTTGTTGAATTTGAAATAGCAATAATTCCCATTACTAGTTGTTAGGAACATGTGGTTAAAATTAAATCCGATATATCATTACCACCCTGTATATGGTGATATAATCCAGGAGTACGTGGGCGAAGGCGAGGGTCTGACCGCTCTGGCCCGGAGGCGCGCGGAGTGGGCGCGGCATGTGAACGAACCTCGCGCCGCCGCCGAGATGTACCTCGCGGCCGGAGACGTCAAGAGGGCCGCGCAACTCATGGCCGAGACCGGGAGGAGGGATATGTTAGTATACCAAGCATGTGTATGTAAGGTTTCGACAGTTTCGAATAGGTACAAAACTAATTCAGTGTCGACAATTTCAAATAGACTGGTATAAATGTCGACAAAAATATCGATAAATTGCGATATTCGTAAATTTATTTTCATCGATTGAAATACTACGGACACGGATGGACTACGGATACTACATTTTATTTACTGTCAGGTATTAGTGCAGTCATTTGTCGCACAAAAAAGATACATCTAACCTTCATAAATAAAAATATGTTACCTGAAGACTTGTAATGTATATTTTATGTAAAACAAAAAGCTACGAATACTGCAAGAAATTAGTAAATGCGGCTGGTGCCGTCAACTTCTGCCTTTTACTTAACTGCACGAACGGTATTGGAAAACTTAATAACACATATAAATTGTACGGGACTAGTAAAAAGGGAATCAAAAGATGGCGTTGGGTACGTGAAATTGACAGGCACCTAATAAAATATCTGATATTACTATAGTATTCTTACTTTACAAAACTCACGATGAACTAATACTCCTCAGGTTGATAGAGTTGGCGAGGAAGCTAGACAAGGGTTCCAGTGAATCGCTTCGCTACGTGGCCGAAGCGCTGGTCACTGCTGGTGAACTGGCCACCGCGGGCGACCTGTACCAGCGACTTGGCGACTATAGGTACGAACAACATTATCTCTGTAATTTTAGGCGGCCTTAATAGAAAAGTCTGCTATAACTGATCAGAGAAGTTCAAATGTAAACCATGTAAACTCCAGACAAGAAAATACGTAATATTAAATTTAATACACTTCAAGTTTCACTTTCAGTTAGATATATCATGGTTTACACATGCCGCAATGTCTCTTTCTCCCGTCAAGAAGCAGTTTAAATGCACTATTGTGTTTCGGTTTGAAGGACATTGTAGCCAGAATAACTACTGGACGTATCAAGACTTACCATCTTATGTCTCAGGATAGCGAGCGCAGTGAAATGTCAAGCAATGCATTTGTAATTGAAGGTGTCGTTTGGTTTTGCTACTGTTCATGAGCGGTCGTATCGCTTACCATTAGGCGAACGGCATGCTTGTCTCGCCATTCATTGCAATAAAAAATATATATTTCAAGGCCGATTTTTCAGGATTAGCTACAGTATTCGTTTAATTAATCCTCCACCAAAATTGTATTTATTTTATTTTATTAAATTAAGATGCTCCAACTGTATAATCATACAATATCAAAACTAAGACACTCTTTACTACAGTTACATTCTGATGCATAAACCACTTAAAATAGTCCACAACACTTATGTTAAAATTAATAATATTTACAGCTGTATCCCTGACTAATCATGTTTGTTGCAGCAAAGTGGCTCAATTGGCAGTATCGGCGGGCGAGTGGTCGCGTGCGTTTACACTAGCGCGCGAGCACGCAGAATGCAAGCGTGACGTGTACTTACCGTACGCACACAAAATGGCGCAGGAGAACAAATTCGTCGAGGCACAGAAAGGTAACATAATATATTCTGTATAATAAGTTCATAAATAAAATTACACAAGAGAGACTCCGCATTAAGACACGAGCCTCTTGTGCCAGTATCAGAGAGCAAAAATAAATTCGTGGAGCACACAAACATTTATCTCGGTGCGGATATTGAACCTACAACCTGTCGCTTCACAGCCAACTTTGCCACCGAGGGCGCCACGTTAACTTTAATAACTAACTGTTACTAACTACAGTAAAGTAGTGTAGTGTATTTTACCACAGTAGTAATGAGCTGGTTTGGCTGGGTTGATTATCACAATACCACGGAAAAACGACTGATTTGCTTTCGAGCCCAATATACCTTCACTCCACCCTCCCCTTCTTCTTCCCTCTCAAAGAGGCTGGCAGTACCCTCATATTATGTTGTCAACAATTCTGCAGATTCCTATTATCATACACATTAACGTCCTCGTTCATAAACACTTATAAAACATATTTTTGTTACCGAAAGATTTGTCCCTTTCGAACGACTTTTGAATTCAGTTTGAACGAAGGAGACAAAAAAATCCGTAACTAAAATAGGTTTTAAACCTATCTATAAATAACCCTTAAAATATCCATGCATTAGGCCGTTTGTATACATGATATAAATATAAATATTTCACAATTCCCGCAGCGTATTACATGGCGGGTGAGACGCGGACGGCGATGCGCGTGTTCACCATACTAGTTGGCAACGCGGTGGCCGAGGAGCGGTTTAGTGATGCTGGCTATCTGCACCATCTGTTAGGCATGCAGTGCTTGGACTCCGTCGCTAATGCTAGCGACAAGTTAGTATCATTTATCGCATCACGTTACTTAACGCACGCACACGTTGTGTTTGTTCCGTACTCAGAGCTGATAATGAATAGAAAAAAAAACAATATTAGTTTGCTCAATCCGCGATTCGATTTCGGGATCTCGGCGTTGTAATCGTGCTGTAGTAGAACTGACACTGAAAAAGTCTCCGGTCTTTTGTGTCTTTTAGAGTATCTAGTATTGAAAAATGTTACATTCGTTGCTTTGGATTATAATTTGTGCATGATATGACTATAATAAGCATAAGACTCCTTAATCTGTCTAAGGACGAAAGTAAATCTATACATACGGATGACCCAAATGCTCTCAATGTCTACCTCTTTGCAGATACTAACGCGAGATTATTTTAAACAATATGTATGTTATTAACCAATTTTAAGCAATATAATTTCTAATCGTTAAAAAACCAATACTCAATTCTACTATTGTTTCCAGAGATCGCAGTACACACCTGCGTCAGTACTACCACAACGAGCGGCTGGCCCGTATATACCACGCATACGACGCGGTACACCGCTCTATCAACGAACCGTTTTCACTGAGTCAACCCGATGCGCTACTGAACGGCGCGCGATACGTACTCGCTTTGTTGGAGGACGAACCGCCGCCCGGAGTGTCTATGTTGTATCCTTTTTTAATATGTATTATTATGTGCAATATGTAAAGAATATACAGGGTATATCAAGACTGCTACCGAAAATGAAGCCGGGTGGTAGTTTAAGCGACTTCAGACACAATGCAACAGAAAAAGTTGCAAAAAAAAGCGACAAATTTTTTTTTGTTATTTTTTTCCTATCACCATATTTTGGTGGTAAATACATTTATTCCTAAAATAATAGTGTATACCCTTTTATTTATAAATAATATAAGGTATAAAAGGGTTAAAATTATTATTTTAGTAAAAACTATGGATTTACCACCCAAAAATGACGATAATAAAAAAATCATAAAAAATAATCGTCGCGTTTCTTTGCGAAATTTTTAGCTGCATTGTGTTTGTAGTCACTAAAACTACCACCCGGCTTCGTTTTCGGTAGCAGTCTTGAGATACCCGGTATAGGGTATGTCCAGAATACGATCGAAATCAAAGTCAGATTTCAATGACTAGATAGGCACAACGCAATTAAAAAAACTGCAAGATAACGCGACGATTATTTTTAGTTATTTGTTTTCTAACTTCCTATTTTGGTAAATACATAGTTTTTCCTAAAATAATAGTGTATGTATATCCCTTAATTTTGAACAACACTAAGGTATGCAAGGATTTAAATTAGTATTTTAGTAAAAACTATGGATTTACCATTCAAACAAGACGATGTTTGAAAAATCACAAAAAAAAGAAATATATAGCATTTGTTTGCGAAATTTTTAGTTTTAGTGTCTACAAAAGTCACTAAAACTATCACCCGCTTCGTTTTTGGTCCCAGTCTTGATATACCCTGTATATTATTAAAGTTAATTATTAATGCTTTATCAGTATCGATAACTACAAGTATACAAACAGTAGACTACGTGTAATTCGGTTTGAAAAATCCTACAGGAATTGGGCGGAATTTATTCGTAAAATGGATTTGCTTCTATCAACCTTCAAATAGTGGTAAAGTCGTTGTACTGTAGGTGGCGCTTTTGGCACTTCAGTCTTGTCCTTCAGATTGGGCTTAAGTTTTAATTCTTTATATCAAAAATGCTTGTAATATTCCTTAGCATTATACAGTTGTCTGTACCTTTGCCTAGCGAAGCAAGCGAGAGCACTGCAAGCGAACACACTGGCGCATCAGATGTTGGACAAACTATTAAGCCTGCTGATTCCGCAGAAATTTCAGGTATGGTATGATGGATCTATTTAATTTGTTGTATTTGTTAATTACCCTTGTCATCAATACAACGCACACACTCACATAACTTAATGAATGTATATAAAATAAGAAAATTAAAAAACGTAAACAAAGGAGTTTGCGCGTCGCATAACTGTGACACTCAGCATAATGTTGCACTGCGATGCATGCACTTGCATGCCGTTCGCCTGATGGTAAGTGATACGACTGCTCATAAACAGTAGCAGAACCAAACAACACCTTGAATCACAAAGCAATGCTTGGAATTCCACTGTGCCCGCTATCCTGAGACATAAGATGTTAAGAGCGTTTATACCCTGCACGCGCTTTTTGGCTTAAAAACAGGACTTTTTAAATGAGTTAATAGCCACCAATAAACAATTTAAAGGAAAAATAATTATTACTAATTTTAGAAAAGGTTGTCATTTAGGGATTTTGGTGGAAAACATTATAGATTGATGGATAATTTGTGAGTACTATACGGATTACTGAACACAAGTTTCGTTATTTAGGCTTTAAATGGCAATTTAAAAGCTTAAGATATCCGAAACCACTAAATATAAGATGAAAATAAAAATATTATCAGACTAATAAGACCCTTATGGAGGGATTTTGCTGAGAAAAATAATTTTTTTGTGTTTAGTTCCTGAAAAATAAAAATTTAAACAATGCAAAATTATTCAGAAACTCTCGTCAAGAACATATTTTTTTTCACCAACTTATCGTACATAATTTTTTATAGCAATTGCATATTACAATAGAAGAACATCTTATCAATAAATTGCCATTTTTATATTTCAACAAAATTAGTTTTCATGTTTTCTACAAATATTTTAAAAACCACTATAAAACACGCTGTCCGACGTGTATCAAATCAGACCGCCGCAAGGCCTTCTAGAGGGAGGACGTATCGCTCGTCGCTCTGGCCTGGCTGCAGTCGATTATGCCGCGCGTAGTAAAAATAGCCACGCGCGGAATGCGATTACCACATCTTAGTACTTTGGTAGTAAAATATTTAATTATTTTTATTACCAACAATGATTTTGTAGTGAGTATAAATTATGTTTCAGGTAATATAATGGGATGTAATTCCGAGGCTAAATTATGTTATGTATTGTAATATAAAATTAAATATATTTCGTAATTGTAAGGGCTTGTAAGGCCGCTAACACTATTTATGTGTTCGAACACGAAATGATTAATAAAACGTCCGTAGTGTATACTGATTGAACACTGATTTGAATGCAACTTAACAATGTAATAATAACGAAAATATGATTAGTATCCAAAATTTGTATTATTCTTTGCTTGCATAGTAATATTTGTCTACTTATAATGCAAATAAAATATTTTTATGATATTATATTACAGTTACATTTTAATTGAATATTTGAAGCGCACCGCGCACGGATCAAAGTTGTTTGAGCCGATTGTATAGCGAGCCGACGCGGCAGCTCTACGCACACAGCTTTGGTCGCTTATGTGTGCGTGAAATTAACGAAGAAATACCTATAGTTGACTTTGCGCGCAAGGTGTATACGCTCTTAAGTCTCAATATGTCCAGTAGTTACTCTGGCTACAATGTCCTTCAATCGGAAACACAACTGTGCATTTACGCTGTATTGTTTCATGGGAGAAATAAACATTGCGGTGGTACCTACCCAGATGGCCTCTCACATATGAGAGACTTACTGACAGTAATTATTTGTATTTATTTAAATTGTTATGGACCGCGTAAGGAATTCAACGCTGCGTTCTAAAACCAAAATCGCCGATGTAGGACAAACAGCTGCCAAGATGAAGTGGAACTGGGCTGTCCATATCTACCGCATGTCTGATGACCATTGGGCGAAAACCACCACACAGTGGCTCCCTAGTAGCCGATACCGATTACGCGGTAGGCTTAGGAAAAAGATGGCGTGACAAACTCGACCTATATCTTCCAAACTGGCGACAATTAACATCTGACCGCGATAAATGGAAGGAAAGGAGGGAGGCCTTTGCCCAGCAGTGGGAATTAAAGGGCTCATAATAAAATTTATGTTCTGTCCAGGAGAGTGTAGAGCTGCTAGTGCTGAAGACCCGCGCTAGTGGAAGCGGCGAGGCTCGCGACGACGAGGTGGCGCCACTGTGCTGGCGGTGTCGACGTCACGCGCCGCCGTTGTGTGCTCGCACGTGTCCGCACTGCGCACACCAACTCGTGCACTCGATGGCTACGCACGGTAAGTGGGAGGGGCGTGTGACAATACGAGTACAATAAATGTAATATTATGACATTTATCTGGAAACTACAGTATTTAAAAAAAAGGGTATATCAAGACTGCTACCGAAAACGAAGCCTGGTGGTAGTTTAAGCGACTTCAGACACAATGCAACAGAAAAAGTTGCAAAAATAAGCGACAATTTTTTTTTGAAATTTTTTTCCTATTGCCATATTTTGGTGGTAAATATTTTTTTTCCTAAAATAATAGTGTATATCCTTTAATTTATAAATACTCTAAGATATAAGAGAGTTTAAATTATTATTTTAGCAAAAACTATGGATTTACCACCCAAAAATGACGATATTGCTACCGAAAACGAAGCCGGGTGGTAGTTTTAGTGACTACAGACACAATGCAACTAAAATTTTTGTAAGGAAACGCAACAATTATTTTTAATGATTTTTTAAATATCATCATTTTCGTGTGGTAATTCAATAGTTTTTGCTAAAATAAAAATTTAAAGCCTTGCGTATCATAGCGTCTTTAAAAATAAAAGGGTGTACACTATTATTTAAGAAAAAAACTATGTATTTACCACCCTAATAAGACGATACAAAAAAAAAATAACAAAAAAAATTCGTCCAAATTTTTACACAAAATTTAGTTGCATTGTGTCTGAAGTCACTAAAACTACCACCCAGCTTCGTTTTCGGTAGCACTCTTGATATACCCTGTATAAATGGGTAATTTACGCGCAGCTATCTTCCTTTGATACGATAGCCGTAGATGTCTTTAGTCAAAACAATTAAATAATAGTTTAAAAAACTAAAAATACACGCTTTAAGCGTGTGTAAGCTGGGGTGTCTACAAAATTACTTATCGTCAAGCACCCTAGCTTTTTAACAATAAAATAAATGTTTTTCACTCCATTTTCTAATCTTAAACTCATTATCAATGATTTTTACTTTTTAAGTTGGACCTTCTATTAAAGCGTGTATTTTTAGTTTTTTAAACCATTATATGATTTCTGACTAAACTTACAGATGTAGGTAATAAGTCTCTGTTTTATCTTAGATTTCAGCCTTTTCAATATTTTTGTTTTTAGCTTAACGGTGCTCAGAATCCCTTTTAGATGATGTCGTTCTTTAGTCATATACGAGATATAAAGAGTAACTTGTTATTATACATACATACATATATAAATTCACGCCTTTTTCCCAGAAGGGGTAGGTAGAGGTGCCAAGACACCCCCATTTCGCCTGGTATGTTCCGTCCCACGATGTAATAGGTGGCGAGCCTATTGCCATATCGGGCACAAATTCCTGGCTCTGGGCTAATAATCAATCCAAGAAAAATCCAATATCACTTTGCCCAACCCGGGATTCAAACCCGAGATCTCAGCTTTGTAACCGTACCCTAGTACAAATAAGCCACCGAGGCAGTTGTTATTATAATAATATGCAAACTATGTTTCTGTTTCTCGCAGAAATACTACCGCTAGTGGAATTCGTGCCAGCTGAAGGGATAACCTTCGAAGAAGCCCTAGATCTGATTGAACGGACGACGGTGCCCGAGGCGCCTGAAGAGACCGCGGGAGAAGCCGAGGTGCTCCGGATAGACCACGATGTCGAGTCTAGCGATCCGTTTCAGGAGAAGGTTGATGAGGTATGGTATTCCATTTATTTTATCATCATCATCATCTCAGCCATAGGAAGTCCACTGCTGAACATAGGCCTCCCCCAAGGATCTTCACATCGACCTGTTGAAACCGGCCTGCAACCAGCGACTTCCTGCAAAGGCCTTAGCCAGGCCGTCCGTCCACCTTGTAGGCGGGCGTCCGAAATGTATTTTTTACCAACATAAATTAAATTTGTTCTCGCATTTCGTAAGTGAGATTGCCGTGTGCTCAATGTATTCCCCTTCTCGTCTTTTTGTCTTCGCGCTAATCTCCCCATTTGATAGTCAGGCAACACATCCATGATCGCAGCGTTGTGGATTTTCATGGGCGGCAGTGATCACTTACCGTCGGGTGAAATGTTTGCTCATTTTCCGGAGATATGTAATGCAAAAAATATAGGATATTCATCCTTGTAAGTTTAGGTATCAACATACACGATGGTATGATGATGGAAAGTCATCACAATTATTTATGTTGAGTGTCATGCTTTAAATAAAGCCTGTTTTGACTCGCAGGTTGGCGTAATTGTATAAAATCTTTCCAAAAAAGGGTTTGTCAATTTTACGAAAATTATCGATAAAAATTTCGCAAAGAAACGCGTCAATTATTTTAAGTGATTATTTAAACATCTTTGTGTTTGGATGGTAAATCCATAGTTTCTGCTAAAATAATAATTCAAATATTTGCGAACCATAGCACTTTTAAAGATAAAATGGTGTACAATTTTATTGAAACAAAATATAGTATGTTGTTACCACCCGAAATACGACGACAGGAAAATAATAACAAAAATGTCTTCCCTTTTTCTGCAAATTATTTAGTCGCATTGTGTCACTGAAGTCACTACAACTGTCAACTGTCTTCGTTTCCGGTAGCAGTCTTAATATACCCTGTATTTTTTTAACAGTGAGTTAATTACTTTATTATTATAGTTTTTGAGCCTTGGTAATGTTTGCATCCCCCGTGGCCAGGATGACGACAGCGGCGTGGTGACCTGCAGCCGCCTGAGCCTGCTGCAGTTGAGTCCCGCGTGCGTGGTGGTGGTGAGCCGGCCCTCGTTACCGCCACGGTTCTACAGGAACATGCTGCCAGAACTGCCGGCTACTGTCTGCCCGCACTGCTATAATGTTTGTACTCATTTGTATATTTTTCAAGGAATGACCTTCAGTGGTTGAAATAAAACTATGATTGACGGATTTTATTGCGAATTTGGTTTAATTTTTACGTCGAATGTCGAGTTTTCTTTCAATGTGTAACATTCGTGTAAATCTAAGAAACCATTAAGCCTTCATCATCAAATAAGCGCCAAAGGAATAAATAATACTGTATTTATTTGCCAATTAACAATTGGACAATATTTTTTGTAATAATATTGTAAAAAAAAGGCAATCCGTCACATGAATAGGTATCAATAAGCGTCAAATTACCACTGATTTGGTCAATGACATATTCCTCCGTTAACTTTAATTGACCATTTTAAACGCATTACAATCATAAAATGTCCACCCATCAAAACTTAAAAACACATTCACAAAAATAAATAATACAAATTATCCAACAGCTGTTCTACCTGGAAGACTACGAGATCCAATTGGTCACAAAAGGCCACTGTCCGTTTTGCCGGAACCCGATGGAAGAGCCACGCTCACAAGACGACGACCCTGAAGATTCCATGCTGAATGACTCTAATGCTTCGACTCCTAGCAGCCCTAGTAATGGACACAGCTCTTGGCGATGAAGACATTATATGTTTCGGTTGGGACGGGACCTCATTGTGGTGAAGAAACATTTTTTTCCTACCCGATATCTTACGATACATTTCAGGCTTGTGTCGTGCTGGCCTCAGTGCTGCGTCCTTTACAATAAATGGCATATCCTGGAATTCCGTCCAATAACCTCCAATGCGATTAAGGTAGTGTACTATAGAGCAGATATTGCGATCAAAATGTATGCGCACAACCATTTATTATCCAGAACTCGTGAATTTTATGGGGAAAGAGGGAAGATAAGGTAAGAGTGAAAGACATAGGAACAGACATGGCGCATTAATGTTGTTTTTTAAAGGACAATGCCATTCACAGTAGCGATAAAAAATATCATTGATCCCGATTGATATTGCTTAAAACGAATTATGCAATTTTTTATGCTTTGACCATAACATTTTCAGGTTTAATCCCGGGCGACAGATTTGAAAAAATATAAGTAATTATCAAAAAAAGGAGAACGCCTACTGTGCTATGAAACTTAGAATTAACACCCAACAGTCATATCTCCAAGAACTCCGGGCCTGGATCTAAATTATGTTTATATTCATTGAAAATACATATTTTTCCCTACACAAAAAGTAGGTTTCATTGAGGGACAACAATCTTTGCGCCGATACTAAGTTGCATAGTAAAATGGGCATTCTCCTTTTTTTCACAAAACTGTATTCAGTATTATGATAAACTTATAAAATACTATATCTAATTACATGGTAATAAGACTGTATCCTACTCGACGTGAACACAGCGTGTTATTGGTACAATCATTTTGTTCGCGGTAGCTTCTGTAGTCGAATATCGTATGGTCAGTGGTTTTCGCGCCTTATCGAAAGTACCATATAGATATTGAGAAAAGCTCGGCATATATTAAAATGTAAAAATATATCTTTGATTTAAATGCAGATATTCTTTGTAATACACACGACGTGTTGTTAAAAAACACATAAAACACGATTGTTAATTAATCTATTTGAAAGGCATCATGTAGAAATTGTAAAGTATGTAGTTTACTAAACTGAAATACTATTATAGTTCGTTTTATATACAGGGTATATCAAGACTGCTACCGAAAACGAAGCCGGGTGTTAGTTTAAGCGACTTCAGACACAATGCAACAGAAAAAGTGGCAATAAAAAGCGACAATTTTTGTTTTGTTATTTTTTTTCTATGGCCATATTTGGGTGGTAAATACGTTTTTTCCTAAAATAATAGTGTATACCCTTTTATTTATAAATACTCTAAGGTATAAAAGAGTTTAAATTATTATTTTAGCAAAAACTATGGATTTACCACCCAAAAATTACGATATTTAAAAAATCATATAAAATAATTGTCGCGTTTCTATGCGAAATTTTTAATTGCATTGTGTTTGTAGCCACTAAAACTACCACCCGGCTTCGTTTTCGGTAGCAGTCTTGAGATACCCGGTAGAATTGCAAGCGCTGATAACTATTATACGGGTATGATGAGGTCATCATATTTGGGTTGTGCTTTTATAATATTCTTTGTACGTGTTGATATAATATTTTAATATTTTGATTGAAAGAATAACGAAAAATAGATATGGAGTCAACATGCTGATGGTGAATCATTGCATAATAATTATTTTACTTGACATTCAAGTATAATTTTAATTTAAATGAGCAAAAAATATCTTATTAATAACATCTTACTTTCGCTATGATTAATTTGGTCCTTATGACGTATAATATCAACATATCACTATCAGTACTGGGAAGAAATATGGTCAAAACCTGAATGATTTAGTGTATTTGTATGTACAACGATAAAAACTGCGAAGAAATATTTTTTACGTGAAAATAGCTTTGAAATATGTTGTAAAATACCGCGGCTATGAACTTTTTGTGTAGTTCTTATAAAATACCACTATTATTTTGATATGACAGTAGATGGCGCTTCGTGGCTCATATACACCGCCATCTAACAGCGCTCAATCAGACTTATACAGAGCGTTAAAGGGCACAAAATCATGACCATATAAAGGGTAAACATTCTGTTTTGCATCATTAGATGTCGCACTGTTATACTTTGAAAAAAATTCAGGTGATAAGAGCTAGGACATTCGTATGCTCCTAAATTACGACCACCGTACACGATGTTTGAAAACCATTGAAAGCGACAAATACATACACACATAAACTCCCGTCTTTTTCCCAGAAGGGGTAGGCAGAATTGCTACCAGACTACCTAAACTCCGCCTTAAGTGTTCTGTCCACTATGTAATAGAGGGCGAGCCTATCGCGATATCGGTCACGAATTCCAAACTTTAGGCTGTTAATGAATAGAAAAATTCAATACCACTTTGCCCGATCCGGAATTCGAATCCGAAGCCTCAAGGTTGCAATCGTACCGTCACAATTGTACGGCACTGACCCAGTCAATTGTGAAAAATACAAGTTGCATTTCGGGTTTAGCTGGTGCACATCCGATGACACCGGGCCGGCATAATTGTGTCGATCGGAGAGATATATCTCACTGCATTTGGATTGCATTGCGCTCGCCATCAGGTGTTTTTCAGTCACTATCGTATTAGAAAAAATATCCAAATAAGTGCGAGTTGGGAGCGTGCTGTTGGGTTCCGTAACATACAATGCCGTTTTCTTTTTGTGTCTGCTTTTTCCGGAGGGCCTAATAACTGAAATCCAGTATTTTACCAATTCAATTATCTTTTCAAATGCCCGTAATCACAGAACAGGTAAATATGGTTAGAAGGGAAATACAAGCATTTGACGCGTCGCAAGGTGGTGCATAAAAAGCATCACTGCCGCGGAACGGATGATTTGTCAAATCAGTCGTTGTCGAAATGCCTTGGAGTGTGGTGCTCCGGCAAAATAGAGTAAAAATGCAGATTTGTGCTGTTTTATCTTGCAGTTCCAATACTAAAGCGTCGAATATCAATAGAGAAAGAATTTTATACCACCATTAAACCCGATTTTATTGATTTTCACCTTTATTTCCAAAAAATGCGGTTTATAATTACGATATTTTGAAAATTCGATAGTATGATAGACGACCTATCAAAAATAAACATTGCTGATTAGGCGTACATACAGTGCGCGCGAAAGCTAAGTTCCAACGCAATGCATACAACTCGCTTTAGTTATGTCAACTTCGAAATTTGCCATATGTCACACAGTGTTGTAGTCATGTACATAGTAACTATATCGATGTAGTTATAGATTTCGTATACTCATAAATCCATTTTCATAGGCATTAAACAAAGAAAATGAAATCAAATCCTTTAGTAATTTTAAATTGTAGTACTCGTAACGTTTGATAACATTGACGACCATTTTCTAATGTTCTAATGTCATAACTTTGCCAACTTGAGAGCAACATATTTTTGTGTCTAATATACTTTATAATATTAATTCATTCGTTTGTAGGTTTCCGAGAGTGAGTCGATAAAGGCAGTAGGTAGAGACAACTGGATTCCCACAAAATCCAGTTCGATTTGTTGTAGGTATTCATTTTCGTGAAACAGAAGACGATAAAAAATACTCTATCATAAGTAATATACAAACCAAAAATAATTACGGGCAACGCTTATGGAAAAAATGTTTAATGGGGGTGAAATAATAAATTATTGTATAAGAAATCAAAACCAGTGAAGCTATTGGCGTAAAGAAATCATAATTTTGTTGTAATAATTGCATATATCTGCTTTTCCAATAATACAAATGTTAATATCTCACACACAGCTGAAAATCTTAAAACTCCTGTACATATCGATTTGTAAAATAGTATACAAATTAAAATTAACTTACACTATTAGATATTGTAGTCTCATTTATTTTGTGTCTATCACCATTATACTAATTAAATAATTGTATAAGGAAAAACCATTAAACATATCGATAAAATAAATTCCGGTCTTATAGCAAAAACATATTTCTATAATTTTATCGATACTTTAAATCGACTATTGCAAGCTTTCTTTAATAGATTTGTAGAGGTTTTGTGTTTCCAAAACGACGACGCTGGTTTTCATACAATTTGACGGCTATTGCCTTTCTAACCATATTCAACTGTTCTGTGCCCGTAATAATGAAATTTTGTATCCCCACCGTATTTTAACTTCATCATCATCATCAACCCATCCGTGTCAACATCGTCTCCAACTGCTACCAGCCATATTTCGCATATCATCACTCCAACTTAGTAATCGCAAAAGCAAATTTTTGTACTTATTCTTGCTTATTACTGATGATTCTAAGTCAATGAGTTTTACAATATCTTCAACTTTGATAATATGAACGCCATATTTTCGTCTTATCAAATGTATGAAATTGCAAAGATTCGATCAAAGTTAGTTGCAATTGAGCCTAAAGAGGCACACACAGGCAATGGGACACCCAAGTTATCTGGCAAGGGTTCACTTATTTCGATTTTAGTACGCATCCCTAAAACACGATTGTGGTTATAATTACATCCGTAATTCAAGATGTGCGTCCACAGCACAGATGCTTGTCCTGGCAACTAATAAATACATATTAATAGGGCGGGTTGCTAATCCTGTTATTATTATTTTTATTTGTTATTGTTGATTCCCTGGTTTTTATTATTGTTTGCTACAGATTGGCACGTGGTACACGATTCTGTACCAATCTATATACGTCTCACTATAGACCACGGGCTTCATCTCCAATTAAGAGCGTATACACCTTGCGCGCAAAGTCAACTATAGGTATTTCTTCGTTAATTTCACGCACACATAAGCGACCAAAGCTGTGTGCGTAGAGCTGCCGCGTCGGCTCGCTATACAATCGGCTCAAACAACTTTGATCCGTGCGCTTCAAATATTCAATTGAAATGTAACTGTAATATAATATCATAAAAATATTTTATTTGCATTATAAGTAGACAAATATTACTGTGCAAGCATATAATCATATTTTCGTTATTATTACATTGTTAAGTTGCATTCAAATCAGTGTTCAATCAGTAGACACTACGGACGTTTTATTAATCATTTCGTGTTCGAACACATAAATAGTGTTAGGGGCCTTAAAACCCCTTACAATAACGAAAAATATTTAATTTTATATTACAATACATAACATAATTTAGCCTCGGAATTACGTCCCATTATATTACCTGAAACATAATTTATACTCACTACAAAATCATTGTAGGTAATAAAAATAATTAAATATTTTACTACCAAAGTACTACGATGTGGTAATCGCATTCCGCGCGTGGCTATTTTTACTACGCACGGCATAATCGACTGCAGCCAGGCCGGAGCGACGAGCGATACGTCCTCCCTCTAGAAGGCCTTGCGGCGGTCTGATTTGATCCACGTCGGACAGCGAGTTTTATAGTGGTTTTTAAAATATTTGTAGAAAAGATGAAAACTAATTTTGTTGAAATATAAAAATGGCAATTTATTGATAAGATGTTCTTCTATTATATTATGCAATTGTTATAAAAAATTATGTACGATAAGTTGGTGAAAAAAAAAATATGTTCTTGACGGGAGTTTCTGAATAATTTCGCATTGTTTTAATTTTTATTTTTCAGGAACTAAACACAAAAAGATTATTTTTCTCAGCAAAATCCCTCCATAAGGGTCTTATTAGTCTGATAATATTTTTATTTTCATCTTATATTTAGTGGTTAAGGATATCTTAAGCTTCTAAATTGCCATTTAAAGCCTAAATAACGAAACTTGTGTTCAGTAATCCGTATAGTACTCACAAATTATCCATCAATCTATAATGTTTTCCACCAAAATCCCTAGATGACAACCTTTTCTAAAATTAGTAATAATTATTTTTCCTTTAAATTGTTTATTGGTGGCTATTAACTCATTTGAAAAGTCCTGTTTTTAAGCCAAAAAGCGCGTGCAGGGTATAAACGCTCTTAAGAGTAAAGTGGCAGTTACGAACTACCAGACACCTGAGCACTTTTTTTTTAAACAGCTATACCAAGCTTTCTTTGAAATGTTTCAATTTTAATTAATAATCACGTTTCAATAGCCGTTTAGCGTATTATTTAGGCGATATAATTATAATCATGTATAACAGTATATAACAGTGGTGGCATATCATTAATTATCGTATAGTATCGGGTAAAACTTTCTTGGCGATTGACGAGATTACCTTCTAGAGCCGGCAGCGTCAAGACGGAAACCTAGTGTAGAAACGCCATACAACGTGTGTTAATTGAAATCAAATCGTACTATTTTAAACATAACCATTCTTTGAACAACCAATTTAGCAATTTAGTGTTGGTAGTTTGAAATGTGGTTCGAGAAAATAGTGCCATTTAATTGACACGATATAGTTATAGTCTTATAGATAACACGTGTCGCGTCGCATCTGGTCCTATCGTGTTTCAAGAGTATATTGCCGCCGTAATACTCGGTGTACAATATGTCTATTTTTTCCGCCAAGTTAATGTAGTGTTGTGTTTCGGTTAGAAGGAGATTGTAACCAGAGTAACTACTGGAGATATTGAGACTTAATATCTTATGTCTTAGGAAGGCGAGTCCAGTGGAATGCCAAGCATTGCTTTGTAATTCATAATTTGGTTTTGCTACTGTACATGAGCAGTCGTATCGGTTACCATCAGGCATGCTTGTCTAGCCATACATGAAATATAAAAAAAAATGCTTTGTTCCTGTGTGTTTTTGTGTCTGTCTGTCTCTGTCTCTTACGCAAGCATACTATCTTCCCTCCCACTCGAGTGATCGCGCGCATACATTTTGTATGAGATGTCCGCTCTAGTATTATACCATAAAGAATGATGACATGACATGTTCAGTACAAAATGCAATCAACGAAGAATAATTTTATTTTTGTGTGCATAAACTTATGAATAGTGTAATGTAAGGTTATTACATAATAGTTTTATAAATATAACTCAATTGAATTGAATGTTTTTCCAAAACTAATCTCGATTTATTATGTATCGTGTAATAATGAATAAATACACGCAACAGTCACATACATACCTGACCCCACACTAAGATTGAGTTTTGTGTCGTGGGTATCAGAAACTACGAGAGACTTTTGGGTCACATCCTTATCTCACCTGTGGATCACACAATTATTTGTTTCGTTGCGGGGTTCGAACCCGTGGCCTTTCGTTTAACAGGCGACGCGTAATCAACTGTGCTCTCTAGACCGTCTAACGAATGCCAATTTGTCGTGATTTTATCCCATATATAATATAGAATTTGAAAGAGAAGTAGTATAAGATTTTTCTAGATCCTGATAGGTGTGAGACAAATTACTCGTAGTTTCTGAACACATGACGTTGGACTTACCATTTTAATTGAGAGGAGTATCAATTATGTGTGTCACTGTTACATATAATTTAAGGATTCATAATCATAATCAGCCCTTCCGCATTCACTACCGAACATGGGCTATCTTTGAGGCTCGATCTTCAGCCCATCGTCTCCAACCGCTACTGGCCATCCTACGAATTGGCAGTTGGAAGTTGGAATACAGCCTACACTACCCTTGCCTAAGCGTGGTCTCCACTCGAGAACACGTCTACTCCAACGGTGTCGTCGGTTCTCTGATAAATATAATTGGCCACTGTCACTTTAACTTCATCATCACCATCATCATCATTTTAGCCACAGACAGTCCACTGCTGAACATAGGCCACACCCAAGGATCTCCATATGTATCTGTTGGAAGCGGCCTGCATCCAGCGACTTCCTGCACCTTTAGCCAGGTAGTCCGTCCACCTTGTAGGTGGGCGACCGACATTTCGCTTGACTGGACGTGGCCTCCACTCTAGAACCATTCGGCTCCAACGAACATCAGTTCTACGCGCTATGTGACCGACCCACTACCACTTTAACTGGTAATCCGGTAATTATTATATCTATTTAATGATTATAGCTCTATATTCAATGAACAAAGTAAAGTCATTGAAAATTATAATTAAGTAAGTTGTACATTTCTGTAATTTTCTTAATGGGCGACGCGCCATACTGCGGCCCATCAATAGCTCTAATAACGAACGAGTCTTTATATCATAGGTTTGCACAACCAATGAAATACTAAAGTAACGCTTTTATTTTATTTGTATCTTTATATAGAAATATCAATTATTGATGAATGTTGAGTAAAAACATTCAATTTAATGATGTGTTGTGAATAAGGTGGGAACCATCTAGAAAGCAAAAGTTAATATTTTGAAATATGTAAATGAATAATGAAATTCATTGCCTTTATACTTGTCAATTCTATGTGTATATTTTGACACAACGAAAAATTAGCAATAGAAAACGTACTATATTTTCATGTCCACTACCGATGATTGCTAACATCCGTTGATTTTTTGTAACATTACATTACGTTAAAATGAAGTATATTTGACTTTTCAAGACGAGTGCAAAAATCAGCTATGTTTTTAATGACAACCAAATATTTTTTTGTTTTCTAGATGGATCCCCATACACCGTCCGTAGTTTAATAATTGGTGCACTGGTGTGATATATGTTTCAAGTTATTTTGTAATTATATTATGTCCATGACGAAATCACATTACAGTTAATTATAGATAGTCTTTATTATATGTAAAAGTCTCAATGTGGATATCCTCGATATTTTTTAAACTATTGCTGTAAATTATAAAAAATAAATGTTATTCTTGTATGTGACGTGACAGCTTCGCGCCACAGTTGGCTAGACGGCGATTGTGTAACGAGTTGCCGCTGTTTCGATTCCCGCATCGGAACAAATCTGTGTGATCAACAAATATTATTAATAGGCTTGTGTCACCGAAAGTCTCACTCTACTCTATAAAAACGATACGAACTTCGAACGTTCTTGCTCGCCAGTTTGGCTTTGTCCTCCAAATGACTCCACTCGACCTTGCTTGATATTGCGATGCCAAGGATTCCAATACTCTCGGATCCTTGGAGAGTAACTCCTTGGAATTGCGGCGCCATGACAAAGGGTCCTTCGCAGTGAACACGCAAACTTGTGTCTTCGAAGGGTTAAATTGAACTAGATTCAATTCACCCCATTCGCAGGCCCGCCCCAGAGAGCTCTCGACTTCAGACACAAGTTGAAACCGTCTTTCCATAATGGAATCCCAAGAATGGCTCCGTTGGCCGATGTACCGCGCGTCACTCGTACTAATGAAATGAAATGAAAATAATTTATTGAATCCATTAAAATGTTCAATATATCATTTAGATTCAGTAATTTTTTTATCTACCACCCGGTTCGGAAAGCGGTTTTCACTAGAGAAGAACGGGCAAGAAACTCTAGTGTTGCTCTTTTCAAAACCAGTTTACAATGTAGTGAATTATTACAAAATTTACAAGTTGGTGTAAATCAGAGTAGTTTAATAATAATTTGCTGTAAATTTACAATAAATATTTTTAATACGAATATTATTATATTATAATTACTATGGCTGAGTGAAGCGAAGTCGCCCAGAACGAAGAATCAGTATACTCTTTTTCGCTTAAGCAGTGAATAATTGCGAAAGCCTTATGTAAGCCGTATGAAAGTTTCCATACCCAAGCTAATCGTATCTACGACGCAGTCCGCACAGGCGTCAGGATCATTAGAGGAGAAACAAAGCCGCCCCCAAGAGAAGGACGCAAAGAATTCTCGCAGTCCATTCCAATCTGCTGACATGTACCGCCAAACTGTGCGAGATCCAGTCGTCAAAGAGCGGCTGGGACCCGCTCCAGGAGCGCATGAACGGACCAGGTAGTGGTCAGATGAGCTCAGGGGAGCATCAACCGATATCTTGTATCCGTCCGGGTGGGTCGTCAGCAGAAGATCCAACAAAGAGGGCTCATGGCTCTCAACGTCTGGAACACGGGTGGGCTGTGTTACCAGCTGCGAGAGACCATAAGCCAAGGCCATCTCATAGACAGCCCGACCGGGGAGATCAGTGGCCTTGGATCCCAACCACTCTTTGTGATGAGCGTTGAAATCACCGAGGAACACCACCTCCGCGGAAGGGAACTGCTCGAGAATCTGGTCAGTCCCCACTTGGACGCTCTCAAATAATTGAGTAGATCCCGTATCACTGGCGTGGGACCTATACAGGCATGCGTAGACTCGAGTCCTACCACTGAATTCTACCCGTAGCCACAATAAGGACAGGTCCCGACACTCGAGGCCCCGAAGGCGGTGACAACAGATATCACCCCTGACGAAGACGCACACCCCGGCTTTACGTAAGAATCGATGTTCCAATACGTAACCGGGGTAATTTAAGTACGATACATCGTCAGGGGCGGATATTTGCGTCTCCGTTAAAAAGAGCAGGGTAGGCCGCGCCGTCTCTAGATGGTGGTGGACGGCGTCGAGGTTGCTATGTTGCTATGTAATGTAAGGACATTACAGAAATCCACAGAAAATGTGGATAAATTTCCCGCCGTGGAGAGCCTGCTTCTTCTGTACCTTCGCATATTTTAAAGAGATTGGGATATGGTAAGGACAAGCGTGGTTGAACCAAGACGATACTCGAGAAGGGAGGATTTAGTGTGAAGCGGGTACACGGCTTTAGGAGGAGCCAGCGTGAAGCACGGAAGGGCCCCCGATGCCCCCCCGCGTGCAGTCGCCGGGATCCACTCCAGTCTCCCACTCTGGCACGACGACTGCACAACGGGATTTTCGCCGGTTGGGGGAACAGCTTCCCGGGATGAGAGTTAGACTCAACGTTCCCACCGGGTCTCCCTGTACTCCATACCAGCACCCCCAACTGATCGCCCACTCCGACACCCAACCACATCAACGAGCATCGCTTGCACCAACCAACTCCTATTATCGAAGAGGAAGGAACGAATGAGGGAACGGCTGTCCAGCCCTTCTACCGGAACGCATTTCTACTTAGCGGTAGAAATCAACCCGCTCGGATTCAGAATTGAGTGAAAAATATGACAACACAAAAATCCTGCCACCAGTAGTGTGGACGGAGGGGGACGCCAAAGTCGCGGATTGGGAAGTGGAGTACGACAATGGTGGCTCAAGGGGCCGGGACCGCGTGCCCGTGCCATTCTGTAAGACAGCCGGACAGGTTGCCAGAAGAATGACCCTCTGACCTGAAAGACCTGTAAGATAGTCCATAAAATGATGGATTCCTCTTTCGTACGTCCCAACCATAAATTAAGTTCGGAAAAAATGATAAGTATAAATTTGCAGAAGTGGAAATCTTATATCTTACTCCGGATGTCAAACATCCGAACATTCGAAGTTCGTATTGTTTTTATAACCGCCCTGAGTCAAGGTTTTTATTTCAAACTATATAGTATTCCCAAGTTTTATTCCAAACAATTATTATTTCAAGTGCATGTAGATTTATACCAACTGTGGTAGCGTTTATTTTTATTTTTTTCCTGGCAGTGGCCACTTGCACCTGACGATAAGTGCGGTGTCGTCCAGATAGAGCGTTCACCTGCGAGGGGATATATCTCCCGCGGCCGACATAATTATGCTCTAAACCGGATTATGCACATGTTGAACCCGGAACACGACACACTTGTGCGGGTCACTGGGTTTCACTGTTTGTGGTGGTGGCTGTCCCGCAGCATATGTAATCCATCAATATATATATATAGGAATATTTTTTTGCCGTTCTTACGTATATTTTTGTGAATTTTGGTAACATACTGCCTATTTTTGGACATTGTTATTGCATATTTAAAATTATGTATGTAGTTCATTGGACGTGCTATGCTTTCTTGAAATAACTCGAGTGATAAATTTAGTCTTAAACCTGAAATAACTAGCATCGTCGATTGTCATAACAAAACTAGTGTGCTAAGTGCCTGTGCACCTTTCAGTTATGTCTACCCCTCTATAGTAACCGTGATGGTTTTATATCAAATCACAATTATACAAGTCAATACAGTGCGGGCTGCCCCTATCACTAGTGGTCGAATGCTACTGAAACCGGTTGGTAATTTTACATATGCCGCCCCAACTGGCGCGGCGGCAAACAGATGTCCACATTGAGACTTATGTATTGACGGCATTGTGTCGTTAAAACTGCTTTGTATGATGCACCGTATGTGTTAAGGACATGATCTCTCGCCTTTGTAGTATTTTAAATGTCACTTGTGTCATAAAGCCTCCGTCCAAGAATAAAATATTTAAGAAACACTTAACACTGGTATTATTTTAATTGGCGTGCATGTGGTGTCGAATCTGTTGTAGTCATCTGTTGGTTGCGTGTCCCATTTATTTTATAGTTTTGGTACAATTGTATTACTTTCACTAAAGTAATTTCAGTAACAATCGGGTGGTAATAATTTTGCGACCGATTTTGTGGGTTTCGTGCCAGGGTTAAAGAAAGTTGTGTTTGTTTATAAATAAAGCCAATTTTAATTTTTATTAAAAAAAATAAAATACAAATACCTACCTGATATACTTTCATCATCGTATTTTGTGCAAATGTGAAGCAAATTGAAATATAGCCTACATAAAGAAAACATCACAGGGTTCTTTACCCAGTATTTGTACAAACCTACAGAAAATATCTAAAAACGAAAAAGGAATTATGATAATTTAGTTTCTTAGAAATGAATCTAGTTAGTATATTTATTTAAATTCGCACTCCCTTTCATCCCTACTTTAATATAGAAACAATTTTAACGAGCTCTTTCACAATTTGACTCGTTTAAAGGTAAATCAACAGTTTCTACTCGTTCCGCTCGGCAAACTATCAAGCGAGCTAATACCACTATACATTTGTACTTTAATATTAAATTTGTTCTCGCGGACAATGATGCGAAAAGTCTTTATACGAAAGTTATATTTTATGAATACACGTATATTTCTCTTCGCCACAACCTAAATAGTTTTGGTATTTGATGTTTTGTATTTCAATAGACTGGTTTATTAAATACCTGAGAATATTATAAGCTTCACAATGTCGAGGGCCGATGCTATAGAAATAGCCTCGAGTAAGCCAAGAATCAAAATCGCCTCTCATGTAAAAACACCAGAGACGTAAATCAAAATATTACTGCGGTAAATTGACATTCGCTTCGTGGAACTGAAATGTTCCTGAAAGCCTAGGTATCTAAGTTATAAGACACGTGTCTTGTACATCACTGTGATGTTTTGCCGGACACTGCAATTGACAGTGCCTTCCAGAAAGCGAAGCGTATAGATTGGCAACAACGTAATATGATATCTGAGTATATAATAATAGCTTCAGCAGGCTTAACAGTTTATTCATAGCATGGCGGAAAGTCCCGAGATTATACCTATAATTATGAAATATGCGATCCGACGAACGTTTTTATGGCCATCGCAGGCATATGAGTAATGCCGCTCATAGACCTTCGCAGTGCCAGGTCCAGTGCCATTGATCAAATCAGGAAGATTTATTATTTTTTTTTTTTTATTGCAATGAATGGCGAGACGAGCAAGCCGTTCGCCTGATGGTAAGCGATACGACCGCTCATAAACAGTAGCAACATTCCACTGCGCTCGCCATCCTGAGACATAAGATGTTAAGTCTCAATATGTCCAGTAGTCACTCTGGCAATGTCCTTCAATCCGAAACACAAAAGTGCATTTACACTGCTGTTTCACGGGAGAAATAGACATTGCGGTGGTACCTACCCAGATGACTTCTCACATATGAGAGACCTACCACCAGTAGTGATTTTCGCTTTTCGGTTCAAAATGAATGAATTAGTGAGAACTTAGCATTTGCGAAATTTGTAACTGTAGATCTTATAGTATTTGGTGAATTAGGAAGTTAAAATCCGCTTCTCGAAAACAAATATCTCAAATCTGGCGATGTACAAAATAATCTGAGGGACACACCATCTTTACAGACTATTCTAGAGATTATCTTTTCAATCGAATTTTTCGTTTTAAAATAACTGTCAATTGTTGCAGGCTTTTTCTTGAGTATTTCCTCCTCACAAATAATATTAGCTGAATCAGTTTTTCTTGTAGATGTTTTAGATAATTAATCAGAATTCGGGCACTTTAATTGGCTATTTTCAGAACTTTCAATCAATGCAAATGTTATGCTTTGTTCTCAAATGTGTTTTTAAACCATTGTAAGAACCTTTATTTTTATTATGTTACAGCACAATGTGCATTGCGCATTTACAGACTTGTCTTTTTGCATTTTTTAAAATAATGCGATATAGTTTTCTCACTGTCCGCACCATAACCCTCCTCATATTGACTTGGTTTTAGGGCCGAAACTGCGTTAAGCGGGCGCCCGCGACGGGCAACCGTCGCGCGTCTCCTGGCGTAGACACGCGGCCGGGCTCCGTGAGAACGCGACGGTCCCCGTCGCGGGTACCCGTCGCGGAGACCGGATTTATGCAGTGTCGCTGGTTCAATTTTAAAGGTGTGCATGTACAGTCATGTCGATGGAGAGCTTAATATATTATTACATAGCAAAACGACGACTAGCAAAAAAAAAAACGACAGCCAGGAAGCCTGTTTATTGAATTTAGGTTGCTAGGCGGAGAATTTGTAGTAAAGTTCAGTAAATGAAGAGAATATGAAAACTCATTTTACAAATATTTTAAAGTTTCGATACTGGTCTATGGCGAATTATCTTCGAAACTGGAACCATATTTGAAGGTCAACAATTTAAGAGTAAAATCTGTATTAGTCATATCACCAATGGAAAGGCTGGCAATAACATTGCGCTAAGTAAAAAATCTTTATTTTTGCTCAAGTATATTCATCATCATCATCATCTCAGCCATAAGAAGTCCACTGCTGAACATCGGCCTCCCCCAACGGTCACCGCATCGACCTGTTGGAAGCGGCCTGCATCCAGCGACTTCCTGCAAATGTAGCCAAGTCGTCCGTCCACCTTGTAAGCGGGCGTCTGACATTTTGCTTGCCTGTACGTGGCCTCCACTCTAGAACCTTTCTGAGTCGATCTCGTAGGGAAATACCGAGCATAGCCCTCTCCATTGCTCGTTGAGTGAATTTGAGCCTTCTAATGTAGCCCAAAGTGAGAGGCCACGTCTCGGTGCCGTATTTCATCACCGCCATGTTACCGCTGGTGAACACCGCGCGCTTTACCGCGCGTGCCCCCGCGACGGGTTCCGACGCACGGAGGCGGGCCCTGCGGCGCGGGTGCGGCACGCGCCTCCCCGTGCTGGACGCCCGCGCGGATCCCCGCGACGGAGCACTTTTGTATGAAACCGCGCGATTGCCCGCTTAACGCAGTTTCGGCCCTTAAAAGTCACATGTTTTAAAACTAGTATAAACTAATAATAAATAAGTATATTACGAGTAATACCTGTAACAAAAGAAAAAAAATAAATTTAAACATAACTCTAATTATAATTTTCGTTGTATTAAACGTAATTCAAGCTCATTCTGAAGCAGTTGAATAATTCAGACAATTTGTAAACTATTCAGCATTGTTTATTTATTCGTTTAATAATATTTAATATGTAAAATTCCCAGACTCCTAAGGAACCAAATTAGTTTATCGATTGAGCAAAAATAATGTCTATTTCCATTTAAATCAAACACTTTTTAACAGATTCTATCGTTCGCGTAAATAATGTCTATTTATTTACATTTTGACTAAGCACCGATGAAACAAAACACGAAATATATTGAGCTGGGTAGATGTGGTGATGCGTATGTGGAATGCGGGGGAGCGGTACGGTACTGGTGCAGCATCGAAGGCTGGGGCGACTCGGTGTCGAACGACTTGCACGCAACTACACCAGGCGCAATGCATTTAAAGTACATACACATGCAAGGGTTCTATTATTTTGCCATAAATTGCTAGCACCGTATCTGGTCGCCGGATCCGGTACCAATATACTGGAACGCTAAATGATGCCGGATCCGCCGGATTACCGGATCCGTTTTTCCGGATTGCAATCCCTAAAGGATTGTACTCTCCTTAAGCCTCGCTTAAAGAATGACTGTTCCTATGTGATGATTGACTTGTAGTGTCTTGGTCAAGGCCAATATAGACCCCAGGAACATGAGATCCTGCAAGCCAGCACGATGGATGGATATGAATGATAATGATTTCAAGATTCCATCATCATGGTTTCTACAAAATAAAAGAAAACTATTATTTACGGATTTAACCGCGGATTTGGTTTAACGCTTTCGTGGTCACGGGGTGTCCGCCCCGTAGCTGTAAAGTAATCGAAATACCAGGTTTAAAAAATATTGAAATAAAAGTATAATAGTTTTATTAATATACTATAATAATTTAGTTTTATTCTGTATCTGTATCAGCCCATATACGTCCCACTGCAGAGCACGGGCTTACTCTACAATCGAGAATACGATTGAGAGTGGTTAGGCCATATAAGTCCACCACGCTGGCCTAGTGCGGGTTGGCGGAGTTAGTTTTATTAATGTACTATAATAGTTTTATTGAAATAAAACTATTATTTACGGATTTTATCGCGGATTTGGTTTATTTTTTAAATTTATTTTTTATCTCATCATCAATTCTTCACCTAAAAAATCAACTACTATAAGTATAAAAAAAACAATGTATACAAACCTATATAATGATTGCCGCTGTCCCAAGCTCGCCATTATCCTGTTTCCGATTACCTTCTACTTAGCAACAGATGTGCGCAGACTCTGGAAGACACTTTGCTCAGCATTAGCGGAGTGTCGATGCGTATGACACTAATCAGGTCTCCAATTAAATAGCATTTGCAGTGAGAGCGTTATCTCCCGTCACAGCTTAATAGCGTATGTCCATATACTAGCGGACCAAGGCGACTCGCGAATGTTTCTGCAAAAAGATTTCTTTATTAAAAACAGATTTGAAGTGATTTTTATTATTATTTATCATATAAAATTAAAATATACAATATTTATATTGTATTTAATTGTATCATGTTATATACTTACATATAAAATGAAGCCCGCCGGCTTGTTTTTCTGTCCTCCTGTCTATCTAAACTTGATAAACTCCAGAACTTGCAAACGGATTTTTATACGGTTTAGAAAGACAACAATAGAGAGCGATTCTTGAGGAAAGTTTTGGTATATAATGTAGTATGCTTTTATGTAAAATACCAGAAATAAGGCGATAAATGTTGAAGAGATCGCAGAAAAAATCTTACCAACTAACGTGCCGCGTAAACTAGCAAAGATATACATAGATCACGAATGTACTAGCGAATTCAAAATCTATAAAAATATTACGAAAAAGTCTTTGATAGCATATCTCTATCTCTTACGGTTGACTTACAAAGGACACTTTTATGTTAATTTTTTTATTAAAAACATTACGTTATTTTTAAAGCTATCTTCTTTAGTACAGTATTAATCCTTATCCAAAAGAATTGATGATTTGGTTTAGGCATTTAATGCAGATTACAATTGCCCTGTACATTATATCAATCAAATGAACAGTTTTTGAGATATTGTCGTCAGAAGTAATTAAAAAAGTAATAAAAAAAAATTTTCCAACTCCTATTAATTTTGTTTTATTATTTTAGCTTTTATGATTGATTTAGATGCGGGTTAGGACATGTCAGACATTCTCGGACTCTCGCCAAGCTTCAATTAGTATTGGTGTGTCACACCTAGTGGTGTCATTAAAAAGGAGCGCCACTGTTGATCTTGGCTTACAGGAGTTTCAGTGGCGAGTGTAAAGGTGCGACAGTCTGAACTTAGGCTTACTGCGACTGCGCGTCTTTTCCTTCCACTTAGCTTCACCCCGGCTTTTGGCATCCTCTAGTTGAGAACTCTACCCTTTCTGACTTCTATTGCTTTACCGTCCCCTAGGGCTTGTTATGACTCCCAATTGTGCTCCTTCCTGACACGTGACCAAATGAATAACCAAAGTGGTGTACTCTGTGTGCTAGATAAACGTTATGTATCGGTGCGGGGCGAGGCGCGGCAGGTGAGCCGTCCGCCTGGTCGTTTTTGGCGAATCAGAGGCGCGCAGGTGCCGCGCAGGTGCCCGCCGCGATCTCGGCCGATACGTACAGGCTGTTGATCGATCGCCACTCTCCAACGATATGACTGATGGATAACTTACGTGGATTTTAGTGGCACCATTTGTGGTGCCATTTCCTAATCTAAATAAACGATCGGGAGGAGTTAATGAGACAGAAAGATGACCTCTTATTAGAACATACAACAAGGATTATCCAATTGATATGAAGTTTTTTATTATTTATCAAATTTCACAAGAGATAACTTAAGGAGCACAGTTCAATGGAAGCGATGACGCGCGTAACAACTAGTAACTAAATGGCTTTACCTCGTGTTGCCGGCTAACCGCATTTCCACCGATTACAGGCACGAGTACACGAGATAGAATTACTGGCCGAGTGCGGTTGTATCTAGCCCCAAACACACTGACAGATTGTAATCCAGTTGCATGTAATTAATTACTTCGCCGAACTAGTGAGCCGTGTGGAGCGACTGTCAAATTTATTTAATGTACTCGCTTTTCACAGGGTTCCCAAAATAAACAAAGGCAGCGCCTCCACACTGCTTTGAAACATTCCAACATTTTTATGAATAAACATGTTAGGAAAATGATTTAGTTCAGATCTGGGGCGACAATCTAACTCGGGTAGACGCAGGCTGTATTTATGGCGTGCATTATTATGTTACGCCGGTGGAGTCGACAGATGTACCAGACACATGCGCCCAGAGCCCTCTGCCGGAATCCGACGTTTAATGTCCATATAAAAACATTAAGCGTACTGCACTCGATGTATAATTTTAAATATTTTACTGCGCTTGTGTGCGGGAGCGTGGACTATTGTAATCACGTTGGGACTAATTTAAATGGTTTGATGGTGGTTGTAGTGGAGTCTTAAAGCGTGTCTAATTAAGACAAAGAGCAGTGGAGTGCTTTACGTTATGCACAATTTGCTGAGTTGCAATACAATCACGTCTTCAAATTCGTAATTGTGCCGGGTCGAGAGATGTAGATACTCTCTCTAGATAGCTCTATACCGGGTATCTCAAGACTGCTTGATATACCCTGTATATTATCTCTAAAAAAGCAGTTATAATCAGGCGCATTGTAATAACTTTGTCGTTAATATGAAAAAGCGTGAGACCACGTGGCGATCTTACGAGATGGATAGCCTTGACCGAAGCTGTACAACGCACAAGCGATGTGTCAGGTGCGTCTGTTGTTGTCACGCGAATACCTGCCGCTCAACAACCTGATTAATTGCTAAAAACTTACGTTGCAAAAACGCTTTTACTCTCACAGAGTGCAAGTTAATGTGAAATATGATAAGGAAAACCGTAATAAACATCACCTTAAACGTTTTATTGTCAATAATTTGTTTCTGTACTTAAATACAAATGCATTTTGTTGTTTAATGTTTTTATAAAGACTTATGATTCTTTTATAAGTTTTTACTTATTTTTCTATATCATAAAAGATAAGCGTTGGGTCTTTATTCCACTACACTGATCTAGTATATTGTGCATTACGACTTACGAGTACTTTGAAGTTGATTTTGTTGCAATAATATTGTGTTATATTCCGGAGGGTGCAGAAGCAATATTATCTTCTGATTCCAGTTTGAGTATGAAAGCTCTTTACCTACTAACGTAGGATCTCTCAAATGTTAAGTGATTGGTAATTCTATAATGATTTGAACAAACGTATATTTATGTCTGTAATATTTTATTTCCGATGCAAGGACCACAGTAAGCAGCATATGAGATATTAAAACAACACAATTCAATTCCTCAGTGATTTTATTAAGAAAAATGCACTATATAATAACTGTACCGTAATAATGAACTTTAGAGAGGATATTAGATATTATATTGGTCCTTAGTTAACTGAAAATTTAAATAGACTTATCGAGTAGATTTAAACAGTATGTTAGAGCTTATGAGGTAGGTAGAGATATGCAAATGATATCAGTACATGCATTGATATGAAACGGAATATAAATTATAAACCTCCTAAATATTAAAAAGCTTTATGTTACCCATAACATAAACAGCCATAAATGATGATTGAATTGAGTTGAGGTGAAAACAGTATGTATGTTTGTATGTATGTATGTATATTCATAATCGTGAAGCCGTATTATAAAATGTGAATAATTTTATCACAGGCGGTGCGTGGAATAAGGAAACCAAAAAACTGCGGCCCAGGTAGAGAGGTGTTCGACGGTGCCAATATATTTTTAGGGTTCACTGTAACTTTATTAAATGCGTGCTTGCAACATATTTTAATTCATTAAGAAATCTTTCTGAAAGTAATAACTAATAAGTAATAAATAATCTTTACTAAATGTGTTACTATAAATAATAATTCCTTATTGTAAGTTAAGAAATCACGAGTCAGAGGTATCATTTATCGTATGTGTTATTCTACCCACTTAAGCTATTCACTTCATCATAAAAGACAGTCATTTGAAATGCAAAAAAATATTAATTATCCGTTCTTATTAATTTTAATATACTATGATTAATTTAGCTGCAGGTTAAAACCAATTCTTGCAATATTCCCGGAGAATCGCTGAGTTTAATTTCTAGATATCTACATAATTATTTGAATTCATGTCAATCAGTTGAATGCAAGTATGGGGGAGGGGGATACCATCATTTGTATCACTGCTTCACCTCTAGGGTTGATAATATAACAATATAATATTTTCCTGAATATTATTTACCAAAATAATCTTCCGCATCGTGAAATTCACAGATCCGAGCGAAATTCAGTTGTCGTCGAGGCGATATTTATTATTCAAATAAATATCGCCTCGACGATCCAGACGTGCGGTTTGTTCAGAAACCTCTTAATGCTTGGCACTCCTTGTTTGTGGTGGATATCGTTGCCATTACACAGATACACTTTATATAACCTATTTAGTTTGTGCAAATTTGAATTTGCAGCGTGGTGAAACCTCCGGCTTTCAGTGTCGTTTTGTTGCATACATTTACACATGCTGTACTGTATTACATTTTACAGGTACCAGGTGATATATGTAAACTATATATAAAACGAAACCAAAAAACTATGGTTACCTATTCGTCAGCGTTGTACTTTACACGCACTCACTACACTCTTTTCTATACTTACGTCTCCTACCCCACCTTCTTATCTTACATCTCAATTTCGATACTTAGGCAGTAACCACGATAGGAACCTTCGGTCAACTAAAAATTGTCTTCTTCATTGTTCTTCTCACAACTCAGACTTCATACATTCTTCTTTCCCTATTCAGTCTATACTCCTATGGAACGCACTCCCCCTCGGAATCAGGGCGTCGAGTACTCGCATTAATTTTAAAAGGTCAGTTAAGCAACTTTTACTTGATCGCCTGGCAGAATCACTTTAGTGCGTATTTATCACTTTCCATTTACATTATATTATATATATATTATTTGTGTGTATATATATATATATATATATTTAAATTTATGTGTGTGTATGCATGTGTATGTATATAAATGTGTGTGTGTATGTATACAGTTATATTTATTAATTGATTCAAATATATTTATGTATTACATATTTTATGCGCCTACCGTGCTCTCTCTCTGCACCACCTAAAGGTTGACTGGTAGAGAATGCCTTAGGCATTAAGTCCGCCTTTATACAATTTGTGTATATGAAGCATTAAATAAACAAATAAAAACTATATCTCTACGCGCATATCTCTCATGCATATTTTTTTTTTTTTATCATGGCCTGGCATAGTGGCGGCATTTCACCTGATGGAAAGTGCCAATGCCGCCCAGGCAGAGTATCCATTGGCATCGGACGGCAGTCCCATGCCAATGGAAACAATTATGCCGGCCTGCTTAGGTGCCTCTTCACACCACGGCGGAAGGACCCAGGATTGTAGGAAGGAGGGAACACGTGCGCCGGCAAACAATTCCACAGCCTGACGGTGCGGCACAGAAACGAATTTGAGAACCGTTTGGTTCGCGCCGGGATGGTGTGGACCGTCAAGCTATGGCTTCGCAAGCCAGCACGCGTGGTTCTGGTTAGGAATGGAGAGGAGGGGAGCAAGTTGAACAATTCCTCAGAGCACTCACCGTGATACAGGCGGTAGAACACGCTTAGAGAGGCGACATCTCTCCGGAGTTGTAGCGACTCCAAGTTGCTCGTAACGTCTGCATCATTCACAATGCGGATGGCCCGCCGCTGCAATCCATCCAAGGCATCGAGCAGGTACTGGGCGGATCCATCCCAAAGGTGCGAGCAGTACTCCATACCCGGCCGGACCTGCGCTTTATATCTATAAGCGGCAAAGCTGACCGGGCGTGAAAAACCGACGCACCCTGTTCAGGACTCCAACCCTGCGTGATGTGGCAGATATTACATATCATATCATTAGCGAATTTGCGAGGTGATGTATAAGACATCAAATTAAAATCGTTCTTGTAAATATTTCTCGAAACTTAGGTAAATTACTAGTGTTATTTTTGTTATACTGAATCAAATTATCTTTTCACCCAGTTTGTCCTAGTTTGTAATGCACAATAGTTGTTAAAATAATTATGACGAATATCTTGAATTGTCAGGGCCGATTAATTGATTAGCGAATCACAGCGCGCGGCTCGTGTCGGTATCACTATTCCCGTAATACCTCAATAACAGCTAAATACCAAAATTTCGCTGCTTATTAGTGTTGATTCACGTTATTTCTGGCCAGTTGTATTTCTGTTGTCGCTTCAAACATTTTGTTATCCAAGTCTTCCAATATCCGGATGTTCAACGATAATAATTGGTTTGGTTAATTGAGTTGCTTCTGTAGAAGATCAGAAAGAATAGTTTATTTATATTTATTTATTTCTTAAAGATGAGTTTGTGGTACAAAAGCTAGCTTAAAGTCCATGGAAACTTCATCATCTAGTAAGAGGCAGAACCTTTTTGAACCATTAATATTATAATCTAATCTAACTCTTGGTGGCGTAGTTGTTCGATTCCCAGGCCGGGCAGAGTGATATTGGATTTTTATATTAATTACCAGCTTGGAGTCAGAAAAAAGGTCAACATGGCGATATGATAGAATACAATCCCCCTATCCACTCCCAATTAAGTTCCTTCTTATCCACCCATTTCCTTTTGAACCCTGTTCAATCCGGTTTTCGTCCAGGACACAGTACAGTGATTACTTTAGTAAATATTACTGATAATATTCGTCTTGGAATGGAAAAAGGGCAGCTTAAGGTGTTGACGTACCACCTCTATGCAGACGATCTCCAAGTTTACAATCAAGCTTCCTTGTGGAAGCTAAATGATGCAATTGGGGTCATTAATTCAGACTTGGCTAAGATATCTGAGTGGGGAAATTGCTTTGGACTCAAAGTGAGTATATACAGGGTATATCAAGACTGCTACCGAAAACGAAGCCGGGTGGTAGTTTTAGTGAGTACAAACACAATGCAACTAAAAATTTCGCAAAGAAACGCGACATTAATTTTTAATGATTTTTTAAATATCGTCATTTTTGGGTGGTAAATCCATATTTTTGCTAAAATAATAATTTAAACTGTTTTATACCTTAGAGTATTTATAAATAAAAGGGTATATACTATTATTATAGGAAAAAATGTATTTACCACCCAAATATGGCATTAGGAAAAAAATGACAAAAAATAAATTGTCGCCTTTTTTTTGCAAAAATTTATATTTCATTGTTGTTGAAGTCGCTTAAACTACCACCCGGCTTCGTTTTCGGTAGCAGTCTTGATATACCCTGTACATATTTTTTTTTTCTCGCGGGGAAAATCCCTTTACGGACCATCCCACCCCCGAAGGGGCGAGGGTGTGTCGGACTCACCGGCGCCTTCCGAGCCCAGCGAGATGTTGTGCCGCCCGTGGATGTGGACGGGCGGCCGCTGGGTCGGGTCCCTACCACAATACGCGCCGAAATACCGACTAAAAACCCCGCGTCGGCCACCATCGGTGCACTTGAGAGACGGCCCCGGGATACCGATGAACGGACGCGCCAAGACCGCCTCTTTGTGCACCGCCGCTTAGCGACGCGGCAAATGACGCGTGTTGCGTCACGTCTCGGGGGCCGCCAAGGTAGAGACGGCGATGAGAGCGCTGCGCTCCTCGTCCCAGGCTGGGCACTCCTCCAGCGTGTGCTGGGCCGTGTCCTCACGGCAGTTGCCACAATGGTGGTACACGGCGGATTCCTCCGCTCCGGCTATGCGACACAGGTACGCACCGAAGCAGCCGTGCCCGGTGAGCACCTGCGTCAGCCGGTATGTCGGCGCGCCGTGGCGCCTGTCCAGCCACTGCTCGAGGACAGGTCGCACTGTCGCGACGGTCCTCGTACCAGCACTAGGGTTCTCCAGCCTGGAACGCCACTCCTCCACAGCAGACCTGCGGAGGGAGGCCAACATGGCCTCGACCTCTTGGGGAACCAACCTCTGCCCACGCCCGGACGCCTCCTCTCGCCGGAAGAAAGCCTACGAGAGGGTCCTGGCGTCCAGCACCCAGGGCAGAGTTCCCGCCAATACGCAGGCCGCCTCGTGCGAGACCGTGCGGTAGCCCCTGATTATTCGGATGTCTGCTATCTTGACCTAACCCAAGTTCAACTTGATAAACTTGAGCGGCTCCAAAAATTTTTTATACGATTTATATTTGGTTTGCGCAAATATAATATGATCACATATCTGCTTTTCGCACTAAGCTCAAGTGGCTCCCTATTCGCTTTCGCCGGAATACTCATATTCTTTGTCTTCTTTTTAAGGAACGCTTTGAATTCCTCCACAGCTCTCATTTCCGCGCTTTGAGATCGTCAGAGAATCTAAAATTGAAGACTCCTCGTCACGAAAGTGTTTTCTTCGACGGATCTTTTACGGTCCAGGTTGTTCGCCTGTGGAACACTCTGCCTCTGGCAATTCGACAAGCGCCATCGCTTAATGTTTTTAGAAATAGAATAAAAACTAATTTTCTATCTAAGTCATCGTAATATTTTCTTCTTTTATTCTTCTACGTTTAAATAATTGTATTATTATAAAATGTATATGTTGATTATTATTTTACTTATCTCATTTTTAGTACCCAGGTTATTTAACATTGCCATTATAAGTTACGCACACACTTATTTATCATTATTTTTACTATTTCACATAAATGCCCACTTTCATTTTCGATCCATTCTATGATTTTTGGTGGTCTGAAAGAGATCGCTCATAGCGATAAGACCGCCTATTGTTCACTTATTTGTAAGGTCTCTCTATGTATTTATTTTTCTCTGTAATTTGTGGTGTTCAATAAAGTGTTGTGTATCTGTGTATCTGTATCACAGTGCTCCCTATCAAATCGTTTGATGGAATACGCAAAGCGAAACGTGTGTCTCCTAGTAGCCTCCTCTGCCTAATGGCCTCTGCCTTCTGGTACATAAGAGTGTGAGTTTGTGTTTGTATAATTTAATAAAAATCATCCTAAAATGTAACATAAAATATTACGAAGGTATAGTTTTTTGCTTTTAATTATTATTGGTATGTACATATTTCGATATATTTAATTCTGATAAAGTTATTAATGTAAGTACGAGTAATTTAATGCGTATATTTTCGCCCAATACATTGCACCATACGAGGTAGGCCTTGGTAAACAAATTAATATTCTGCGTGATACGAAACATGTTGCACGCGGATGCGTTGCACACTTGACCGTTTTTTTAATAGAGGAACGTGTCTTGCAGCTGTCTTTAATAACAATGTGGGCTCGGGTATCGGAGCGTGCGCGGCGCATCCACCGCCTAATCTTGTTGCTTTCAAAAACGCCAACATCTGTCTATCCAAAAAAAGGTTGTTGCGCCTTTTGGACCCATTACCGAATGGACAGAGCATTGTCATATATCAATGATTGCTTGCAGCTTTCTTTGTAATTATAATATGTTAAAGATTTTGTGATTATGCATCTGTCAGTGGCACGTGGCTAAATTGGTACTTTTATAGCAATTTGTAGCGTCATAGAGGGCTTAAAGTTTAATTTGTTTGTGTAATGGAATGGTTAGTAAATGTAAATGTAATTATCAAAATGATTGAAGATTTATCACATTTTTTGTCACACCGAGGACTTCAACATTTAAAATACTCAAAATATGTATCTAAATGCTAGGGTCTAAGCAATTTTATAAATTAAAAAACCTTGGATGAAAAACGAAAAAAAGAGAAAGGAAACGTTAAAATTGACAATTGATATTACTCGTATGATAAAAATAACAAGTTTTAAATTATAATATAATTAAATTGGCAAATGTGCAAAAATAATTTAAACTCATTACCATATTATCGTTTCAGTGCGAATTCTCTTGTTTGCCTGATATGCACGACTATTCCATACAAGCAGACTGCATGACCTAAATAAAGCATTGTGTTGAACAACAAACGGAAACTTTTAAATACATTCTCTTTAACTGAATGTTGTTCATTTAAGTAAGTGAAAAGAGCAGACAGTTGTTGTCAAAAGTTAGTAATCTATTTGAAATCTCAATGGGAGCCCGATACAAGTAACTAGGGACTCTTATGTGCGCGGGGGCGACCCCGCGCGGCCTTTTTGACAAAAGCCGGTACTCTGATTAAAAACGGAACGGGGGGTTGAAAAGCCGCGCTCTCGTTGTACACAATAATTTCTCTACGTGCACCATGCATTCAAAGATTGCGGAAGACTTAAGTACGAACAGAACGGGCGAAGGGAATAGAACAAAATGCATTGTTTTATATTGCACCTAAATTTATAAGATTATGCGGGTATTGGTGAAAAGTGGGCACACTTTTTTATCATTTCATGACCCACTGCGGTCATTCATTATTATTTTATAAAGATAATAAATAAATGTATGTAGGTTTTGAATGTTATGAAGAAAGATGAGATAAATGAAGCTTTGCACGAATGACTGGCATGGAACGTTATGTGAAAGACATGAATGAAAGTACTAAAGAAGAGTTGGAGCATGAATGATCTAAGACGTTGAAGTACTGAAGGATGGAATAAGAGAGAAGTTCATGGAAGAACTTGTGGACATAAGATGAAGACGTTATTAAAGACATCGACGACGACTAATCATCGTTTCATTTTGACCCCTAACGGAACTATTCACACATAATACGAGTATGTAGGTACATAAATAAGTACAAACACGAATTCCGAAAGGAACAGGCAGAACTGTCACTAGTTTCAGCCGCATTTCGATCTTATTTTTATCCCAAGATTTAATAGAGGGCGGGGACCAAGAACAACTTGTCAGATATTAGAATATATTCGTAAAAATCTGTTTAATCTATGTATCAAAATCTCTCTCTCTTTTTCCCCAATCGTTGACTCAGTACTGAGTTTCGTGTATCTAAATACAAAATGTAATATTGGTATACTTTTCTACCTCGCCTTCAGGTATTCCTTTCCATTCGTAACATTTAGGCAACTGTATATAATAAAAAAGTTTCCGACCGAGGGCTCGTAACTCTCGATGTAAAAATGTTAAAAACTGTTTTTACCGCTTATTCAAAAAGCCTTTGACACTGAACACTTTATTTGCGCTTGTGTTTGTTGTGATATATTGATCCCGTGCATTGAAAACCTTAAAAGGATGTGTTTCAAAACTCTCTTTGACCTGGCCCTACTATTTATTGGTGAGTTTAAAATGAATAAATACTTTTAAGTTGTTCGCAACGTGAAAGGTTTCGGTGTGATACAATGCGAGTCGCGCAATAATGAATCGATTTACATAGTGTTGCTGGAATCTATATCTGTTCGTAGACCAGATGTGGTCACTGGACTATTTTATGATTAAATTGGGCACACCTTATTTCAATAATAAAGTGGAGATTTGTGGTCTTGACCTTAGAATTTTTTGGTGGATATTTCTTCGATCGCCTTTATTTCTCACTTTTTTTATGATAGGGCGTATTTTGTAACCAGCAACAAAATTCATCAGTTCGAATACTTGTAGGGTTGGTAACAAGTAGTACCGGGATACCACTTCTGTTTGTCTTCGATGGCGAAGGCCCTGTGTCTATGCGGCTTCAGTACGTCTGACTATCTTTTTGACGCTACGCGAGTCATAATGTCGCGAAAATGCATTGTTGTCACCCATTCGGAGTTTATAGCGGCTAAGACAGCAGCTCATTCAAACGACTACGCTGTGAAGACGAACCGTTTTCAAAATAAACCTATCGTAAACTAGAACTAAAACTTCTTTATAATATATTATTTTACTAGTATTGCTCGCGGCTTCGCTCGGGTGAACATAAATTCCGGGATTCGTCTTGCTATTTATTTTTTCAAAATAACAAGTACCATATATTGATTATCCAACAACATATATATTTTTAATTTACTTCAGTTGTTCCTACGATTTTCACGATCACACAAACAAATTCTCCTGATTTATATATTAGTATAGATGAATCACTATAAAAATAGTATTTTTTATTAAATTGTCCTGCATATACGATATAACGCATAAATTATATTGTGCAAATAATGTGATACCTTATTACTTTTAACTGAAAGCGTCCCGAACCGAAGTCCTTAAATCAGCAGGCGGTTTCTACATCACTGCACTACGAGAGCTGTAGAGGTTAACCACGGAGACATCTGTCATGTGGGGCTACGCTAATTTGCCGAAACCGCGACTATCTTTTCATAAAATATTTTTGTTTTTGAAATTCTTGAGGCAGAAATAAACAAGTCAATACAATAAATACACCCAATAGTCGCATACATGGTCCTGAACCCACACTAAGAATGAGGCTTGTGTTGTGGGTATCAGGAACTACGAGAGACTTTTCGGTCTCACAAACACCCAGACCCGAAACAAATACATGTGGGTCACATAAATATTTGTCTCGATGCGGGGATGGAACCCGTAACCTTCCTTTTTACAGCCGGCGTCTCACCAACTGCACCGCGGAGGCTATCAAATGTACTTCACTACATAGTATGAAACAAAGTCGCTTTCTCTGTCCCTATGTCCCCTTGTATGCTTAAATCTTTGAAACTACGCAACGGATTTTGATGCGGTTTTTTAATAGATAGAGTGATTCAATAGAAAGGTTTACATGTAACATCCATTAAATAGTGGAGAAATATTGTTATTTTTGAGGTTTCTAATGTGATGTCGTTAATTATCATTTTTTCCGCTTACATTGCAAACGCAGCCTGAGAGATTGCTGGCTGGAGATTTATTAAAATAATGTTCTATATATTTGTACCCATTGAAAAGGTCTACCGAAAACTCCGCGATGGTATATATCTATCTCTTATGGATATCCCACAATAACATTTTTTTGTCATTTACTTTTTACGACGAATAATGGCTAATTTTAACCAATACAGCATTAATCCTTATCCAATTAAATAGCTTAAATATATTGTTGACTTAATATAGATCTATATGGTCCTTTACAGCACAAGATTTAAATGAATATTTTCGAAGATATTACAGATTTAAAATTGCGGGACGTAGCGGTTGCGGTACTGGCCGGCCCGGGCGTTGGCAGCGTGCCTATATAGGAAGGAAGGTTTATATGTATAATATTAATACGTACATATTATTGTACAGAAATCTATTTGTACCCGGGCGAAGCTGGGCCGGGCCGCTAGTTGTGTATACTTGTCTTCAAACAGAAGTGAGTAACTTTTGATGTGATCCGGTCGGAAATAAGCTGTAGCTTGTCAAAGTACTGGGGATTAAGATACTTGAGGTGTGTGCAGTGTACATACATAAACTCGTTCCTTCCTCCCTAAATGTTTAGGCAGTAGTGCTACCAAGACATCCATTTTTCGCTTTGTATATTCCGCATCGCGATATGATAGCCTATCGCCATATCGGTTCCCAATTTATGACTTCAGACTGATAATGGATTTAATAAATTATTTTCTATTTCATTTCATTTTTTATAATGAATAGAAAAATCCAATATCACTGTCCGACCCGGGATTCGAACCCGAGACTCCAGCGATGTAACTGTACCAAAGAACAACTTGTTTAAGTAGGTTAAATAAGTTATGATTGTTGTGCTGATAGCCAAAAAGTCAACATGGCCGTTTCCACAATCTAGCTAATTTACAAAAACAATCAATGAAAATTTTGTCAGGATTTTAATCATCAAACAAGATAATTTCTCACTTGTGTATCGAAAATTGAATACGGAAAGTAGTTTTGAAAGATACGTTACAGAGTTGATTAAAACCGAACTCGTGTGCTGGTCCATTCAAATCAACAAAATAGCAATCGATATATAATGGACTGAATACTCGTCGATATAATATCAGCCGCATTTCACGAGCGGCCAATTAAAACATATAAGCATTCATACACGGTGGAGGTTTGACCAGTCCTGTCTAGTGGTTTAGTATTACAAATGCGGGCTCTATATGTGAATTGTGCAAGTTTGTATGTTCAGCTGTAAATTTCCAGATATGTAGTTTTCATTACTCGATGAAACTATTATTTTAATTTCGAGTAAAACATTCCAAAGAGACGATAAGATTTTTGTACGATAGGCCAGCGTAGTGGCCTAAGGTAAAGCCTAAATCTCTGAATCGATGTCATAAACATAAAAAATCAAGCTAAGCAGTGGAAAATTTATTAAAAAGCCCAGGTCTCGAGTTTGCATCTCGGGTCGGGCAAAGTAATATTGGATATATTTATTTATTTATTCCGCCCGGAGTCAGGAATTTGAGCCCGATGGCGATAGGCTCGTACCCTATCACATCATGGGGCGGAGCACGTAAGGTAAATGTGTGTGCTGGTAACACTTCTGTCTATTCCTTTGGGAAGGGCGTGAATTAAAAATATTAATAATAATAATAACACCCAACAGTCACATACCTAGTCCTGACCCCACATTAAGATCGAGTCTTGTGTCGTGGGTATCAGGAACTACGAGAGACTTTTCGGTCTCACAAACACCCAGACCCGAGAGAAATATTTGTGGGCCGCACAAACATTTCTCTCGGTGCGGGGATCGAACCCGCGGCCTCTCGTTTCACAGGCGGCGTCTAACCGCCTGCGCCACGGAGGCTGTCAAATTGATGTATATATACAGGGTATATCAAGACTGCTACCGAAAACGGAGCCGGGTGGTAGTTTAAACGACTTCAGACACAATGGAACAGAAAAAGTTGCAAAAAAAAGCGACAATTTTTTTTTGTTATTTTATTCCTATTTCCATATTTGGGTGGTAAATACATTTTTTTCCTAAAATAATAGTGTATGCCCTTTTATTTATAAATACTCTAAGGTATAAAAGAGTTTAAATTATTATTTTAGCAAAAACTACGGATTTACCACCCAAAAATGACGATATTTAAAAAATCATAAAAAATAATTGTCGCGTTTCTATGCGAAATTTTTAATTGCATTGTGTTTGTAGCCACTAAAACTACCACCCGGCTTAGTTTTCGGTAGCAGTCTTGATATACCCTGTATCTAATATGGATTATAAACAGAACAAAGTAAACCAAAACGAAATTCTAATACTTTTCCTTTGTAACGGCGGGATAATTAAGCGTGTCATTACCGCCCAAACTAGCTGAAGTCTGTACTTGTTGGGCTAAGTTGGTAACAAAGTTGGTCAAACATAATGACCACGTAAAATAGCGAGAGATTAAGTTCGAGACTTGTTGAAGGTTATGAACAATCGATTGGCGTCCAGACGTAAGCTTCGGACGTAATCCTATTAGTTTGAAGACTAAAAGTGCAAATGTTTATTGTTTGTATTCATTAGTTTCGATTTGATGCGGTAAGGCATGTATTTCCCCTCTAGCAGCCAAGAGGAATACTTTATACTCCGACACGAAGTTCCAATGTTCGGGCGTTGAACGTCAATACGTACATCAAATATGAGATTTCCAGTTTTGAAAACCAATACTATTCTTTTTTTTTTTAACTTTATATACAAATATGTACATAGGCGGACTTAATGCCAGAGGCATTTTCTACCAGTCTACCTTGAGATGGTGCTGAGAATACAGAGGTAGGGGTACATATGTTTATTTGATTATTGATGTTGTTTTATTCCTATATAAATACATAATATTTATAAACAAATATATGAATAAGTATATACTTACATACTATGTAAAACTATATGTTCAAATATACATAATTAGTATAATATATATACACATAAATAAATATATAACAATACATACGATGACACACTACTGTGATGATTCAGCCACTCTATCCAGCAACAAATCCCGAACCTTCTTTTTAAACACGAAACGGTTCATGGACGTCCTGATTTCGAGAGGGAGCGCATTCCAAAGAAGAATAGATTGTATTTAGAAGGAAGAATGTAGGAAATTAGAATGATGGGGGGGGACACTTTAAAAGAAGGTTATTTGAGGAGCGAAGATTACGCTCATGACTTGCGCCAAGAAACTGGAAGTGGGTAATGAAATAAGAAGGTGGTGTAGGAGACGTTACAATACTGAAAAGAGCTGTAAGGGCCCGCAAATTTCGCCGTTGACGAATTGGTAACCATTTCAGTTCAGTGCGATGTGAAGATACATGGTCATATTTGCGAAGGTTAAATATGAATCGAATGCAGTTATTGAGAAGGCGGTCCAGTTTGTGAAGAAGATCTGCATTTAGGTCGAAATAGCATACATCACCATAGTCAATCAGTGGGAAGATTAAGGTCTGCACAAGCATCAATTTCGTCTTAGAGGAAAGAAAGTTTTTAAGGCGATATAGAACACGAAGGGCACCGGTGACTCTTTGGCAAACAGAGGAAACTTGTACCTGCCAGTTAAGTACGTTATCTATAATAAGTCCAAGGTCTTTAACAGATGACGACCACGATATAATTGTGCCGTCAAATGTAAGTGGTGGTACAGACGAAAACTCAATGCGATTTATCAGGCGCTGGCTGCCTATGATTATGGCCTGGCACTTATTAGGGTTAACTGTTATCCCAAACCTAGTAGACCAGCCCCTAATGTACTCTAAGTCGGTGTTCACTTTTTCAATAGCTGTGGACAAACAATCTACACTTGCATGGGCATTAAGCTGTAGATCGTCGGCATATAGATGATACGCACATGAAAGGTCTTTGGTTATGAGATTAATGAAAATTGAAAACAATAATGGAGAAAGTATTCCGCCTTGAGGAACGCCAGAATCAAGTGCACACCAGTTCGACGAGGACTTGTCTAACCGCACTGATTGCTGTCGACCTCGAAGATACGAAGAGAGCCAGTCCAGTGCTCCGGAAGAAATCATTAGACGGGACAGGATGGAAAGGAGGATATCATGACTGACCGCATTGAAGGCATTAGAAAAGTCAATCAAAGCGAGTACGGTGACCTTCGTGTCCTCCATACCAGCCCTGATGTCACCAGCCACTTTGAGGAGTGCGGTGTATTCTCTATGAAAATTATCACACAGTTCAAACTTAGTCTAAGATTACGACGTATGATATATAAGAACATGTTGTAAATTATTTTGGGAATAACCGTACAGTTTTTAGTTTCCGTGGTGCAGTCGGTTATACGCCGCTTGCGAAACGAGAGGCCGCGGGTTCGATCTCCGCACCGCGAAATGTTTATGGAGCCCACAAATAAACTCATTTGCAAAAAAAACGGGCACCTAAGCAATAAACCATTTCAAATGTTACTATTGGTTTGTTTGATAATTATAGGTAGTTTTACTTTCACAATTTTGTAAATTAATAAGCAAATAATCGTTTTCGTCAGTATTATCATAAAATTTTGATAAAATTTATGGGTTTTAATGCTAAAGTTCACTAGTAGTGTATGCTCGCTAGTAGTGCATATGCTCGTGAAGTAAAAGTTAACAAAGATTTTGTTTGTTTTTTCTTTAATAAAGTAAAAGCAGATAAATATTTAGTATCGAGTGTGACCCCCTCTAGCTGATATCACAGCTTGAATTCGTCTGGGTATGCTAGCGAGGATATCCCGGATACTTGCTTGCGGAATACGTTCCCACTCCGCGGTAATCACATTCTTCAGCTCTCTGATGGTCTGCGGAGCCGGTTGTACTGATCTCACGCGTCGTTTCAGAACGTCCCAGACATGCTCTATAGGATTGAGGTCGGGACTTCGAGCTGGCCAATCCAAACGACGAATGCCGACCTCTTGCACATACGCTTCCACATCGCCAGACCGGTGGGCGCGAGCGTTGTCGTCCATAAAAATTGAGTCTTCGCCTAAAGCGGCCAATGCGGGTTGTGCATGAGGAATTAGAACTTCCGTTATGTATCGATGTCCAGGCAGTGAGCCGTTTTCAATGAAGACTAACTCTGTACGATCCATTGAATTTATTCCTGCCCAAAACATAACAGAGCCCCCACCATAAGGTGTGATTTCTTCAAAACAAGCCTCTGCAAAGCGTTCTCCTCGTCTTTGTAGCACTCGCCGACGTCCATCTTCACCGAACAGAGATATCCTGGCTTCATCGGAGAACAATACCCTATTCCAGTCTTCTTGAGTCCATGACTCACAATTTCGAGCAAACCTAAGCCTGGCAACTCTGTGCTCACGGAGTAACTTAGGGCCGCGGGCCGGTCGATGACTGCGTCTATTGGCCGCGAGAAGCCTTCTCCTGACCGTCCATAGACTAATATGCACATTTTTACTTCTTCGAGGTTGTTCTTAAGGTCCACATACGAAGACTTGCGATTTCTCAATGCGCGACTCACAAGAAAACGATCATCCCGTGGTTGGGCACATGGTTTTCTTCCAGAACCAGGCCTTCTCTCGACGGAACCGGTGTCTTGATACCGCTGCCAGGTCCTTTGAACCGTCGAGCGACTCACACTTAGCCTCTGAGACGAAGCATTGGCTGCAACCCTCTTCGAGCAGCGCAATAATTTTGGTAGCTTTTACCACTTTGTCTAACATTATTGAGACAGCTAAACAGCAATAAATGAGCTTTGACAATTAAGAATATGAAATAAATTCATAAAAAATGACTAAAAGTTATCAAAACCGATATTATCTTTTGGAACTTCGCACCAAAAATGTAGGATAAAAAGTGGTTTTCTGTAAAAACGAGTATCAAACGAAAATTTGAATTTAGAACGTACTGTTTTAAACACCACGGCATTTTTAAAACCGGCCAGTAACATGTACAAATGATTGAAATCATTTTGGTACCGTATTTTTTTAAAGAAGAATTAAAATCCAAACCGCCCGTTTTTTTGCAAATGAGTGTATTTCTTTCGGGTCTAGATGTTTGGGAGACCGGAAAGTCTCTCTTATTCCACAAGCTAAGAGATGAAGCCAGATAAAAAGACTTTCACTCGATCTTAAAAATAGACAAGTTAATGGAAAAATCTTGACTGTTGAGTGGAAGATTGATTGCGTTACAATTCCCGAATTTCAGGAAGAAAGTAAGTTAAGCGAGCATTCATCAGATGCTAACATAATCCCGGTGTGATTGGAGTCGACATGTCAATGTCATATGAGAGCTTGTTAGAGAGTCCCTTTGAAGCGGCGCCGCGCCGTCGAATCATCGCCTGCTGCACACTTATAATTATAAGCCGTATCTTGCGTTTTGCATGCAGAGTCGAGTGCATTTCTTGTTATGAAATGTAATGTTCGTTTGTTACGTAAGGGCAAAGCTGAAATAGCCTAAACGCTACGTTTAAACAATCTGTGTAATAATTATATAATATTATCCCAATAAAATAAAATAAATAAATAACACCCAACAGTCACATACATAGTCCTGATCTCACATTAAGATCGAGTCTTGTGTCGTAGGTATCAGGAACTACGAGAGACTTTTCGGTCTCACAAACACCCAGACCCGAAAGAAATATTTGTGGGCCGCACAAACATTTCTCTCGGTGCGGGGATCGAACCCGCGGCTCGTTTCACAGGCGGCGTCTAACCGACTGCGCCACAGAGGCTGTCAATTGTTTTTGTTTTTTTCTTATCACAGGTTAGAACTTATTTTTCTGAGAATTCGTCATCCCGAAACATAAGGTGTTAGATCTTTTACAATTAGGTGCCTAGTCATTACAATAGCTGTAACGATTCTTCAAAGAACGCTACAGCACAACTTATTCACTACTGCTTAAAGACAAATAGACAAAGCAGTGGTATGTAGTCACTAAAGCTCCCATTACAAGGGGCGAGTTTATCGCCTTGAAGATGCGATTATTGCAAAGGATTAAAAAAAATCCTCGCATAAAAATTTATCAAACACGAAAATGTAATGAAGGCTATACCATATGATAATGACATACGATTCTCGCCGCGAGTATTTCGCCTCGTTTAAATGCGGGTTAATAAGATAGCCTCTTGCATATCTTTCGGACCATCATCATCTACCATGTAAATAAGGTTGGTAGAAAAATAATCTTGCTGACCCAAGCATGACGGAAAGTTTTCCTGGGAAATGCTTCTATTTTACTTTTAAGCATAATATAGCATTTCAAAGTCGCGGAAAAACAACAAAGTGTAATATAATAGTGTGCATTGTCATAAAATGCAGTAGCGCGGCGCACATGCCGTGGGAAATCAACTATCAAATTGATCAGTTTCCATGGCTTCGTATCAAATTCCTCGCTGATTATTTATTACAGTTTATAGCTTGATTACTCGCGGACTCTCCAGCAAGAGGGGTAGGGTACGGTGCGGGAGGGATTTGTATTGCTTTTTATTCGACCTGTATCTTATATTGTTAGAATTACATTTTAGTTTACATGATTGAAAAGCCCATTAAAACATTTGTACAATTGAATAAAATAGGTTCAATACATGAGTGTGTGAAAGCACATTTTTAAAATGTATCCTAGCATCTAGGCTGTTAGTTTCAGTCTACATTTATCAACAGGCAAATTACTAGGACCGTCGTCATATAACAAAAGACAGTTACAAGTGACGCGCTGTTGCATTCCACCCCAGCTTGTTATTACCGGCTCACTCGGAGGGTCGCGGTCAACATGTAGTTCTATATATACAGGCAAAGTTTCCGCGGTACCATTGTGCCACAGCGATTGAATTACGATGATCAAAGTTTCTCGTTGTTATTCAAGTCCTTTATTAAATTCCGATTAGTTGGTCGGCGATCAAACGCGGATACTTAATTCCTGATATTGAATTCTGCCTTGCATTCATATTTTTATTCCCATAAAGTAAATCGTACGATTGCGAAATTAATGTGATATAAGTAATTTGCGCACGGTACCAGACTACGTGTATAGGTTATAAAACGTGGGAGCCAGAGTTCCATCCTCAGGCGGGCCTATAGATACACTTTACGAGAAGGCTGTAGTAGAATAATATTTTAAGTAATTTTCTGATATCAATAAACTTCTTGTTATTATGAAAATACTATCTTCAACAAAGTCCAATACTTTTTCCACTTATATTAATTGGTACTTGTGAAAAATGTTGCTTCCTTTTCTTCAAAGTTGGCAAAATAGATTCTTAACTTCCACAACAAAAGTCAATATATCCTGACCATCCCATATTATGGTAATCATTAGATAACAAGCAACTCTTTGTAGTGCAAGGTTACGTCGATGCGATGAGATCGAGAGCGCTCCTCAGTCTTATTTTAACCAGATTCTGAAGAGTTACTGTTCATCGCAGTTTTTATTGCAAAATGCAATTTTAGTTTGGATGTGATTTACTTGTTAAAGGATTTGGTGTGTGCTGAAGTAATGGCCTCTTGGTGGTGAGACGTCATTAGCTTAAAATATTTATAATAAATGAAAAACATATAATATAGAAATGTAGGTGGCAGGCCGCCTTTTTCTGCCCTCCTATTACAAATAAATAAATAAATATACCCAACAATCACATACATAGTTCTGACCCTACAATAAGATCGAGTGTTGTGTCGTGAGTATTCGGAACTACGAGAGACTTTTCGGTCTCACAAACACTCAGACCCGAAAGAAATATTTATGAGCCGTACAAACATTTCTTTCGGTGAGGGGGTCGAACCTGCGGCCTCCCGTTCTAAAGGCGGCGTATAACCGTATGCGCCACGGAGGCTGTCATTAGCTGACATTTGGCAGGTTGTCCAACATGCAGGAATTTTTTGAAAAAGAAAATGATATAATTATACTGTAATTATTGATTATTATTTTTATTATGTATTATTGATTTCCACTAAAAATCATTTTGGACGGATTATAACTAAATATACTTTCGGTTACCAACGGAATTTAAAGTAATTTGTTGTTAATTAATTAGTTCAGTTTTCACTAATATACCAAGGCTACCTAATATCTACGTTTTGGGAGATGTAAATGTATGACAGTTCTCCCTCTATAAATACTTTAAGATCATTTGTTATGTGCATTTCCAGAAAATTTTAATAACCCCTGTATTATATCGCTGTTTAAGGGACGATTAAGTCGGTTTATAGAGCACGCTACATAGATAGTCACCATACAGTCAATATCGACTTATAAAATCCCTTTTCATAGGGCTATTAAAAAAATATACCAAAAGGCCTGATGTAAACAGACTCTCCTTTTAAAATTATGTGCGCGGTATTTTTATTAGCGGTAATGAAAGATGACCAAATGACTCGCCTGATGGTAAGCGTCTCTTTTTTTAATAATAAGGGTCAAGGTAAGATCTTTATTGTATATTATTTTATAATTTATATAATAGTAATCCACATTACATTCATATAACACATATACTTGTATAAAGGCGAAAGTTTGTGAGTGTAAAAGTGTGTTTGTTAGTGTGTTCTTTACATTCAAACTGTTATTTTGATGAAATTGAGTAAAAAGATAGCTGAAACCCTGGATTACCTCTTAGGCTAACTTTTATCTCGACAAAAATGTTTGATTTTAAGAAAAAAGTTAATATAGATTTTCGTTTCTTTTTCTAATATTCATTATGATTTTCAAGTGTGTGGTGACCTGTTGGTTACAGACCAGATGCGGCTGCCAACATGTTCCCGGTGGTCGCGGGTCCAAATCCCAGGGGACTTTTTGGAGTCGTGTGTGTATTGATAGTCAATCACCACGCACTATAAAGCCGACGGAAAACATCGTGACGAAACCTGCATACCATAGCGATTTGTAAATATTTTTATAGGATGTAAAGTCCGCCAAATCGCACAAGGCCAGCGTGGTGGACTATATGGCCTAACTACTCTCAATCGTACTCTCGATTGTAGAAGAGGCCTATGTCTTGCAGTGGTATGTGTATGGCCTGAAACAGATTGAAACTTCACTTTTTGATTCGTTTAACAACAATAGATATTCTGTTGTGTTAACATTGTTTTGTTATACGGCTGCAAGCGGCCCGCGCTATAATGGCTACGAGCACAAAAGTTATGCCATTCTCCGTTCATATAATTTAAGTAAAACAGCGGGTAACACCGCGGGGCGCAGATAGTTATTTATGTAGTAATGTTAACAAACCCGTCACAATACAGGATATTTGCAAGTAAATTTTGACAGCTACACAGATGAAGCAAACTTGTTCCGAAAGCTACATACTGTTGCTAACTTTGTCTGCAAATTCGGAATACTTTTAGATATGACATGTAACTTTTACAAAGTTAACAAACTGCTTTCGTGCAACTATCATTATAACATTTTTGAATGGATTTAAATGTATTTTCTAGCATTGCATCCATTACAGACTGAAGAGAAGACTGAAGACTAAAGAAGAAGGGGGGAGGGGTGGCAGACGGAATGCCTAATATGCTAACTATATTTCGGTGATATAATTTTCGTATTTATCCAGTACCAACAAATTCATATGAGATTATTCCAACTAACTTAACATAAACATCGTCCCGCCAAAGAAAGGCGCGTCCCCGCCAAGGAAATTCCAGTCCAGGCCATTAAGACGTGCATGCAACCTACCCAACCACTAATAAGGGGACATATAGATGATCTTTATCCAAAAATTGTTGAAGCGGAATTGGAATAATTAGAGCCACGCTATTGTTAGTCATCAGCTCAGCATCAATGGCAAGCTCGTCCGGGGCGTTATTGTCTCAGATGAGATCGACGTGAAGTGACAGATTTGCTGTCTCGTTTTCTTTATTATCCGTTCCTTTCCCAATTTCGCCGGCAATACATTTTTGCTCCAAGCGTTACGGACGTAAAAACTCAACATAGGATTCGAACACAACACCTCACAATACCTCTATATGGGCCGACGCGATGGAGCGAACAAACAAATATTATGAGTACACGTATAGTTCATACACATATTATATGATGGTAAGTGGCCATTGGGAATTAGGCAAGATTAGTATACGCAAGTGAAATAGGTAGAGTTAAGACTTTGTTTTGAGCTATTTTAAGGTTGCAGGAAGACGCTGGATGCAGGCCGATTTCAACAGGTCGATGTGGAAATGTTTGGGAGAGGCCTATGTAAAGCAATGGATTCCTTGTTTCTAAAGAGAAGGAGGATAGATTTTATTATTATGCCCTAATTAACGATAAGATTAACCGAAATACAATGTAGTATAAATATAGCACCTCCATATTTGTGTCGTCCAATTACATAATTATTCCGGCTTATTTAAAGAGGAATGGTATACAAATACTGAACATGCAAGGCACAACGCGTTGGTCAATATGACCCACTGGCTACCATCGCATGCGGTACTTACTAAAAAGGTCCATTGCTGTCCTCCCACCGTTTCAAATCGCTGGTAATGTCACAGTCTGCATGATAGTTCAGACATTGGTACACTGCGCGACAAAAGTATAACCCACACCTCTATTTTTTTTCCATTTACTTTAAAACTAAATATAAATAAATATATTACTTACGCGCCAGCATTGTTCACTCGATTCTAATACTATGGTATATATATTATTGGTATATATTATGGTATATATAGTTAGGTTCCGATGCTGCTTTGTTACCAATGTTCGTTACGCAGCGGCGTGATTGTTGGTTTGATGGCGCGACAAAAGTATAACCCATTAGTCTCATTGGCTTAAGAAGGTCGGTGCACTGAACATGTCAATTCATGTTTATACTTGTTTTGAGTAACTCATAAGTTCTTACGCATAAATAAATTGTTTTAGTTAATATTTGTCTAGTTTTTCTTTAAAATGCCACGGGGAAAACACTTGAACGAAACTGAGATTGATATAATTAAAAAATTACATTCTGAAAGTTATACTAAGGCCAATATTGCAAAAATCATCAACAGAAGTCATAGTGTTGTGCGATTTTTTTTAAAAGATCCTGAAAACTATGGTAAAAAAACGGACAGGTCGACCGTGAGCAACTACACCACGAGAAAGAAGGTCAATTCTAAGAGTTGCTTCCAATTCTACGCTTACCGCAAGATAAATCGCAACAGAAGCTGGTGTTAGTACTAATTTAAGAAATGTTCAACGTATTATACGTGAGTGTGAACGTGTAATACGTAAGAAATTACTGAAAAACCGCCGTTGTGTGATAAACGATATATAGCAGTAATAGACGAACAAACTAACTCTCATGCAAGGCGGATTGCTGGTCCTAAATTTATTTTTCAACAAGATAATGCCAGTATTCATCGAGCAAAGATAGTTAAAGACTACTTTACTGAAAAAAATATTCAAGTTCTTGAATGGTCAGCGTATTCCCCTGACTTGAACTTAATTGAAAATTGTTGAAGAAATTTATCACAAGCTGTCTATCGTGGATCAAGACAATTTACTTCTGATGAAGAGTTAAAGAAGGTGATAGTTGACGAATGGCAAAATATAAATCAAGACATAATTAAAAAGCTATATGACAGTTTACCGGACCGAATGATTGAGGTGATAAGTAAAAGTGGTGGATCTACTAAATATTAAATTATATGAATCACTATTGTTCATCTGGGGGCGCGGCCGAGCCCCCTCCAAGTCGAGCTAAAAAGTGGCATGGCCGTAACATCCTTTTCTCGAAGCAATTCAGACCATTTTCAACCCCCTATAACTTCGTTGTGGCTAAAGCATGAAGCTTGAATTTTCAGTTACGTCGTTTATTTAAAACGTAAAGAATTTTTAATATTGATATGGTAATAACTAACGTAATAACTTTATATAAAAGGTCCCTTAAGGACTAAATAAATTAATCGACTTGGACATGCATCTCACAACTTTTTGCGGTAGAAAACCTGAGCTGCGAGACTTGGATTTTTTTTACAGGATGTTTTTGATGGGATTACATTTTACTTGAATTTTTATTTAAATTTCATTACCTGGGTTATACTTTTGTCATACTGCAAAACTCAATCGGCCTCATTAATAAACTCGGATGAGCGAAGGATTAACTTTAGGCATTGGGCTAGTGAATTCAATCGATTATTATGAATAGCTAGATAGTAATGACTATATTTAAAAAAAATCTGTATTCTTCAGCCTGACATGATAATCCGGTTATGGCAATCCACTGATTTTAAAAGTAAAAGGAACGGTCAATATAAATTGGTCAATTTTAAAGGTTTTGGCTAAAATTTAATCCCTCGCTCATCCGAGTTTATTAATAAGGCCCAATATCATTTGTATTTTGTTAATTATGCATATAATAAATAATGTATTTATAGCATAATAAACTTACTAATACCCAAATGTTGTGCATTTAGTAATATATCTATAAAACTATAATTCTCTATCTGATATGAAAAAACTAGGTGGTGGGTTATACTTTTGTCGCGCAGTGTACCATCAAGGTCAATCCGACTTTTTTATAACTTACCCATAAGGCTGTATCATTTGAGAAAATTTGCTATGTAGGTTAACAAAGTATTTCCGTGGCCTAGTCCTACTCGTATTATTGCCAGTGGTCTTTTGCAGGTCGCCGCAAGACGTTGCCTCAGGGTGCTCCTGACGGCAGCGCGGGTATAAGTAATACGAAGTGGACTCAAAGAAGGATAACTTAATACATACTGTGTACAATCTGTATTTATTAGTATGCTCTCGAATTTCTAAGCAATTTTCGTTTAAATTTATTCTATTTAAGTATAAAAATATATAATATCAGTGTTAATGAAAGTTTCCGAGCTTAATCGTGACATTGAGCTTAATCGTGGGCGGGAAAAGCCTATCATCTTTAGTACAACATTGTAGAATTTATTAACAATTTGATGTATGTTCAGATACGGCCAACTTGTCACCTTCAATATTCCATCAATTAGTCTATTTAGGTAATTGTGTCCTTATTAAGCTTTGGGTATTAAGTGTGCGTATCATTGAGCGATTATGTGATAAAAAGTTATCTGCTGTCCCAAGTTGTCGGAACAGGCTGCGGCTCCGGGCTTCGGGACAACTGTTGATCGCATCTGCGCCTTCGACGCACCCTGCGGAACTTATAACAGGGCCGCCGCAGAGCGCGCGAGCATTCCACTCGCGGAGTCCGACCGAGGCGCACGCACTCGCCACCCCGCGGAACTCAATCGGAACTTACAACGTGAATATGCAGTGCCGCGTGCTAAGTGTTTTACTGACTTTCGCCCTTGTTTGGTGGGGAGATGCGGCCGAGCTGAAGATCAAGGAGGAGCTGCAGGCCATGGCGGAGCAGATCGAGATCCTGAAAACCCTACATCTCACCGACATCACCCGCATGAAGATCGAGATCGAGGAACTCAAGTAAGTGAACAGTTTCGCTGATGAGCGAATCTCATTTTCGGAATTCTTCTGACGGCATTTTTAATATTTTTTAAAGTTAATTTGTTTGCGCTGTGATTGTCCAGGCGCCGCCGGTCAGAAAAGTTCTGTAAGCTGGCTGGAATGTGCGCGTGTTAAAGCTACTTAAAGCTTTTTGTTCGCACAATTATTAAGCGACGAGGAAGAGTTAACTCGGCTTGGCGTTGTTGTAACTTTATTTACTGGATTAAATCCCAACTTTGCGACCGAATTTTTAACTGTCTGCTGTTGCGAATTCTTTACTTTTTGTTTTCCTTTTTAGAATCTTATAAACATTAAATTTTCTTAGTTTGGAGTCATCAAATAATTTAATAATTTCTGTGGTAGATTATTTATTTAGTATTCTTTATTTATCAGATTATTTTTGTGAAAAGATATTTTTTTAAATGTAATGTTAAATATACTTTTTATGCTCTTTAATTATATTTTTTAAATTGTATCAAATCTGGGTTAAACGGGATTTCGAATGCATAGTATCTTTAAAAAGAAATAACTTTCTGTATTATAACTGTATTGGTAAAGTTAACAACAAATATTTAGTAACATTTATATATTTATTTATATTTTACTTATCATGTATTTAACATTTCCTTACATTTAAAACTGAAATATTTATTCTTGTTCCATTTATTTTTATTATACACTGACGAATTAAGTACACAGCGACGTTTAATAAATATTCCTTTCAACGGATCACTTATTCATTTTTCAAATAGATAAGCGAAGGCAAACGCGTTCCATTCAACGCAAAATCTAAAAAAGATGCATGTATGGAGCGGGCAAACGTGATGACAAACGTGCTGTAATAAAAAGAACGGAATCGTTTTCGAGCAGGTGGCCTGTGGGCGAGCGACGGCGATTTGATACAAAATAAAAGAGGGATGTCTTTAAGGCGGGGAGGCTGGCACACGCACCGTTTCTTGTTAAGGGCTCTTTCGTACGCTCATTAAGGATGTTAAGGGCCTATAGCAGTAATTAGCGAGATTTGTCTACTGATTGTTGTCGTATTCTATTTTGAATGCTTGAGAATGGAATCAGAAATTTCCGCACGTGTTAGTCGTAATGTTTGTTTCCGCGTATTTAATGATACACCGGTCAAAAAATTAACATATTATGGGTTAAATTTGTTATGCTGCTGGCATTTAAGTTTTGATTTTTTTAAACAGATTGTCGATGTTTTATCGGTTTATCACAACGTTAACAAAGCTTTTTATATTTAAACAATCTAGCATTGTTACAACTAGTCGGCACGCAGGCCGGTCGAAGGATGCAAGGCGTTTACAGATCATTCGAAATATCCTAATTTAGATTGGCGGTATGCGCGCGTATATCTTACAGTACAGATATGATCTCAATATGCATTCATTCACGCTATATTTGATACAGATCGATTTATAACAGACGTTTCAATTAGCATTTTTCAAGCGATAGGAATTGGATTTTACTATTGCGCGATTAATGAAAGATGTCATTTGCAAATAGAGGGAGATTTTCATTAATAAACAATTGTCTAAATAGATAAATGTTGGCTTACAAGAAGAAAAAAAAAATTATAATCCTTATTATTTTATACTCGTATTCGATTTTACAGTAGTTTTTATCAGAGTTAAACATAAAAAGCGGTAGGATTGTATTGATGAAATTGCGTAAAAATCCAACAGCATTACTCATTATTAATAAAATAAAGATTTTACATTCGAATTCATGATCTCGCATGTCAATTTACCAATGAGGAGAAAAATACACACTGAAAAATTGAGCAAAGCTGGCAAAATAATTCGGGAATAAAAAAATATTTCATGCAAGCGTCAATCCGTGTGTCGGTTAAACAATCCATCAGTTAACAGCATGCCCGAAACTGATTCCGTCCCACTTTCCATCACAGAATGACGTTGACACACTTAAAACATATTCTTTTTCCTTCCCTTTCGGTTTAGGAAAAAGCCTGTTTTCCGAAGCTTTTATCAATGACTCAATCAATGACGAGTGACAATTTTACTTCGCTATAGAACGGAGATCCAGGAACTATAGGTCTATTATAAGATAGTTATTATTAAATTATCGGCTGTTAAAAGTTTATAGTAGCCATAAAAGTTATTTCAAAGAACAGCTTCAACCATATTCTTATATGAAACGCATAATGTATCAAATTAGAAGCTAAAATGTTTATTCGCCTCTAACAAAAAATACTGATTGAAATCTCTTAAACATCTTTGGTCAGTCATCAATTTGAGATTCCAGGCGTACCAGTGCAAATAACTTAATTAGGTCAAATTAGACGCATGCCGTTAGAGATTGCAAAGTTCAATGGCGGAAATTTTGGCTCATTTTTCATGACCTCAAGTCTGATCGATGACGTTATTACCTCATCATCATCATTTAGGGCCAACTGCATCAAACAATTCTGTTAACGAGTGACATTCCCTTTGATTGGTAAATTGATACTCTTCGTGATTATACCAGGTTTTATCTGACTTTTAGGATTCATTGACAATTAATAGGTAAGGATTTCAAAGGTGAAGGTAAACTTCGTGAGGTATCTTGAATAGCATATGTTTCAAACAAACCAACATAGTAGAATTCCTCCCACTAGAAGTCAATTGTAGAGTATTAATCAGTTTTCAGGTATTCATTTCGGCACTTGACGATTATGGGTTTCATTTAATTGAAATTTAAAAAATAGGGGTTAAAATAGCGACTGTCTTGGTGGCGTATTATACTGCGATTTGGTTACAAAGCTGATGTCTCGGGTTCGAATCCCGGGTCGGACAAAGTCATATTGAATTATTCTATTCATTATCAGGCCGGAGTCAGGAATTTGTGCCCGATGTGGCGATTGACTCGCCCGTATCATATCATGAGACGGAACATTCAAAGCGAAATGTGGGTGTCCTGACACCTCTGCCTACCTCTTCTGGGTAAAAGGCATGTTTGTATATACAAAATAGTCGTTAGCATAAATCAATGACAATGCTACTATTCTAACAATAGTCATGAAACGTGATTAAATATGAAGTTACCGCTAGAAGCATTAGTAACTCGATCGTAAAATGAGGTTTCGAATATGTAGTTTGTACGAAATACTGGAATATTTAACCTTTATTCATGATAACGTCATTGTTTTAAAAATATAGGAAAATGTTAAATTGAATTTCATACTACGAATTTTCGCGATAATTGGATATAAAATTACATTTATACTTAAATAATTGTATATACTATTTACAAATCAGATTTGTTGTTTGGTTAGACGCAATATTAAGTAGCGATCTGCGAAGTACCAAGTTTGATTTCCAAATCGGATAGCTCAACTAAGGCGGGATAATGTGATGTCACGCGTGCGTGAATATGTACCTTGTTAAGAAGATTTATAGAAGTATTAATATAAGAACAGTTCATTACTGAGCCCGTAATGTAAGGTTATAGGTAGTGTTGCCAGGTGTCCCGCTTTTCAGGGGTTTGGTGACGCGTCCCGATTGAACCTTCGGCGGGACACCAAATGTCCTGCTTTTTGACCACCCCTCTCAGAACGAATAAAAAACGAAATCTTACACACTTTTATTTATAATCCGTACTGCATTTCGCATTTTCTTACAATTATTTACCTACTTAGTATCTATTTCAATTCTAAAGTTGTTTCGATAGGCTTTTAAAATATAGGGCTTTGAATAAGTTCTTGCGGTTTGTTCACGAATTCCTTTCTTATTTTAGATGGTATTACATGTGCAAGGAAATACTGTTTGTGAACGTATGTGCTAGTGAATATTAGCTAGCTCCAATGAAAATTCCTTCGTAACAATTTCAAGTTTCATACGGCTACGAGCATTTCTGGAGATTTTTTTACGACATTTACATGTTGATGTAATTCGAAAGAAAAACGCATCTTAACTTCACGTAATTCTATTCGAGCATTATAGCGAGCATAATTTGTCAAAATTCATGTGCAAAGACGTGTCGGAAAATATAAATTTTCACCTTGGAGATAAAGATCGCTCTGGTAAAGCGAATAGTTATAGTCTGAGAATTTAAGAAATAACTCGATGTACACCCATAGTAAACGCTAGAGGAAAATGCAAAATCGTTGTGAGTAAATTTTTGAAATATTTGGAGTAAGCTAAGAAACCTCTGCCTATCCCTTCTGGAAAAAAGGCGTGAGTTTATGTATGTATGCATGCTAGAAAACCATGGCGCCATATGAATTGAAGCCTCGACATATGTGGTACTTGGTCTGATTGAGCTGCACTTCCATTATTATACTAATAACCAAAAACGGCTATTGTCTTTGAGAGCTTCCAAAGACGCGACGTTTTTCCATTTGATAAGTATATGCTGCTAGAAAGAGGGAGAGAAATAATTTGTGAATGCAAAAAAAATAACTGTCTCTTCTTTAATAGGCGTCCCGCTGAAGAACTCAAAATCCCGCTTATTTTAATGTCCTGTCCCGAATTTTCAAAAACTAAACCTGGCAATGTTCAAAAGGCATGTACGATTTGGTAAAACTAAATAGTACTATGCAGAGAAATGAAATGAAATGAAATATATTTATTGGTCATGGTCATGTAGGCAATGATCGAGCTCTTATGACAAAATGAAAAAATAGTTACCAACACAAGAAACAATGCGCAACTTATTTGCTATCAAAACAAATCGTGTGAAGCGTACACCTGAACACTGAAAAAAAAAATCTCGGGGAGATTTTCTATTGAAACACTATAAAAGAACATTGAATTGCTATGTAAGACAAACGATCTTCTCATTAAATATTGACATGCATACATACATAAACTCACGCCTTTTTCCCAGAAGGAGTAGGCAGAGGTGCCAGGTCACGCACATTTCGCCCTGTATGTTCCGTCCCAAAATGTGGTTTCGCCATATCGGGCACAAATTCCTAAGTTTAGGCTAATAAATAATATGATGAAAAATAATAGCCTTATAGCCATACAATCGTTAATATGTTAGTCCAAAATTCAAAAACAGCGGTACATAATGCGCCGATTTTTTTTTTGCATCCTCTATTAAATGATCTAGATGTACAAATACTCCCACCAAAAATAGTAGTCCTCATATTTTCTTTCCACAAATTAGATTTAAAACTTCTTCAGACTTTAAATACAGGTAGACTGTAGTGTAGATAACTAAGAAAGTTTAGCTCAATCATGTGATCAAACTAAATTGTGTTACATGTAGAGGTTTAATTGCATTTGCCGTAAATTACTTAATGGTCGTTTCCACGTTAGTCGTGCGAACTAGTCGTGTAATTATAGAAGCAAATATTCTGGAGGTAAATTCGACGCTCTTCTTCAAAATTAACCGATAGGACATAATGGCGATGAAAATTGATTTTTCGAATTATTTTGTAGATTACTGGCCGTAACTATAAATTAATGTGCTATAAAATGCGCGTAGGGTTGTGGATTCGAATTCCAATTTGGCACTAAAGTTGGTTTTAGTTTTAACTTGGTTTTAAGTCTAAGAAATGGGTTGAATAAAACTAGAATTAAGAAATTGATTATTACTGAAATTTGAGTCCAATACGGCGCGACGCCTTGGTCGGACGAAGCTTGGAACGGAAATAATTAGTGACAATGCCGCCTGTCTCCTAGGTACACAAGCGTAATCATAAGTATCTATGATAAAATTGCTACTTATTGAGGTTAGCCTTACTTATTTTACATAATTGCTATGATTATCATTTAATAGCGTTGTCTCGTCTAATTATTTAAATATCGCAAACCGGTTCACGAAAAAAAACCTTTAGTATCATCTGTCACAGTTTTATTCGCGTGTTACAGCTTTGTTTACTCAACCGTTCGGCTACTGTTTCAAACGTGGGTCGATGCCTATTGAGTCCTCACAACTGAAGAACCCACTTGCCCCGGCCGGACTCACTATCCGACACTATTCAAAATTCCCATGTATTCTCGTTGGATCGAAGCAATAGAATGGATGCGAACGAAAGTGTCACCTGTAGAACACTTTTTATATGTAAATTTAATTTGTATCATACTTTTTCTTTTGTTCAATTTTATATGTCTGATATCCTCTAAAACAGTCCTGGAATATAAAAGTTTTCTGTACCGTATTCAGACTAAAATGCAGTCGAATTGAGTTTTGTGACAAGCTGTGTTTAGTAAAACAACTTCTAGTAGCACTTAAAGTTGTTACTTTTGTTTACGAGCAGCCGTGATATTAAATAATAGGCTATGTTGTATGCCATCATTGTAGATAAAAAAGTATATTGTTGATTTGTTAAATTTTATGTATATTGTTTACGTCTTTAATTAGCATATCTAAGTATTAGTGAATTTGTTTGCTTTGCTCAATGTATATGTAATGTTAAGAAATGTGTTTGCTATGTATTTACCAATTTTAATTAAATAAAGAAATATAATATTACTTACCTTTTACAAAATTACATTCTACTACCTATACCATATTTAGTCTACTACCATTCTTGTAACTGTTCATCTGAAGGTTGTCTCGAAAGATCTCTAACAAGACAACTCGCTCTTACTTATTGATGTTTTTGTAATGATGTTTTAGATGACAATAAATATTTATGTTAAACTGTATTGTAACTGCGATATTATCGGACATTGTAGTCTACAAAAAACATTGGTGTCAACTGTGGTGTCAACAAACAAAGCTTGATCGTAACATTAACTCGTTCGCTCCTTTGTTTCTCAATCGTCAGCTGTCGCTCGGTTTTCACTTCAAACAGAATTGTGTTCAAACACTAAAGTCCCCGTGATATTAATATCAATAGAATTTAATTAACCTCCATTTGCTGAACGCGAGCGGGTTTGAGCAGGTGCTGTTGTCAAAATTTCCCCACAGTTGAAATTCACGCGCAACATAGATCGAAACGTTTCTATTACCGTAATGTTTACTATTTAAGTCGATACGGTTATAATCAAACCAAGTTGTTGAAAAAGAGAAAAGTTTTGATAGTTTGCATTAATAAGGCTCTGAAACACCCGATCTAAAATGTCCTTGATGAACATTGGTGATAGAATATTTTCAAAACTGCACCCAGGTTAAGCCGGGCCGCACCTTTAGTGAGATAACAATATATAAAATTATAAACTATACTCACTGACTTTTGCAACTATCGAATATTTCAGATCAAAATCTATGATTAAAGGGCGAGCCCATCTGATGTAAGTGAGAGATCACATACACTATTAATGATGATTGATGCAGTCCCGCGAGTTATTAGCAAAACTACACCACCGTCAACTTTCATTATCAGCTCGAAAATATATTATCCGATGTGAAAGACCTTTCTGAGCTCACCTTCCACACTATTAGGTATTTTAACCAATCAGTGTTAAGAGCAGTCAGCCTATTGAAATTAATATTTTTTATTCTGATTCGCGAATTTCTAGTACATATTATAAGTAAGGTTAATTTCGTCCAGCTAAAGTATCGATTGATAATGGACGATTATGTTTACATTACATAAACTAGTTAAATATAATGAAATTCCATTCACATGTGTATAGATAGACATTCGACAGGCACTTTGAGGATGAAGGCAAACATCGTAAGGAAGCCTGCATACCATAGCGAATTATGCGAATTTATATTGTATGTAAAGTCTGCCAACCACTCTCAATTACAGTATCTATTGTAGAGGAGACCCAAGCTCTGCAGTGCAACGTATATGGGCTGATACATTAACATCGGAAGCCTTTAATTAATTCCAACCAATTGCACTATAGTTCCACCAATTACCAACCGCAACTTAGCAACCGCAAACCGAATTTCATAATGAATATTATTTTAAAGAAAAGTATAAATTACAATATAGACTAACACAAAAACAATTCTTAAAACTAATTTGACGGGTATATACTGAGTGTCTGGAATTTGTTCAATTATACTGATCTTAATTAATCTGAGCAAATTGTTATTGTCTACTTGGAGTCTATATTGGGCAAAATAATTAATTATTGAAAGAATCGTGAAACATGAACTCTTAATGTATCGATTTGCAGGATATAATTGTAATAGGTATCGGTGATGTGAATTCTGATCAATCTTTAGAGCTACGCTTCGGGTCCCGGGTGGCGACCACGCTCTTCACTCTTGGCTAAAATTTTCATGCTAAAAGCTGTCGGGAAATTGGAAATGGCTTTCGCGAACGAACAAAATCCGACGCCTTGAATTCTGGCGAAGCCACTAATCTAATGAAACCCATTTGTAGGGGAATTAAATCTTTTTACGTGACTATATGTTGAGGTATGTACAGAAATAGAACCTTATTTTATTTCGTTTTAAATAATGGTTGAGGCTGGCAGTTCGCGTTAACGGGCCACCGCGGCGCAAACCGCACGCTGGTCGCTATCAATGTTTTGTAATTATTACTTAGCATTGAATAGTCTTTAGCGGCCCACTACGCCCCGCGTGAACGAGATGTGTGGAGCCGTCATTTAATTACATTTCGCGGTTTACTTGGTTAGCTACTGAGGTGTTTTGTACTCTTTTGTTGGCTAAATATTCTGTAGAAGCATTCCTACCTATAAATGTGTTGAATAATTCCAGACACTAAAAATGGCTTATCGCGTCGCTAGTTAACTCAATAATGGCACAAAATTTCATCCAGATAACATAAGTGTTGGCTCTTAAAGTCTTAATGCTCAGATTCAGTCACCTCAAGTGCATATTATGCACACTTGAGGTTCGGCGGAGTAAGACAGGGCCGGGCTTCTATTCCTCTGACATTTGCGGTGCACCGGCTACAATGGCCCCTCAATGTTTCACTGGAGGCGTTTGAAGTCCCCTAAGACGTGTCATAATATAAAACTCGTAAAGTTACAAGTACCGTTTGGAGATCGCCTTGAAACGAGTGCTCTCCTCGCGAACCAGGTCATGTGATCGGCAACATTATATGAACTCTAGTCTCTCCTTGGGCATTTTTGAGTGGTTCATCTGTTATCCGGAGAGCTCCCGTAGAAAATAATGAAACGCTTGAATAACAATGACAGGCTTGATGTGTGTTAGACCCCGTGAAACCAGAGGCCGTGAGTTCGATCCCCACAAAGAAATAATTTTCGCTTCCTACGCCTTAATAGGGAATTACTCATCCGAGCGGAATATGTCTGAGATAGTAAATAGTAGACATCTATAAATAAATAATAACAGGCTTCTTCTACAATCAATAACAGTTTCAATAGTAGTAGGGAGTTTCTCTCGCCATATGTTCATTCAGGATTAAATAAAAGTAACTTCAAAGAAATAAGTAGCCTTGGCTTTGAACCCGTGACCCCTTATTATTAGACTAGTTGGCTCCTAACTAGGTTATCGCATAAACTAATAAATGAAGCGATAAAACGTCCAACGTTAGATAGAAGCGAAATTTTATGTATTGAATTATTATAAATAAAGCTTGCATACTCTTACATACTAAATGCCGATGCACACCTGCTGGATGCTGTTCTACCACCAGCCTGCCGCCCGCACATATGATTTTTATCCTTATAACTTAAGCAATACGAATTCAAATCTCGTGCGCTAATAGGGCAGGCGCAGATAGGGCTATAACAAACTCGTAATATCTGGAATGTTTAATTAATTTAACGATCATGTACATTTTTATTTGAAATTAGTAATTATTTTTGCATGTCAAATGTTTCGCGGGCGATGAGTGCAGTTGCTAAGGATTGCAAAAAAAAATAGTATTTTTAAAAATGAAGTGTTATAGGAAAAGCACTTGAACTATGTGTCGGGAACTAGATTAGTGCTGAATGTGATTATGAATATAGACGGTGGTTGTAACAAAGTTTGGTCATGCGACGCGTCCGTGCGCTCACACACGTCCTATTATAAATCTATTTTTCAGGCAAATTGCTTCCTTAGACAAGGCGGAAACAAGTTTAGTTCGCGCGGAAAGCATTTGTCGTCGCTCTTATAGTCCATGAACCATAAAGTAGAGCTTCGTGATATTGGATTTTTCTATTCATTATCGGCCTGGAGCTTCGATCAAATATATACTAGATATAACATGAGCGCTTAGAAAATGGCACCAAAAAAGAGTGCTTAAGCACTCTTTTGCCTTCAGTCACGCACCGACCGTTGCTTCTAAAACGTCGCAGAACTTTAGACAATATTATGTGAAAAGCTACTTTAAGCTCCAGGAATAAGGTGGAATTTGTGTATAATATATTTGGAATATGTGATATTTTTGTTTACTTTTTTTCATGTCATGCATCGGTGCCACTTTTTAACAGAACTTTTACAGGGAACTGTGTATCTAGTGTATATTTGATCGAAGGCCTGGAGTCAGGAATTTTTGCCTTGCATGGCGATAGGGTTGCCTCCTATGACATTGTGGGAGGGAACAGACAAGGCGAAGCGTGGGTGTCCTAGTGGTGCCTCTGCCTACCCCTTCCAGCAAAAGGCGTGAGTGGATGTGATAGTGATATAGATCTTTGTTTTAGTTCATACACTACTGGCTCTCAGGGAACAGTTATGAAGTGACAGTTTTGAAATTGATTTATATCAAATCCGTGAGATTACAATGCTCTAGCATTCCTTCTTTACTTTCCTTTCATCCATTTTCAAAGTTCATAATGCATTTTAATTTCTTAAGAATTATGTTTAAGATGTACATACCAACAAGTAAACCGCGTGTCCAATATGATGAAAAAGTACCAAGAAATTGACAAGGAATCATTACATAGTATAAAACAAAGTCGCTTTCTCTGTCCCTATGTCTCTATGTATGCTTAAATCTTTAAAACTACGTAATAGATTTTGATGTGGTTATTTTAATAGATAGATTGATTCAAGAGGCAGGTTTATATGTATAAAACGTACATATTATTGTACAGAAATCTATTTGTACCCGGGCGAAGCTGGGCCGGACCGCTAGTATTAAATATAACTCATTTGTTCCGAGACTATATATTGTGACTTGACACCAAAAACTTTCCTCCAAACAACCAAGAAACATCTTAATATCGGAGTCCCTGATTATAATTGGATATAGCAACGCACAATTAGCAGCGTGGCAGCCCTGTAAGTCGGTCGGTGTCGCAGGACCGTCCCGTTTGCATAGTTGATACGTGCATCGCCACCTGCGCGTTTTCAGTCTTGCTCTTCGATTTTTGTTAACAAAGTATTTTTTTTATAACTCGTAATTTTTTTTACTTAACGGGAACCACAGATGTACGGACCGCTTAATTAATGACGACGTGTATATTGTGCTTATTTTGATGGTAATTTTAGATTTTACACGTGCTGTTATGATAACATTTAATACAGGCTAAGTGTGCACGTAGCTAAGTAATCTGGACAGTTTAGAATATATGAGGAGGAAGTGGATGAAGTGAAAGTGATACGCCAGGATAACGGATTAACAAGGATATCGCAACCATAAAAATATGACTAACAAATTGGATGCTTTTGAATTCAAGTGATTTATTGGGTTTGAATCTCTTTAAGAAGGATACCTTAAAGTAATAATGGGTGATGAAGGCTATAAATACTAACTTTTGCCAATATTATCCAATCAATATAAAACCTTGTTTCTAACAACTATTATAAATACTTACTTAATACTTTAAACATTACAAAGGAAGAAGCAACAAATTATTAACTTAAACAGATTTACAACAAGATTACAATGAATTTAGGAGGTGATAAAATAATCTCGGCGAATATTTCGTGAAGTGAATTACGCGTGTGTAGGCTTTAAATTAAGCCTGAGAATGAACAATCTGAAAGATCCTTCACTATTACAGTGAGTGCTGAATAATTATGAATTCACTGGTAATTTTGTGTGCTTTGGTTTCGAAACTTTTATCCCTGGATTACCCAGAATGTTATATATTTTAATTATCAAAAATATCTTTCAAATGCTCTAAATAAGGGTACAGGGGATAATAGAGTTAACAAACTATAATTTAATTTGAAATCAAAAGACTAATTATGTTTTCTAAACTCAAAATATAACAATTTTAATCTTAAAACAAGACTAGTTTGTTTGTTTATTCTTGCTATTTACGTCTTTTAAAATCAAAGGTATTTTCTTAGTTACATTAATATTGCTAAGAACTAGTTCTAAATAAAGTTTTATTGTAACTAGGTATATTTGTAACTTTCCAGACTGTTTTGTTTAATATCCGACGGGGTTAAAATTCGCCCTGAGACTGGTTGAAGCCGAGTCGCTTCCTCGCAAGCGTGTCATTCAAACTTGCTCCGACTAAAATTAATTCTAGTAAAACGCGGTTTGCTTCTGTGGAGGGACCAGGGTTTTAGAAACTATACTAAAACTATATCATCTCCTTATTGCTCTTATTAGAAGCATATACTATGGGTAATGAACTATATTCAACTCGGGTCTTAGATAGTGAAATTCACTTAGTGTACGGTTTTTTGGAATTTGTTCTCAGATACACTATGTTTATTTCCGATATGATATAAGAATAAATTCGCCGTCTATAAGTCATGGGGCAGAAACTATATTGGTGTTCTGCACTGATAAAAGTCCCATAAAAATGATATTATATTTCTTAAAACTTATCCAATAAAGAGGAAAAATAAGTTAGTGAAATACAGCACCACTAGAGGCATATTTGCCTAATCCTTTGATATCCGCAAGTATATACGTATCACAGTTGTCTAAAGAAATGAAAAGCTTTAGGTTTAACACACACATACTAACACACGCCTTTTTCCCTGAAGGGGTAGGCAGAGCAGCAACCAGGGCTCTCACGTTTCACCTTGTATTTTACGTTTCACGATGTGATTGGGAAAGACCCATCGCCCAATCGAGCGCTAATTGCTAACGCTGGGCTGATAATAAATAGAAAATCCAATATCACTTTTCCTGACCCGGGATTCGAACTTGTGACCACAGCTTTACAATCATTGCGCAATACAACAGCACCACCGAGCCAGTCATTTGAGATTCATAATTTGCATAACATTCTAATACAGGTATTAATATTAAACCTTCCTCACCATGTTACTTCATCAATTAATAAAAAAAATATACATGGTGGATGCTCCTACACGTTTCATCTTACATCCCCGCGTTAGTTATGAGGGGGGAGCACGCATGCGTATTAGACTAATAAGTGCATATATCAAGTCGAGTTCATATTTACTCTAACCGCTCCAAACAGTTCCAATAATATGCATTATCTGTTCAATTTACAATACTCTTACAAGGTGTTTGAAGTGACCTTTAATGAAGTATATGAAAAAAATCTTTATTGAATGCAGCTCCTGCCGTGCATTTGTTAAACGCAGGCTGTGAAACGAGAGACCAAGGGTTCGATCGACGCTGCGAAAAAAATATTCGTGCGATCCTCATGGATTTGTTTCTGGTTTGGATGTTGGTGAAAACGAAGTCTATCGTAGTCTCTAATACAAAAAAAGATTTGCATTTTAGTCTGGAGTTAGAATTATTTATGGGGCTATTAGGTGAATATATTTATTTTGGTTTTAGAAATACATTATAATATACAGTAAATTGCAATTATTTACACAAATAATAAATCGGTGATGTATTTTTATCCTTTATCAAAACGGGTTAGGTAGGATTTCTCTAAAAGTAATAAAGCTTGAAAACTGGCAGCTGTTAACCTAACCTAAGATGTATAAGAAAAAAATATTTCGCTAATACTTACAATCTTTTATCAATGTTCCCCTGTATTGTTACCCACTTTAATACACGCCTGTATCCTTAAAGGGTAGACAGAGTAACACACGATTCGCAAAAGCTTACTTCCGCACACTCATATATCAGCAAACCGCGAACAATATCATATCTCCAGCACGTAAGGCACTCACATAAGACATTGTTCACGTAAAGAACAAATGTAAATCAGTTATGTTTAGAGTCGTCAGTTGGTGGAATGGTTGGATGGGGTGAGCTTTGTGCAGTAGGTTGTTTATTTATGTGCGGGGCGGAAGTAGCGCGAGTGAGCCCACATCCGGCACAGCGCGTGCTCCGACCATGTGTGTCCGGACATTGCGTTTTGTGCCCGCTATGCCCTTTCATATTGATAATAATAATTGCTATTGTTTTTTAATATCCTTGCAATCACTGACAAGCTTAAAACATGGTGAAGATAATTTATTTCATCCTATCACTAAATTTGAAATAATAACCATAATTTTGTTTGATACGCCGACTGTGATACTCACAGTACAGTCGAATATGGTTCTGTTCTGTGGTGATACTAGACGATGTGACTTTGATGCTTAAGACAAAAGTTTGTGTGATGTTGTTATGTAAAATTAGTTTTCAAATATTCTTATACATTATTTGAATCTTCATTGAAATCGCAGGTCTTTGTATGAAAATAAAATAATATTATTTATTAGAAATATTTATTTATGAAATTCTTTTTCACTATCAATACGACCGAAGTGATAGACATAAAACAGATTCAATTACTATAATGAAAGCAGTGTATACAACATAAAATAAAGTGAATTATGAAGCAGCATTTTACTTTAAATTTTCTCTATAGCAAGCAATTCATTGGTGCCGCATACCGCCGTTCCATTTCTTGAGATGACATTTATATTTCCCCTCGCAGCGCCCGGCCAAAGTATCAATTGATGGTTCCGGCATCAAACATACATCGCGGAGTTCCGACCACCCGGCTGCCATCGACCTACATTACATATTTATATAACTTCTTCCTCCCTGACGTGGGCGGCGTTTTTAATTTCATCGATCAGTGTATTATGATTTAGCGAATTTCGTAAACAATTAATTGAAACGTAAAATGACGTATCATGCGTTACGATGTTATTTGATGGAGGCAGTGACATGAGGTTGTTCATGGGTTAGTGTGACACAATTTGACAATGCAAAGAATTTGACTTATTTTGCGATGACAATAACCGTTTTAGAAATAGGCTTTTTAGTAAATATAGGTTTTGATGGACTTTAATTTAAAAAGCTAGTGAAGAATTCTACATTATTTGTTTCTTCAAACAAATTCGAATATAAAAATAACCCAGCCGTATAAATTAACGAAAATTTAGTACAATCACCTGCCGCGGCTTCCTTGTGGAAAGAGCCAAACGTTATTCAACCTCTAATGCCGGGCAGGTGCTATTTCTAATGACACTCGTTTTATTTGGTCGCCATATGGCCGATAGGCAGTTGTACAAGATGGTCGGCCATCCCAAAAGCACCTTAACGCAACCGCATTAAAGCACACATTATTTTATCAGTCGAATATTTTATGCTCAATTCATGGCTTAAAATTATGTCGGTTATCGAATTTCGTTTTTATCTTTTTTTTTTCTAACGCTACGGACCCGGCACACGGCGCCTTTGCATCTGCCATTGTAATTAAACTTTTATAAGGATGGTGTAAGCCTGCCTTTTTTTGGTCTTTGCTGTAGCCCATTGATGGCTTTTACGGCCTCTAAGGGTTTGGCGGACATTCCGGGCTCTTAAGGCAGTATAAAAAATTCATACAAATAGCTCAAGGACACTATTATGGAGACTTCTGTTGGCGGTGTTTCTAGGAAAAGAGCATTGGGTACTTTATTTAGGGGTTCTTTTATATTTGTAATCGCGATCGTGAACTGCAAATGCAAAATTAAAATTCGATTACACATATATAGCTACAGCATAATAATTTACTTTTTTATTAGTCAATACTTTTAATATATCTATTAATTAATAGCTCAAAATGTAATTTATACAAACACTTCTTTCAGCGTTGTGTCAAACGCTACATTATAATAATTTAAGTACCAATGTCTCCATCGAGTACAATCGTATGTTTTCCAAGGAATTCCTTTCAACGATTAAGCTTTATAAAGTAAGCGAGCAGTCCCTGTTGTATCAAAACAATTTGATTATTGCGGTTAATGTGAGGCGGCGGCGGCAGCTGCAAATGCCTCGCCGTGCCTCCAAACATGTTTTGTATCGGAGTTCAGGTAGCGGCCACCGTGACATCATTCACTTGCATATTATATGGATCATAAGTACTTGTAATGTTAAATAATATTTATAAAATCAGATCGTGTCCATCACTTTTTTTTATTCGTTTCGAAATCAACGGAGACATAACATAACAAACAAAAAAAAATTTACGAATGGAGACCATCCGTTGTCAAAGTTAAAAACTACAAACGGAGTTTCGGTCTCATAAAAATCAATAAACATTTGCCTCGAACCCGCGACCACTCATTCCACAACGGGTTCACATCCACTCTACTCAACCTATGCAAACAATCCAACATTACTCCTCGCACACGCAATAAGCCGTATAGTGGCAGCCATATTAAATGTAAAATTTCTCGTGGAGCGAAAAGCGTTTAATAATATGATATTAAGGCGACACGCGTACGTATCATCCTAGAATTGAAATATATTAGTCGTATAAAAGTTCTCCGTATTTAATCTCGCTCTGACCTCATTTTCGAGTGTAAGTTTTTTTCTTTCTTGCATGAACATATCTCGAACCAAAGAGATTCGTGTTTTCGTACTCCGCAGTAAGCTTACTAGCGTACAAACTTCCTTGGCTCCTTTAAAGGATGCGCAATACTTTTGAGTAGAAATTGAAGTACGTTAAAAATCAAGCAACCTATATTGTTATGGTGCATACTGCAGATGCCTTTTGTGGAGCGACATAGTGCAACAATATTATTGATTGTTACGAGATGTGAGACAATTTGTATTTATTTTTAGTACACAATATGTTGTGATTAGATATTGCGGAATAACATCTGGAATGGAAAGTAACTGCGGTTTGGATGCATCATTATGTCTTTATTAATCAACTTTAGGTGCCGCATAGTCAAAACATTAAATTAAAAAAAAATGGTTTAGTTCTTTGTGCCATTTTGGCAGACACTTCTTTGTAAATTATTTTAAAAAAATTAACATTATCCAATTCATACAACTTGCCGGAAAATGCAACTAGCTTCTATCGCTAATTGCTAATTTTAATAATGTTCAAAAAACGTAACTCGTAACTTTTAACTTATTTCGAGTTTCATTTCTGTGATATGTCCGCCAACCTGCACTAGGCCAACGTAGTTGACTAGCCACTCTCAACCCTACTGTTGATTGTACAGGAGACTCGTGACCTGCAGTGAACATATGGGCTAGTAGTACAGTACTCCACGAGATAGTTATTTTAACCGTCGAAAAAATGTCTTATATCTTAGTCTTATATGTTCAGTTTGCATACAGTATTGTGTGGACAGGGAAAGTTTAATTGAGTTTAGATTGAATTTGGGACATGTGGCTGCCCATTGAAATTACTTTTGTAGAATATCAATACGTGTATCTATCGGAGAATACGGCACGTGGCGTGAATAATGCCGGCCGCACGGAAACGGCTTGCGCTACTCAGATTTTTGATACGAATTCGGATTTCATAACTTTTTTTACTTTTACGCCTCTCGATAGATTGTAGAGCTCTCAAAATGCTCGAAAGGAATTTAACAATAAACTTCGTGGAAGTGACGAAATGCTTGGCAACAACCTAAATAATTTCATTAAATGTTTTAAATAAAGTAAAGACAAATATAAAATGTTAAGACAATATGTTACTGATTCAATTTCATCAAATTAATTTTTCATTAATTTATGTTGTTGATGTTGTTTTTAAGGATATCCTCTGTTACTCACCGTGAGAGCTCGGAAGCTATAAATGCATAATACAATGTCAGAGTTACCCTCTTCTGAATGTTATAAGACCATCTCGGAGAGGGAATTGCTGGCAAAAAATACACGGCCTCTCCAATTTTGTAACTTCGCACTCGCAGGGTCTTTATTTATATAATAAAATGTAAATAAAATATATTTGCATTTATTTATACAATGGAGTTTTGATGAAATAAACAATCTTAACGTTCCTATTCAAAGTATACTAAGCTAGAATTTTAGCAGAATCAAGTTTCGTCCGATACCAGTCAAATCGAACCCCCTGATAAGATATCGAGCACCTGACGCCGTCCATGCGCCGATAGCACTATCGTATATCAAAATATTCAATATTTATTCAGTTCGCATCACGAAAACTAATTGATATAAGTTGTGTACACAGATAAAATAGCAGGTTACTGTTTGTTAAGAAGTCTAGGTTCAAAGGCGGCGATTGGTAGGCTATAGAAAGTATATAAAATAAAAGTAAAAAACACACTCAACAGTCCCATACACAGTCCTGATTCCATATTTAGATCTAATCTTGTCAATGTCAAAAAATGGTGTTTGCGAGACCGAAAAGTCTCTCGTAATCAGAAATTCCGAGAGATTTTTCGGTCTCACAAGCACCCACATCTGAAATAAATACCCGTAGATCGAACGAACATTTGCTTTGATGCAGGGATTGAACCCGCGGCCCTTCGTTTCATAGCCAGTGTCTAACCAACTGCACCACGGTGGCTGTCGACCGAAGTTTGGAGGCAGTGTATATTTTTTTTTGTTTCAGCCCATATACTTCCCACTGCAGGGCACGGGCCTACTCTACGTACGATTGAGAGTGGTTAGGCCATATAGTCCACCACGCTGGCCTAGTGCGGGTTGGCGGACTTACATACCATAGAAATTCTTATAAATCGCTATGGTATGCAGGTTTCCTCACGATGTTTTCCTTCACCGTTTTAGTGCGTGGTGATTGATTGTCAATACACACATGACTCCGAAAAGTCAGAGGTGTGCCCTGGGATTTGAACCCGTGACCACCGTGAACATGTTGGCGACCGCGTCTAGTCCGTTTACCAACAGGCCACCATGTGTGGTGGCTTGTGGTGGCACTACAGCTTAAAAATTCTGAAACTATGCCAATCAGTGCAAATTAATTCGGCAAGCAACATGGGTCCATCATAGTGGGTACATAAGGTATATTATATCAGTTGATAAATTATCTTATTGTTGGTTTTAGAAAAAGCCTTTTTTTGCGTATTTATTATATATTCATATACTTATAATACCAAAAAGGTACAATTATAGTCCCACGAAGCCGGGTCCTCATAGTCCGTGAAAGTGGGATGTTATTGCTTGCAAATTGCATGCAAATTATTTGTACGCTAATTGTAATTGTTTCTTACACTTAGAATTAGTTCGATTTTTAAATTAGATGCTTAGTTGTATGAATGATCTACACCCACAAGCAAACATTATATTTCATAGCAAGCCTAAGCTGAGCCACATTTACATACACAAATTCAAGTTTGCGTCAACTGGATAGACAATGTGCAACAAGTCCGCTCAAATTTTGGCACTGTTTGCGCCCGAATGAGTCGGCAATTCAAACAAAGTAGATTGGATACTGGGATTGGAACCATAACTGTCCTAGTGCTGCCGACAGAAACGAATGTATTATGAGAAATATATTTTAAATCATTTTTATATTTATGCATATATCGATAAGTATGATCTTTCCTTGTTAATTAAAACATAGAAATGCGTTGCCTTAAACTATCATTTTTTTAGACATACAAATGTTTTTGTGAAGTGTAGTTTGAAATCCGACACAGCGAATTCCTATACTATACTCATATATGTTTTTATAGTTATTGAGAGAATAAATTGATATTTTGGGAAATTGAGAGGAATCCTTCTTATAAACAACAAAGATGGAGGCTAAATAAAGTTCTAGGAGGCAAGACGAAGCTTCCTAAAGGAAGACATACTCGTATGATACGCAACGTTTGTTCTATAAAGGAACTTAATAAAATCTCGGGCTCAGCGGCATTATCCATACCGCCTGACCACCGCAGATTCAACCAGGCAAACTGCTTCTAAGAATTGTATTGTCTGCTCTTTTCAACTTCGATCAATGAAGTAAGCCAAAGCAAAAACTCCGGCTGCGTAAATATCTAGAACACATCATTATCGTGTTATTGTATTCGGTTAGTTTTGGATAGTTTCGTGTATAAGATTCCGTATTGTAGAAGATTTCCGAGAATAAGAATAATAACCCGATTTATATGATGGATGGCGAGCGCAATGGAATGCCAAGCATTGCTTTCTTATTCCTGGTATTGTTGGTTTTGCTACTTGGGCGGTCATATCGCTTACCACGAGTTGAAGGGCATGCTCATCTAGCTCTTCATTGAAATAATAAAAATTATATTAATTAACCTAATAAATAGAGGAACAAACTTTACCCAACCTTCCAACATGATTAGTTTAGTATTATTTCTTCTTATTCTAATTCTTGACAAAGTAAAGCTAATGTGTTTGAAACAAGATAAAGAAAAACGTGTAGTAATTAACAGCAAAACTTATACAAGTTTTTAGAAATCTTTCCACTAGGCAATAACATTCGTATCATTATATTTCCTAAGCACGGTAGTTAGACAATGTGGTAGTTCCGAGGGGTGGCCAGCTCAATGGCTGTCGGTTAAACAGATAATTACATAATATTACAAAACGAAGCCGGAAGGGCGAGCAGGAGACACGGTGTCGACCGTGCGTTGTTCCATAACATTGCATCCTGCGTGTATACTGCAGTCCCTGGTTTGGGTTATATTGTGTATTAAACTATATTAAAGTTTAATATAAACGTATTTTGTGCAGGTGCTCTATAAATGTGATATGAATATAAATGCTTGCAAAAATTACTGAAACGCTCCTAGTTTTCATTTCTTAAAATATTTTGCTGTATGTGTTTTTACATTTTACAATTTTATTATTATTTGGTATTTAATATCCATTCATAATTCATATATCTTCTCTTCATAATATCCGTTTACCATGAACTATAGCCGCTTGTAATTTTTTTATGACATATAAAGCCCTTCAACTCTGACTAGGCTAGCATAGTGAACAATATGGCCCAACCTCTCTCTATCATACACGCGATTTCAGAGGAGCCTGTAGTCTGCAGTAGGACGTATATAGGCTCATACAGACAAATGTTCTGCTGTTTAACAAATTTCCTAATTTAAAGACTTATCTTAATGGTCCGGTTGTTGATAGGAAGTGACTGATGTGAGAGGGCGTTTTCACTAGAACTTCTTATAAAATACTTTTGTTTCTGCAGGAAGCCAACCCCGACCAACAACCACGAGCGCAACGAACAGATGACCCTGCAATGGGCCAAGAATTCCATGGCCGAACTACGTATGGAAATCAAGGAGCTTGGAGAGAGTGTCAACAACTCTGTGCTACTCCGTCATCTTCATGTTATACGGAATGAGGTAATTAATAACTTAATTTTAAAGGATATTGTAGCCAGAGTAACTACAGGATACAATGAGAGGTAGCACGTTGAGGTTCAAGATGGCAAACGCAGTGGAATGCATTGCTTTGTAATTAATGGTGTTTTTTGATTCTGTTACTGTGTGTCGTAGAGATCTAGACTAATTAGCAATTTATCTCATGTGAGTTGTGACTTTCAAGCAAAAACTTATTTACGAATATTTAAGCTTATATTAAAATATTTAGTAACGTAACCCTTTTCCAATTAGTCCTTATGAGCGTTCAAACCATGCATGAAAAAGTAATTAGGTAAGACTTCATAATTATAGCGGCTTGACGACACTCAATTCTCCACTCGGAGATTGTCTGTGCATTATATAAGACTAGTTCTCAATTAGTTAACATTTTCATAATCTCAACAAAAATGGCGCCGGTATTTCTCAATACTTTTAAATAAATGTCTACAAGATAAGGAATGCCTTTTACCACCCAGCTTTTATACTTTAATTAAGCCGCGAGAAAAATTCTTTGTGCTAGGTATTAAGTTTTAAAGTTAATTGCATTTATTAAGAATAATAACATTTATAAGGTTTCACGTTGAAACTCTGAGAGAATGCACCTGAAATAGTGATGGCTTCGCCAGTTTTTAATTACAACGGCTTGAATTGAATCCCGTTACATCTCTTTTATTAGTACAAAAATAAAAGGAATGTGTGAAGCACCTGTTTTAAAAAGTAGGGATTTAAAGGTACAATAAATCTTAAAATTGATCTTGCCAGTACTATAATTGATAAATTGTGAACCTTTATGCGAAATATACTATCTATAGCTATATTGGTGTCTGTGGTTGCCTTGCGGTATATTTCTCTTAGGACACACAGTCATTAGCATACTAAAAAATACAACAAATCTCTGTTTTTTCTGGAGGGTTTAATAACTGCAACCCAATGTCTTATCAATTCAATTATCTTTGCAAATGCCCGTAATAATTATTTTTTGTAACCCTACCGATTTTTAACTTCATCATCATCATTATGATCATCGTATCGATACCCACTGCTGGACATAGGCCACCCCTATACCATGGCACTTAGTTCAATCTTCAGCCCATCGCCCCAATCGCTACCAGCCGTCTTTCGAATATCGTCAATCCACCTGATTGGAGTGCCTCCTACACTAGACTTGCCGAGGCATGATCACCACTCGAGAACGCGTCTACCCCAACGGTATTTTCCCAAACACCCGGTTATGTTATTCGCATGTTCAGACCCACGTTGAAACAGGCTGATGCATTTCTAATGTTTACTTGGTTTAATTGGCGGAAGTACTGCGCAGTACGGTACAAACAGGACGTGCTTGCCAGTGATTCGGTCGCAGAACCGAGCTCGCAGAGGTACCAGATTGGCGAAAACTATCAACTATACTGATAGAATAGAATTTTCGTAGATAAGAACTCAAGAGGCAACGCTAGTCCCTAATTCATAATGCTTGAATTGACAGACAAAGTAGCGAAAGAACTCAATTCACTGTGGTCAAGATCTAAGAACGTCATATTTTTTTCTATGAATGTTGTCTTAATGATTCTGAGTATAATGTTTAATAATTAGGAAAGTCTATTAAATATTCGTGCTAATAGGTTTTAATAATCAATATGTTATGTTAAAGAAGGTTTCATTTTTTATTTATTTTTTAGAGGAAGTAGTATAAACTCTTATGTATAAACATATTTAAATGTATGTCCCCACAAGATCACGACCTCACTTAAAAGATCAGGATCCGTGCAGCTAAATCATTCAGAACTGAATAACATAGCTGGGCTACCCCATGTAATTTTCCAGCACCATTACAGTAGGGTTCTTATTAATAAAATTGCGTCCAATATGCAATATGAGAAAATAAAATATTCAGAAGGAAATAGCATCTAAATGGAACACCTATATAATTTAGTCATTCTTTTTACACATGGCAAATTACGTTGTTATATCGATCGCAATAAAACAGGCGAGAAATATTATAAACGTACAGTCTTGTGGTCAAGTGTCACAAGTTGCCATTCATGGTATTTTATTTTTGATGATTAGGATAACATCCATCATTTAGAACCCCTATTGACAGCAGATCAGAGTACCGCATTTTCAGGTGACTAAACCCCTTCCCTCTTCCTATCCTTTTTCCTTTCCGCTCTTGTCCTGATTTGATGGGCCACAACACATATTATGAAGGATGTTCATGAGTGGCCGTGGTCACTTATCACCAGATGATCTATTTGCTCGTTTCCAGACCTCTGCAATAAAAAAGACCATCTCTTGCTCCTATGCATAATTTTGCTGGCCTTCTTAACTGCTGCTTCACTGTACAGTCGAACAACCTTAAATTATAACAAGAGGTTTGAAATTTCAGCTTTTAAATGTACCTTATTTTTCTCACAGTTGAAGCAAGCGTTGACGGAAACCTCGGACCTGGCGCAATTGGCCCGCACCCAAGAAGCCAGGGTCGACAAGCTGGACAACGAGGCGGGCCGGCTTAAATACGAAGGGCAACAGATGAGGGCCGCTATCGCTGAACTACGAACGCACGTCGGAAAACTAGCTAAAGAGGTGAGTGAGAAATTCAATGCGCTATATATTAGCAAACACTACAATTGAAGAAAGGTTCTTTTAGAAGGCGAACGGGGGCGATAAGGTGATTTATTGAAGGCGTTACCATTGAGAAAGAACCACCTAAATTTCAACTAAACGCTGCATTCGATTAGATCAAGTTGCGAGTATTTATAAACTTCCATTGTGTGCGCACTTAAATTATTGGATACGGAATCCAAGTATTATTAAAGAAATTATACTTCAGTTACGCGATATTGCAGCGCCTCTATTGGTGTCATTTTTAACCGACTACATTATAATAAATGAATCGATAAGGAAGGTCTCGCCGATTGTTAGGATAATAAGAGCGCAATATGCCATGTCACAAATGAAACCCTACATTCAAATGACATTACTCAATGCTACCGTTTCTTTGAAGTGGAAAACTGGCAAATTACAGAGAAAATACATTATTATAAATACACATAATAGTCACATACATAGTTAATATTTTATAATTTGACATAACATTTATGAATATGAGTCACTAGACTAACGTTTTATTACTTGTCCATTCGTAAAATACAAAGAAGTACAAAAGCAACGCAATATCCAAAACAAAGAAACAATATAAATTCAGAAATTGTTAAGAATTAATCGTCCTAATACAGTTTCATTTTCACGTCCTATTTGCTCGTTATAATTAGATATGACACGGGGCAGGAACGCCGAAAACCCGATTGTATAACCACAATTGAACATATATATTATTAAAATTGGGTAAAAGGAAATAGGGACTATACCGATGTAGAACAAATTGAATTTTAAATCCAATATGTTTTAAAGGTATCTAATCTTAAAATAATTGCTTTAGACCGAGAACAAAAGTTAATCTTGATCCTCGAGAGTCCCTGGAGAGTGCACGTAATCCGCAAAGATAGTTTTTCTTAATCACACGGGATACGCCGGCAATAAGACTCCGATGCGAGGACATCCATCTTACACTATCAAGTATTGTGAAGTTTTTTAAAATTCGAATACAGGACAGTTCGGTTAGCAGACCGAATAATTTCCAATTATTTTGTGACTTAATTTATAATACAAAATTCGGGATAAGAAATGTTTTCAAGTTAGTGCGAGATTACGATACTAAATATCTATTAGTTACTGGGCGTCCGCCAAATCCTGTCGCATCCCACGGGTTCATTGTTTTCGGTACTTTCAACGAAATTTATCGAGACGCATGGAATGATTCACGCTTCCATTGACTCCTTGGGACTGAATCTTTTATGTAAAGGTTCCTCAACATTATGAACCCTTCGAGCATCCCCTGTAATGTGGGGCTCTCTTATTGAATTTCCATAGAAACGTCTATTTTACCAACTGTAGAAAGCTTCTTTGTTTAATCATAAACCCAAATACAAATGGTATAATTACGAAATATATTGTTGAACAAAACAGTCGATGTTGCATCACAACTTACAATTAAAAATCTGTCAATTAGATTTTTAAAATTATCCTCAGTGGGGCTTTTTGTTAATAACATATTACAAGAGATCCTATCTCATGAAATAGGTTCTTTACAAACTAAACTTAATTGGGATGGAATAGAGTCTCAATCGGCTTGATAGACCAATAATAACAGGTGGTATCCCTGTTCACGGTACATGGCCATAACCGTCGCTGCGACCGTTGCGCCGGCAATTTTTTACCGCTCCATGCATATTTGAATTTCGAATACCATTTAAATATTTACAACAATGTCATCCTAGAGTGAATTTGAGTATAGAACGGCAATTTTATCTGCTTCAGTATGTCCCAATGCCCAGAATTGACCCCAAAAAGGTGAATTTTTACAAAGTTCTTTTGAATCGTGAGTAGAAAACGTAAATTTTCCTTATCAATCTTTAATCTTCTCTTTTTAAAGCTGTATTTAGGTTTATTTTCTGTAATAGTTTTGAAGGCCTATTAGTTGACTCCAAATACATTCGGCTAGACCACACATATTTTTTGGTTTGCTTTTACGTTAAAACGTGGTCATTGCCCGTAGCTCGCACTAATTAAAACTTAATGGCGTGGTATATGTAGTGGTTTAAACAGTATGTAACTGCACATTAGTGGTGATTGTATATCTGAATGCGACCGAAATCGGGAGAGCATCGCGGATGTCCTACTGACAGTAGATAAGGCTTAATGCAGTACAACCACAGATTACCCTAATGTTTACGTGTGTCCATTTATAAATATGAAATGTAGGCTAGGGTTTATTGAAAATTGCATTTTGCATTACTTTTTTCTTAGTGAAATTGATGTTGCGTAATTGGGGATCGGTATTTTGTATGATGTGAAGGAAAAGTTCAGTTTCAGTATATGTAGGTTTTAAAAGTACAACTCAAAGAAACGAGTTTAAATTAATCAGTAGGATACAGTTATTAAAACATGTACACTGTTGGAATACAAATCTATATATATAAAAATGAAACCCCTTTCGCGTTGTCACGGTTTACACGCTGACGTTGGTCGAGGCTGGCTGAGGTTGGCCAAGCGTGTAAATGCAGCATAAGAAGTTATACTTACTCCTTTTCAAGATCGAATGCCATTTTTATCACGAATTTTTACAGTGGCCTTTCCTTCGCTATAATTCACTGATAGAAATGTACATCGTATCGGAATGAGATAGGTTATATTATACCTAAAGGGGGTAAAAAAGGGTTGAAATGTTATGTCTATGAAAATCGAAACCACTGAAGTTATGTCTATGAAATTTTATATTTCAACTCTTTATTACTAACAAAAAGTAATGGCGTGCAATATTTTTTGGAAAAACAGCATTTTGGTGCTGAAGTAAGGGAAGGAATATTGGATGGACAATAAATAACGCAAAAGTTTTTAATGTCAAAAATTCATAAGGCAATCTTTATATGTATATGTATATGTATATGGATGTATATGGAGAGAAGGGACATAAAGTAAAATAGAATGGAAAGTACGGGAGAGGGGTGGGATAGATGACAGATTTGTTAGGACGAAATGTAAATGCACGTTATAAAACGGGATGGATAATAAAGAGAAGGGATGGGACGGATTGGGAAGAGACTGAACAGGCGGATGAGACGGGATTGTGCCGGACAGTAGGATAGCTACGTCAAGTTTAGGTATACAAGAGTTTATACGAAAAACAACATGTATTTGGTGTGGAGTGGAATCAAGAAATATATGCACCCAGGCCAAGCTGGGTCGGGCCGCTAGTTATATTTAAAATTCATAGTAAAACCTCGCAAAATATTTATTTCTGCAATACTTTTTGAGAAACGAAATATTGTTGCAAAATAAATATTTTTGATGTAATAACTTCAACGTGTTCGTTTGGTGAAAATCTTTTATTTATTCATAATTATACAATGCATTTACATCGTTGTTTCGACGGTGATTATATATTCAGTGGAGAGTCCGTAGATACCGCGTAAATTCACTTTCAATAACGTTATTACCGCTTACCCTGTCGCCCGCACACAATCTCGCACTAAAACGATTATCAAGCAACGTTCAGTGGTATATTACGTTGAGGAACTATCAATATTACCTGGGTTAGGTTATGATAGTTTTATCTCATCCTAACGATGACTTTGAAGCATCATCACTGAAAAAACATTTTTGAATCATTTTAAACAAGTAGGAATGCACTTATGTTTGGAGAACAATTTGTTTAGTATATGTTAGAAATGTTCAAGCAATACAATAGGAAATAATAATTAGCAGTTAAAAAAATTAAGCACTCCTAAATATCGTACATTGCTACATTTCATTGCGATATATCAAATAAGTAGGGCCATGAAATGCAATTTTTTTTTAAATTTCGTACTTATAGTTCTAAGGCGATGAAGCAGTTTATTAAATGTTTTTTTTTTCACCTTTAAATGCTGTTTTGTTTCTTTGTACTATTTTTCGCTATACCGTGACCACCCATTTCTTCCGTGCTTCCGTTCATTCCAGTCCATCTTAAGGTTGTCTGGAAGAAATCGCTGATAGCGATAAGACCGCCGCTTGTTACACATATGTAAGCGCTTTGTTTTGAAATGTTGTTTAAAGTTGTGTGGTGTACAATAAAGTATTAATAAATAAATACTTTAAATATAAGTGCTGCATCACAAAAAATATCTCAAAGTAGACTAAAAAGGCTTTTTGAATAATGACCAGCCATAATGAATGTACAGTGAAACATCGAGGTATTTAATTTTGGAAAGTGTAGTGAATCGTGGTCCCGTAGGCTTGTAGTTTACAGTCCACCTGCGCTATTCCATTGCACAATAAGACTATAGAGAGCACAAAGGACCGGCCGGAAACTCCACACAAAGCCACGATAAATTGCTAACTCCAAATTAAAAAACTTTTTGGTGAATCGCAAAAACTTGCACTGAATCTGCATACGGAATGCGTCGATACTTCAATGACTATTGTATCGCTGATAGCTGGACCTTGAACTCTGTACTTTGAATGGGCTTTTTAAGTTTATATGTATTTTCCCACGCTGTTTTGTATGTTTTGTAGCAATGAACCCTAAACGCAACACATTTTTTGTTTAATCTGAAAATGCATCTAACACTACCTACATACAATGATATTAAAACCATATAAATCTATTTAGAAATAAGATATAGTCAAAAAAGCAAAAACATCTAAAGTAAAACAGTTAGTATCAACCAGTATCAACCTTCAGTCACCAGTGTATGGTATTTTCACATTGTTTTATTAAACTTTCGTCGCAGTGGCGCTTTAAATTTTTAATCCCATTTGTTTACAACATTGCCCGGCTCACTTAACTAAGTGTGAGAATTTACAATGAAATGCCTGTGGGAACCGAGACACTTTCCAAGTCAACCAAGCGCCTTTGGAACAAAAACTAAGGACCCCACACCGAAGAACATGAAATCTGATCGCGTTCAATAAATTGGCCCGATGACCGCCTATATCGGTCGATTAAAACTGAACGCTAGGTGTTTCGCATTACCTTGCTCACATGATCATCATTCTTGGGCTTTTAGAAATTCTCACACGTATCCCGAATTTGAACTTCAGACTTGTAACATCAGAGACTGGTTTGAGTAAATATTAGTTTTGGATATCGGTTGTGGGACCGACAAAATCAAGATTGATATCCTGGCATAAGATTTTTTAGGATTGAGGGATCGAGGTTAAGTGGCAGGTGCAGTTGTTTAGTAACTTGGCATTAAAGATTTGAAAGAAACTATTATTTACGGATTTTTACCGCGGATTAGGTTTAATTCTCACATTTTTAAACTTCTCGACTTTTGGATTACTTTACAGCTTTCGTGGTGATGGGGCGTACTGACCATTATTAAAGATCTGTCTTTAATTTTAGAGGAGCACTATGATTATTGGAATGAACCAGACGCTTTTTTTTTAATTTATCTAAACTTATTACTGAAATACACAGCACTATTACGAAATATTTGATTGTATTTCAAAGCAACAAGCGCAGCAATAGCTTCTGCGCACTTCAGAAATTTACATTACATTTTGGAGATACATTTTTTACAAAATTAGCATATAAATGCGGAGTGCAATTAGCGAGGTCCAGTTTTAATAACAAGCAACTCAGCATACGATATAAATAGATCGCAGCTGTCCACTGCCAGTGGCGTACTAGACTGGTCCGACTACCTACTAAGAGAGACCGATCCGCACCATTGGAGTACAAACAATTGCTTCAGTTTTGTTCCTCGTCCTTATTACTAGTCGGCCACTAAGCACTCTTGATATCACTTATAATTACTTCCAAGTTCTTCCTGGGCTTAATTAATCCTAGTTGCATCTACAAATTAGAAAAACATTCACATATTGAAATGCAAAACCTTTATCTCCACGATTGGATCTTAAATCCTAGTAAGACACGTGACTTATTGATTCATTTCAGGACTTTTTGATACCTACAAGATCTTATTAATTCATTTATAACATCAAAGCATTGTAAGAATGGAAAAATTACTCCATCAATCACTGCTTGAAGGCAGAATATAATAATTCAGAGAAAACCCACTGTTTTAGGATTACCGGCAAATCCAGTAAATGTTTAAAGAATGAAGGTAAAAGTAAATCATTGCCTTAAGTGAGGTTTAACGGATACATTAAGCCGATAAGTAAATAGTTAAAATGGATCAATGGAGATAATCGAATTGTTACAAAAATGAGAATTACTTATGCCTCGAGGTTGCTTAGGTTCAATTTGAAAACACTTCGGTACGTTTAATATTTAAATACGTTTACAATACAATCGGGAGTTTTGGGAAATGTGGAGTTGCGAATTCTGAACGCGCTGGGACGAAACTGGCTATTGTTGGTATTGTTGAGCTGAGCTTAGTACTAAAAATACAAAAATATGAGAGAGAACATTTAGAAAGTACAATCTTGTTGTGAAAATAGACAAGTGATGTTTCAAGTAGAAACAGATCAACGTGTTTTGTTCTAGGTTGCCTCTTGTGGTTGCCTCATGGGTGAGTTTGTTGTCTGGATACATTATGCTTAGTGGTCACCTGAGTGCCATACCTATGCGACGGGTAAACTCCTACATTTTTATTTTTTAGTTATTTTTATATGTTAATTTATGTTGTGTGGGTATGTGCGTTCTATTATTGTAACTTTTAATTCTTTTAAAGGTCACAACACTAAATTTTATATCAAATAACTAAGAATTCGTCACTGAGACAGGATGTCGATTGCCTCGATGGCGTATTTGTACTAGGGTACAGTTACAAAGCTGAGATCTCGGCTTTGAATCCCAGTTTGGGCAAAGTTAAGTGTCCTGGCACCTCTGCCTACCTTCTGGGAAAAAGGCGTGAGTTTATGTATATATGTAAGATATTGTCATAATTGTACACATACCAGATTGTTAGCAGTAATCGAGAACTCTCGCGAAAACAATGGTATAAATACATCCTTATATTCGGTCCCTCCGCGCAACACACGGACACTCGTGTCACACAATCAATCACGCGCTAATTTACATACAATATGTATTATTTCATTTCCAGTACGATTGCCGTGAAATATTGTTTTATGTTCTAATTCTTTCGGAATTTTTCTTTGGAGGTTAAAGCTATTGATAATTTTCTAAATACATCTATTTTTGAAGCATTGTCCTAGTTTTATTGTATTGCGTAATGGAAAGGGTTTTAAAATAGGAGAAAAAACATATATACATAGAAACATAAACTCACGCCTTTTTACTAGAAGGGTTAGGCAGAGTTGTTACCAGGACACCTACATTTCCCCATCTGACGTCCCTATCGGGCACAAATTCCTGACTCGGGGGTGATAATGACTAGAAAAATTGAACATCTCTTTGCCCGACTCGTGATTCGAACCCGACAACTCAGCATTGTTACAGTACCGTAGTAAAACTACGCCATCGAGGCATTCGAAGAGAAAAAATCGATGTTTATGCGATTTTTAATGCGTAAGCTGTTTCTTTATGAACTATTATTACGAGCTTATTGAGATGCAATTATATTGAACCTAATTAATTACTTGTATGTGCGTTGAATGCCTAAACTGGTGGCGGTTAATCAAATTTATCTTCAATGGACCGCAGCCCTTACTATCGAGAACAATTAATAATATTATCCAAACTTCTTGTTTCCACGATATATATTTATGTAAGACGTCCTATTCATTTATGGATGCAATTATTTGAAATTACTGTTTAATATTTATTACTAAAGTGTAGAATTTCTTAATTAAATTAAGGAGAAATCGATTTATAAATATGAGTATATTTCAATTAAGAACAAAAGTTTTAGCGCAAAAGTTAAATGAAACAAACACAATATTATGTTTTTGTAGCTTAAAGTTTGAAGATTTTGATTAAAATCTCTCGCAAGCACCGACACATGCCTACAAGGACTCTCGCACTGTTGGGTGAATAAAATTATTTAGAATTCATCTTGATAGGATTTTAGGAAGTCGTTGGATGCATGCCGCTTCCAACAGCTATAAAAATCCTTGTGGAAGACCTAAGTTCTCCAGAAGACTCCTAGGGCCCAAAAGGAGACTGAAAAACTTCAACAAACACGTTTACCAGTCCAATTTGGTTATTATTTAACATCATAATTTAATTAATAAATAATGAGTTATTGTTATCAAATATTTCGTAGTACGGCAGTCAATTTTAATTAATGGAAATATCTAAATCATATACAAAAGATTAAAGCTTTCATATTAAATAATTATTATCATTCTGTGATGCAACAATATTATATTTATACTAAGGCGTTAAGCTTTGTTTCGCGCACAGATTTGTGAGGACTTTAAAATTGTACCGTCCGCTGCGTATCACAAATACACTATTTTGAATTTCAGTTTTATGTGTAAATTGCAGCCAGGTTATTTAAATTACCAACGGAGTTCGGGCTTCCTATATAGGGCATAAGCCATACACAATGCTGACAAATAAGTAACTGACAAATTGAAAATACCGTACCTGCCAACGGATTGGAAACCACATAAATGCAAAAGGATCACAATTCACAGCTTACTAACAAAACCACATGCAAACGAAATATTTTATTTACAAGTGTGAGAATGTCTACACGAAACATCGCTTCGGATGTTCGTATTTTCGAAGACCGCTTTAGAATACAGTAACACCTGGAGTAAAGCACGCCTAAGTACTGTCCGAGCCCATTCAAATGCCTCCCTCCGACCCACGCATCTATTTATAAACCTTAAACGCGTATTAGAAATCAGAAAACGAGTTAGCAAAAATAACAATTTACTTCCATTTATCTACGTCTATACAATCAATGTTAAATTTACAAATACCTTGTATATACCAAAGTTTATACAAATTCAATATAAAATAGCTAACTATAACTTTACTATTCAAAGCTTTAAGGACGAATGTGTCGTCCCTCGCAAAATACAGTGTTCTTATACTATGGTTTTGACAGGATATTAGTGTCGCCTTACAGGCCATAAAGAAATATAAGTTATTGCATACAAGCAAAGATTTACAAATGGCGCACTATTAGAAAAATAAGGACCCCATTATGTTCTCGGAACTTAAACATTACTTTCAACAAACAAAAAATAAAAAGGGTACTTCACATTACTTAAGTTGGCAATAAATAAATAACTCTATCGTGGGAATGCTCATTCACAAAAACCATAAATCAGACTAATTGCATAAAACAATCTGTTTGTTATTGTTTATGTTTGTTACTGACAAATGCGTATTGTACATATTGGCTACAGTTGAGGTCCCTGATACTAGTTAACTAGCAATTACATAATGGTATCTAACACACGCAAACAAAACGTGCGGCCGCAAAATATTCCCGCTGTAACGTAAAATTGTCCGAAATGTAGCGGTACACCGAATGCAATTTTTTTAAACGTTCCCTTTTAGAGCCTATGCATATATTTTTACAAAGTTTTGTTGTCAGCACTACTAGATTTAGCATCAGCAATATATAAAAGCCATAACTGCAATGTTTGTAATATGTTAAATAACCACCCATATTTATCCTATATTTGAAGGTAAATGTTAAAATCCTCTCCTGCGTTGTATAAAAAGATCCTGTACAACATCTCGTGCTTATAGACCCATCGTATTAGAACGGAGGTCGTCTATCAGTAAGAATTACTTTCGAGCTTAGATGTATCAAATTCTCGCCAGCTCGGTTCGTCTATCACGTCAGTTGGGATGAATTCGTCATTCGAAACAATACGAAAGGGCAAAATAGACTTCGAAAAAAAAAATAAAAACTAAAATGCAGTGAAATAAACTGAGCCATTTTTACCTTTGCATGACACTTTTTAAATTCAAAACTCACTGTGAATTTGCCTACGTAATTCATTGTTGTTAGTTGGAGCTTTTCTGTTTGAAAACTAGACAGAACAAATGCGACGCACTTTTTACATTTGAAATTAGAAGCTCCAAAGATACAATAATATGTTTTTAGTAAATATTTTGTCATACAATTCCAATTGCTTTTATATTTAAAGGAAAAAGTAGTAATACGAAGCAAGGCAATGTGAAAGCTTCAATTGCTGAAACACAATACGTATATTAATTATATTGCGAATGGAGTCTGAGGTGCGAGCCAAACACGAAAAGCAAATAGGCGATTACCTCGATACGACTGCTCGTAACCGTAACACGTGCGATCAACCAAAAATGACGCCCATTCACTAACTGTGTAATAAAACTTTGGGAACCCCGCGGGAAATCAACGTTGTCTGGGAATTTCTCAACGAAATTAACGAAAGAAAAATGAAAAACAATAGCAGCAAGCAAAGACGAGGCTGAGCCAAATATGCCGGCACCTATAATGGACGGCCTGCAGGATTGAGCCTCAAACCAGTTCTGCAGAAGTGCGCTAATTACTACGCCGACGATTTTGTGCATATGGCTACATCAAGCCCGCCTATTTATATCGCAATTATTGACTCTCATGCTGACGAGGCGACGCACGCAACGGCTCGTAAAACTTTTACTAGCTCCGTCTGATACATTTATTATTACTGCGACATGAGTTACGAGTACTACATTGATAACTAACTTATTTTATCTCCGCGCTAAACCTGAATTCGCTTCAATAACTGCATATCCGACGAGAAATCTCAGTATCGGCGTTCATTAATCGCCGACTGAGGATGATTCCGAACGCGTCGCGTCACACTCGTCAGCGTGATATTGCAAATACCGCGAGTCGCGTTTCGATGCACATGTTACGCAAATTTCAGGAGCGGCTTGAATATTCCGCTGCTATTCCGCGCGTCTATCCTTTCAGCGCGCGCCTAGTGTAACGTCCTTGTTAGGGATTAAAATCTCCAATGTCGGCCTTACTGACTGCGAGCTAAGGATGGTTGTGTGCCGAGTGTGGGCGCCAAAGAAAAAAGTTTGCTGAACCGCATGAATATTCGGTTGGGAGGCGAGTTTCGTTCAGAGGACGAGGCTGGGCGCCGCGCGCGCTCCGCTCTCGCCGCTGCCTTGTTGCCACCTGTGACAATCTTCATTAGCATTCTCTGTCTCGCGCTTTGTCGCACATTTCATCTTTACTATTTTACCTGTTCTTTGTAAATTTTTCATATATATTGTCCGTTTTTTGCTAGCGACGAAAAGTGGATTATTTTGACGAAAATATTCGTAAAGTAACTACGTAAACTGAATATAAAAACAGGTTTGAATATCAAATGTAATGGGAACACTTGGCGTCGCGAAGCGCGTGTGTAACGATGCTGGATGACAAGTTTTGTTTAGTGATTCGGGAAAACAATTGTTAGCACGCCATTTCCCGTGGTGTGCGTCGTGCGGTGTGGAATAAAACGGTGATTTCCTGCCCTTCCCCAGGACTCGTGTTTATATCAAGCGCCTCACGCCGCGCACAATGGACGCCCCTCAAATTGAACATTTACTATTCAATATTGTAAAATTGAATTTGATATTGAAATTTCAATGTTTGCGTTTGCTCACTTGCGGTTATTTACTAATACGATATCGAATCCATGAACTTTTTATGACATGATCGCTCTTTTATTACTGATATTGGATATATTTTACTTTATACTCAAAGCTTGAAAAAAATAAAGTTCACGACCAGACACAACGAAAAAACAGACAGACAACGAAACGAAATATAAAAACAACTTAAAGAACACTGGCGGAGGCAAATAACAGATTTAATTCAGAAACCTTTTTTACAAAAGGTAATCTAGTCTGTTGTTAATTTTGTACACAAGAATACTGCGCTTAAGTTTTCAGCGGCAGCATACCTTCTGCCTTAGCGATCTGCACTTACACTATTCAACCTCAAACACGCTGCAATCTAAAGAATGTTTGCTTCCCGCACGTACAAGCCTTTGCTTGAAACCAACTAATCGTGTAGTTACCGATACACCTGAATTCTTAACTATAACTTATTTAATAAAGTGTTCATAACGAGTTCATAATATAACTTGTAGTGATTTATCTCTATTAAGTTAAACTGCAACCGTGTTCTAGGGCAATTTAGTAACATTTTCTTAACTTTATATATCGACGTATATATTTTTTCCTTTATCTATTCCTTCTCTTTATTTATATTTTTTTGTCCTTATTATGTTGGGTTACTTATTAATTCAAACATAAGTAATAATGTGCATACGTTAAGCGTAATTCGCGTAAGGCCTATAAACCGAGATGTAAGGGACAAAAGTACCGAGTGGATTTACGTAGGATCACCTCGCTAATGAAATAAAGACACGTCCCAAGTCCTGTGCTTACGTTAACAGATTAGGGCTCCTGGCTCATCAAGTATGCACATGTTCCTCATTGCTTAGAGGAATGGCCCTTGCACCGCATAGCCGCCGTACAAAACACGACACAGACTCAAACGAGGCCAGCGTTTTACTAGTTAGTAGGACACCGTGAATACTTCAACCGTCACCTTTCCTTCGAGAATCTTTTAAAATATTAAAATCCACAAAGTATTAAAAAATATACCTCGAGCGATGTGTAGATTGAAACATGTATCTAATAATAGCAATTGTTTTAGGTAAAAACAAACCAATTGCAAGAAAACAACCCGGACAGCTACAACGAGATCCTGGAACCACATGAACTGAGGGCCGGCAAACTGAAGCACGAGCGCAACCACAAGTACCGGCACAACAAGATGATCCACGCGCAGATCTCCCGCCTCGCCCGCAGCCAGGACGAACTCGACGGCTACCAGCAGAACCTCCAGACCCAGATCTTGGACGTCCAACGCCGCCTTGACCGCTTCGAAGAACCCAACTGGAACTTACTCTCTGCCAAAGTTGATTTCCTTGAACTGGAAACCAAAGTTATTCGAAATGAGCTGAAGAACACCACGCAGAAAGTGTCCGATTTCGATAAGGTCCATGCTTCCATCCTCGAACTCCGCGAAGATGTCGAAGGTATTGAGAATAAAGTTGACAAGACCATCCCGGAATTCAGGAAGGAAATATCTAAGCTCGAGATTAGTTTCGCTCAGGTTGGTATTCCTATGTATAAATATGTCAGATAAATAAAATATTTATTACTTTCACTATCTTAGCTAAATTGCATTTTTTTTAAATATTTTAGTAATGTTGTGTTTTTCTTTAGCTGAACGCCCAATCTTCTTACCTCAAAGAAGACCAAGAGAACCTGCGTCAGTCTGTCAAGGCTATTGCTGTGAGCGTCAGCAACGCTATTGATCGCGCTGAAATGGATCGCCTAACCATGAAGAAAATCAATGACTCCGTGTATGAACTGCAAACCAGATCCAAAGAACACTTCTACCGGCTCAATGATCACATTCTTAAGGTGAGATTTATAAGCGCTTAAGTCTAAATCTGATAAGTACATAAAGTTGCATTCATTCAAAAAGTTATCTACATCGCGTAAATCACATAATCTAGCTGTGTTAGAATTAATGAATATTTTCACGGAACGTCTACCTCACATTCCATTCCATACGTCGGGTGCAATACTGGTAGCATTCGTTTTAATGGCAGCTTGAAATAGCTTCTCGACTTACCTGAAACCAACTATTATTTAAAATGTCCAGGTCGACATGCCTTACTGAATTGTTCTCACATAATTGTGACGTTAATTGCTGATTGAATGTCGGTTCGAAGCTGGAGTATTGAGTAGTATTTTGAGAAGCGACGTAATTACATTTTAATGAAAATGAAGTCGTATTTGCTAGGTAATTATAGTACAGCCAATACTCACGTAATGTACCCACGAACGTGTAAGTGTTAGCAAACACAACATAACCGAGTTACTTTGCGTCACGTAGCTTGAGATCCTAAGCTCCGACCAAGCTGAGTTTGTTGTTCACTCCTCGGCTTAATGCTTTCCAGATAATACATGAATATATTACACAAATGGAAACCGTATTTAAAGTGATACGTACGTCTTACTTACGCCCGTGATAACTGATGCTGCAATCTACATGCTTTCAAACAATTAAATTTTCACTCTTGGTATAATCATGTTCCCTTTCGAAATTTAAATTGCAACAATAGTTTATAATTATACATTTTCAACGAGTGAGCAAATGTTAACTTTTAATTATTGTTACAGAGCGAGGCCAATACTCCCGATGCCAACGCGACTGAGATATCCCTGCCGGAGTTGATGGGTGAAGTAAAGGAGCTGCAGCCGGTCCAGCGTGAGTACGAGGACCTGGTCAACCAGCTGCCTCGAGACTGCACCAACATCTCCACTCCCGGCGCGTACATTATCCACCCCGGCCACAAGCCCGTCGACACGTGGTGCGTGAACGGCAGCACCGTCATCCAGCGCAGGTACAACGGTTCTGTGGAATTTAACAGAAAATTCTCCGAATACGTCTACGGCTTCGGCGACCCCACTTCGGAATACTGGCTCGGCTTGGAATCCATGCACTTGATCACTGCTGACAACTGCTCGTCCATGAGGATTGACATGACCGACATCTACGGAGGCGTTTGGTATGCTGAGTATGAACACTTCTTCGTGGGCAGTGGTGATGCTGGTTACGTGCTTGACGTGAGCGGATTCAAGGGCAATGCCAGCGATGCTTTCGACTATCAGAACCACATGGAGTTCTCGGCGATCGACCGCGACCGCGACATCTCGAACACGCACTGCGCTGGTAACTACGAAGGCGGCTGGTGGTTCTCGCACTGCCAGCACGTGAACATCAACGGCAAGTACACGCTGGGCCTCACCTGGTTCGACTCCGTGAGGAACGAGTGGATCGCCGTGGCCACCAGCGAGATGCGCATGTTCCGCCGGCCCGGCTGCTCTTAAACGCGAGCTTACTAACTATATTCAGTAGTCACTATATCATGTCATATAATACATTAATTTTGAAGTTGTTTAATATTTAAATCATACCAAAGATACTAAATGTAAGCGAAGGTATTCGATTATTTTAGATAGACGAGCTGCAGAACTATATGAGTTAATACATTATTACTTTTTAATTTATACTACATTTCTCACACGTGTCGAAGGCAATTTTAATAATAAATGATGAGAAAGTTAAGAATCGTGTGTCATACATTGTGTCGCTCTCGAAAAGTTGTCTCGCGCAAAGGATAATTTATTTTTAAGTTGTATTATTTCTCGTCTGTCTTTTTTCTAATACATACCTACCTGACCTGACTTGAAGCTGTACATATTATATTTCGTTTTTCCACTCGCAAACAGAAGGATACGTAATTTAATAGTTAAGATAATAGATAGTGTAGGGATCTATTGATCGAGGCATGAAATGCTGGTGCACGCCTGTAATTATATTCATTTAAATTAAGTTAAATTACGTTTTAGTTTTTGGCCTTATTTATTTTTCGATCAGTTAATTATACGATGAGAATTTGACAGCTCGATGATAATCATCGTCCCGCGTACAAGAACTCGGCGAATGCATTGGAAAGACTTTCTGTTCTATTTTATCATTTATATGTTATATTATGTTGTTTTGTGTACTTATTATGTTTATTGGCATTATTAATGTGTATATACCTATATAACTTTCAGTCTTAATATATAGTGTTAAGTAACAAAACGGTGTTACGAGTATTTATTGATTTGGAAAGAATTCAACATGGAGCATTGTTTACAATCAAGCCGGTATGGGATCCCATATTAATCGCATTTTAATCAATATCGATGTGTAGTTTGTAGAAGATTATTACTTTCACGATTTAACCGCTCATACATACTCTGTAGTAACATATGTACATGTACCAATGGAATTAAACCAAATAAACGATAAAAATATTACCTTAGTGTTTTGTTTTACATAACCTGTTTTTCTAACACCCACACACACACACAAACAAACACACACAAACACACACACACACACACACACACACACACACACACACACACACACACACACACACACACACACACACACACACACACACACACACACACACACAAATATATTCGCACAAGTACAGTCGCATGACCAAATAAAAATACTATTACTTTAATAACAATAAAATTTAATTAAAAAGATAATAATAAAAATAAAATGACGGCAAAACTGTCCCGATAGTCAAATCAATTACCTTCCGGAGTTGTAACACCCTCCGTACATACTTTTACAGAAAGCGGCCATTCTAAATAGTAAACACATGTCGCTTGGTCCGTAAATTATTGAATAACAACAGTTTGTCCAACCTAAATAACTATCTCCTTGGCTTCGGTCCGAGTATAGTAAATTGCCTTCCAATTACGGGTTCGATATAGAAATATGTTCCACATTTGTTAGTTCCAATAAAATACTTAAAGACTATTTTAGTAAACGAGGAAAATAATAATTTCCGTAATACTATCACTCTCTTCCCAGTGCTTTTGAAAACAGTCAAGTATATTTTCTGAATACTGTTGGAGCTACTATAGGTCTACCAGAATCTCATGGCATAAAATTAAAAACAAACATAATGATTTTTATATGGCAATATCATCAGTCAACAGCTGTTTCAAAACTTGAGTTATGTCATTTGATGAGAATATTATAAGATTTCTATACTTCCTTAGCGAAAATATATAAACTAGTTCTACGATCACAAGTGCGACACATTGTTTACAAGGTTTATCGCCAGATCCGTGAATAAATTGGCCAAATTTATACAAAATCGTCGATTTTAAAATCGACGTCGTTTTAACAAATAAGTCGGAGTGAATAGTTTTGATACTTCATGTTTTTTGGTTAGTTTTAGATTTGTACATGTGTTATATCGTATTTACTTTGTTATCATGTTTTGAAACTAAACAGTAATGGATTAAATACATATTTTCAGGAGTTTCCAGAGTTTTAGATAAGGAACGGTTTATTATTAATACTTTATCTTCATAGTCTTCATCAGAAGATGTACAGGAAGAGTATTTAGAAGTAAGCTCTGCCTAAAGTGTTGATGAAATAAAGAAGACTGAAAATATATACGTTTTTTATTTTACAATCTTGCATCTTTCATATAACATTTTTGGAATCTAATATTTATGTAAATAAAAACGACTCATAATCAAACTACGTACAATTTAGAAATTGAAAGTTGTTAGATTAAGTGAGAACTAATAAGAAGAGAGCATTAAATAGAAACTGGTGGCTTGGTAGCGGTACCGTCATTTTTATCTACGTTTTGGAAATACCAGCGTTCCCTTTATATTATACATACCCCGTACCCGTAAGGCACGTATTTATATTGTAATTTGACAGCCTTTTAAAATGACAGCCTCCGTGGCGCAGTTGGTTAGACGCCGCCTGTGAAACGAGAGGCCGCGGGTTCGATCCCCGCACCGAGTGAAATGTTTGTGCGGCCCACAAATATTTCTTCCGGGTTTGGGTGTTTGTGAGACCGAAAAGTCTCTTGTAGTTCCTGATACCCACGACACAAGACTCGATCTTAGTGTGGGGTCAGGACTATGTATGTGACTGTTGGGTGTCATTATTTATTTATTTAGAATAGAAAAAAATCTTATTTCCCTTTTAATTGGCTTTTAATCAAAAAGTACAATTTCCAAGTCATTTTAATGTTTAAATAACCTATATATTTATACTTAAAACATTATTTACTTTATTTACAAAGTTTTACTAAAAAAAATCATGTTAATTTGAAATAATAATAAATTACAATTATTGAAAGTATTAAAATATGTTCATCCAATTGTGTTGCGATGCGCAAATTGAAATTTCCCAAAATGCCATGAGATTCTGGTAGACCTATACGCATTTTGATAAAATTGATGCAGCTTTCAAATTCAAATTCCTTTAATTTTGTCTTACGTATTATATCATATGTGTACCTGTGCATTAACAAACATTAATGATACGCTACAATATCTAGGCAGTCCGAGCATTATTTATATTGAATACGCAGGATGTAATAAGTTCATTGCGTATTTCAGATCACATCTGAAGTAAAAAAAATTACAGTAAATGAAGAAGTTGTGTTTAAGTTACTTATGTATTGTTAACTTATTATTTTGTGGCTAGAATGATTTCGCTTTGCGAACGAATACTCGTCCGATTTCGCTTCGGGAATAGGCCTTTTAAAATACCACGATTGTCTAATACTGTGGATAGACTTCAAACACGCGTAAAAAGTCAATTATTAATGCGGTGTTGCCCAAGTTAGAAGCCAGCGCCTTCCAGTATCGTAGTACTATAATATCATATCTCATTTGTAATTATAACAGTAAAAAATAAGAATTGGCAAGGTATTCATTTCTATACCTGCCTTAGAATAGGGAGCAGTGGGGAGGATGGGAGGAAAGGATTGGTATGTGGAATCCCGTGGTCGCTGTTCACGTTGTTATTTACATTAATTCTTCGTGTTCACGATTAATCCGACCGAGTGATAACCGCATAAGTCGGATTCGCAGCTAGGAATAAATTTTATACATGATTATTTATTTTAATACTCTGTTGTTCTAATATGGAATTGTGTGAGTTTTTATAAGTCACATACAGCGAGGCAACTAATACACTCGCAATTGAGTTACTTATTAAAGTGTACATTATTTGGTTTTTAGAGGTATACGGCATTATTCATAGACAGTATTGTTGGAATAAATAGCGATGCAATCACAAATAGCAAGTGAAGTCGATAATAACATTTCACAAGTTATATGAATAAGCTACATATTGCGATTTGCGATTATGATTCATAAAGCCAATCGGCTAAAATTTTTATACAATCTCGTGTCGTGTATAAAGGAGTTGTTTTGTAAGTTTTTTTTACCAACTCGAAAGAATCGGAATATTCAATCTTTGTGTGTAGGTTTAGATGTGAAAAATGATTATACACAATTATTATTATTATAGGTAATATAATTGGTCACTTTTTTGTTTACAAATTAGCAATAGCAGAAATATAGAGCATGCTAAAGCTTCAAAAATAACAAGGTAGTGATCGTAATTTGAAATAGCAATAATTCCTATTATTAATAGACAGTTGTCAAGTTGCCAGTTGGTTTTGTCTTCTTCGCTCAAAGATAATTCAAATGTCAAAAGTCGTACGATAGGGACAATATATTCGATAGCTAAAATAGGTTTTTAAAAATGTTTATCAATAAGCCCGACAGTATCATTGGTTTGACTAGACGGGGTGAAACCCCTGCCTGACAGAAAACTGACATAAACTTACAACAAAATTATTCCCACGATGGTTTGCTGGAGACCAGCTCATCTCATTGAGGACTGATGATAAAAATGGTAAAGTCATTCTGACATTTGTGAGCCATCAAAGTATCTCGTTCGCTATTTGTGCAACATTTTTCTTACATTGTGTCTGAAGCCACTAAAGTTACCACCCGGCTTTGTTTTCGGTAGCAATCTTGATAAACATAAATTAACTGATACAGATATTTTAATTCAGTCAGACAGAACAATTGTGCCCTGGCACCTCTGCCTACCCCTTCTGGGAAAAAGGCGTGAGTTTATGTATGTATGTAGAACAATTGTGTCACCCAGGTCAACCGTCACATTGCATTTACCAACTATTTTTCCACCACAACCCGATGCTAGGAAGCGGTTATTAATGTCTTAACACATCCTATTTACTACCTTCCTCATTAATAATTTCCGGGTTCAAAAATCACCAACAAACCCTTTGAACTCTGCTTCCCGATGTAATTTCATTGCGTGCAGATTCTGTCGGGTTTTGCAGTGCGTGGGCGGGATGCGCTGATACCTACCTATGCCGAAACTCGATCGCTTTACGGAAGGCAGCTAGCTACCGGTGTAACATGTCCACTCATTAGTGAACTTCCGGCCCGCATGGGGCAAAGTTCACTTGTAAAGGCTGGATTGCGTAAAGTAAGATGATTAAACTGAAGAGTTTTAATGACATTGGCAAAGACGTAGTAGAATAGGCAAATAATACATTATAAGTTATCAGAGGTGGTTTTACTTAAGAACAAAAACCCGTGGCGAAAATTTTAAACTGAATTTTACTTAACATTAAACATAATTTGTTAAGAGATCCGCTTTTACACAAAGTCACGAACAATAATAAAAAGAAAAGCATTCAAACTCTTGTCACATGTGTTTCCTCTTCTTTGAGAGGGTGCCGACGAGGTGACGTCTATGGAATTCACATCTAACAATATAATTTAGGTGGGGGAAAAAGAAATCCATTATCTTCGCGTGAAATTCTTAACTTTATTTAACATGTTTCGTATTGTCCGATTTGGGACAATATGCACCGTTTTGTTCCATACTTTGTTGCCGTTGTAAAGGTAGCTACATAATGGCTCTCTCTTGAAATTCTTGGTCCTTATTTGTAAACATCGCTTGTGAGCTTGGTTGGAAAGTGTTAATGCATCCACCACATATTGCAGACCTGGCACCAAGATTACCATCTTCTTCTTGCATTACAAAACTCCCTGAGGGATAATTAATTAGGAACAAGAAAAGAAAATCTATTACTAAAGTTACTTAGGTACTTAGTTTTTCGCCAATAAAGACGAGAGAGATATTATAAAGCTGCTTTTAAAATAAACACAAATTATACAACAAAACGTTGTATATTTGACCCAAATCGGACAATCCGAAACATGATAAATAAAGTCATGAATATCACTCAAAAATATGAGTTCCTTTTTCCCAACCTATTATAACGAGTATTATGAAATCACTGATCCAATAGCAGTGTGTATGCTGTGAAGCGAAAAGTCTTATATTCAATTTTTGGGTCTTAGGCAGCCTATACAATAAAAAATCTATTTATAGGAAGTTGATTGAATTCACATTTTTTCCAAGAAGGGTAGGCAGAGGTACTAGGACACCCACATTCTACATTGTGTTTTCCGTCCCATGTTGTGATAGGAGCCGAACCTATCGCCACTTGCTGCACACATTCCAAATTGTATGCGGGCTGATAAAAAGTTCTAGTCTGTGGGGATTTTAATATTAATTTACTAGTTGATTCGGTTGATAAGTGTAGGTTTGTGTCTTTATTCGGCTCATTTAATCTTACATGTTTGTTCTCGGAGCCTACTAGAATTACGCCTGAAACTTCGAGTTGTATTGACAATATCATAACAAACTTCGAAGTACTTGAAAAAGGTATTAAGATAGGGGTTAGATCTGACCATAAATGCCAATTAGTGAAATTAGAACATGCTGTAGACAAAACCAGTAGATTAACAACTTTTAGGCCGTTATCTAAGAAAATCCTAGGTCAATTTAACAGTAATGTACAATCAAAAATAGATACTTTTACACTTGATGACAGTCCAAACGACATGTACTCGTCATTATTTAAAATTATACGTAAAGAGTTTGACCAAGTATGTAAAATTAAAACTATTAAAATTAACTCTAAAATAAAATTTAGTGCTTGGGCCACTAAAGGCATTAGACGTAGTAGGGAAATCTTGTATGAGTTATATGACAAAAGGTCCTATACACCTGATGTCAACTTTAAAAAATATGTCGGATTATATTCAAAATTATTTAAAAAAGTATGTATGCAGGCTAAATCTAATTATATAAGTGAAAAGCTTAGATTGTCAGATAATAAAATAAAAACAACCTGGCAAATTATTAATACTGAAACTGGGAAAAATAAAAAAAATGACAACAAAATTGCTCTCCGCATAAATGACGACCTTATTTCAGATAAATCCACTATTGCCAATTATCTTGATAATTGTTTCACTAACATACCATTAGACTTAACCAAACATTTAGATTCATCTGTAGATTTAGCGGAATCTTTTTTAAAGGAAAATGTTCCTGGAAATATGCCTAAGTTTAACTTTCACAAGGTAACCAGTTGTCAAATAATAAAGGCTTTCAAGCAAATTATAATAAAAACTACAGAAGATATATGGGGACTGTCTGTTAAAGCTATAGAAGCTATTACTGTTAACATTGCACCGTTATTAGCTACTATTTTTAATTCCTGCCTAAGTGACGGTATCTTTCCCGACTTAATGAAAATTAGTAAATTTGTACCCATTTTTAAGTCAGGATGTTCGAACAATCCGTCGAATTATAGACCCATTTCTATACTACCGGCTCTTAGCAAAATCTTCGAAAAGCTTTTGCTTAATCAAATGCTAGCACATTTTGATGAAAATAAGCTAATACATAGGAATCAATTTGGTTTCACAAAGGGTCGCTCAACTCAAGATGCCGGGACATCGCTAATCACGTCGGTTTTAGAAGCCTGGGAGGCATCTCAAGATGCTCTAGGAGTTTTTTGTGATCTCTCCAAGGCTTTCGACTGTGTTGACCACCAAACACTTATTATGAAGCTAAGATACTACGGAATCAGTGATACGTCACTTGATCTCGTAATGTCTTACTTGTCGGGTCGTGAACAAAAGGTTTCTTTGGACGGGCTCACTTCGGTAGGATCAAAAGTTAAAATTGGGGTTCCGCAGGGCTCCATTCTGGGCCCCTTTTTATTCTTAGTCTACATAAATGATCTTCCTTGCATGGTTCAGAAGTGGTCAGACATAGTTTTATTCGCTGACGACACCTCTATAATATTTAAAGTTAATCGGAAAGACGATATGCTAGATACACCTAACAATATTCTTAATTTAATTTCGGATTGGCTTTCTGCTAATTATCTACTATTAAATGCTAGTAAGACTAAATGCGTCCGTTTTGCTTTACCGAACGTGGCAAGCGTAAACACGCGTATCGAATTAAATTCAGAAATTCTAAATCTAGCTAATTCTACAATTTTTTTAGGGATCGCTCTAGATAAAAAATTACAATGGGGTCCACAAATTGAGAGATTATCAGCTAAACTTAGCAGCGCAGCGTTCGCAGTCCGAAAAATAAGACAACTAACTGACGTTGCAACGGTTAGATTGGTATATTTTGCTTATTTTCATAGTATAATGTCATACGGCATTATTTTATAGGGATCAGCGGCTGATATCGAATCCATATTCATATTACAAAAAAGAGCAGTCCGTGCTATTTATAATCTAGGGAGCTGCGATTCTTTGCGATCTGTTTTTAAGGAAAGCAATATACTAACCGTGTCATCTGAATATATCTTTCAAAATATAATGCACGTTCATAAAATATTAACAAGTTTTATAAGGTCTGTGACACCCACACTATTAATACGCGGAATAAAAATAAACTAGCAATACCCTCGTTTAGACTAGAAAAGTCAAAAAAATCTTTCTTGGGTAGTTGTATTAAATTTTATAATAAGCTTCCCAATTGGGTAACACAGCTACCGGACAAACTATTTAGGACTCATATCAAAAACAAACTTATGACTAGGGGTTATTATAATATTAAGGAATATATTGAGGATAAAAAAGCCTGGGATTAGGTGTTCTCTTGCACATTGCGACCTCCTGGGGCCCTGAACTATTCGCTTAATTCACCATCATCCATCCATCCATCAGCCAAAGGAAGTCCACTGCTGAACATAGGCCTCCCCCAATGATTTCCACAGAGACCTGTTGGAGGCAGCCTGTGTCCAGCGACGTCCCGCGACCTTTACCAGGTCGTCGGACCATCTTGTGGGTGGACGTCCTACGCTGCGCTTTCCGCTACGCGGCCTCCATTCGAGCACTTTCCGACCCCATCGGTCATCAGATCTCCGCGCTATGTGCCCTGCCCATTGCCACTTCAACTTGCTAATCCGGTGGGCTATGTCGGTTACTTTAGTTCTCCTACGGATCTCCTCATTTCTGATTCGATCTCGTAGGGAAACCCCGAGCATAGCCCTCTCCATAGCTCGTTGAGTGACTTTGAGCTTCCTAATAAGGCCCATAGTGAGAGGCCACGTCTCGGTGCCGTAAGTCATCACTGGCAACACACAACTATCGAAGACTTTCGATTTAAGGCACTGAGGTATTTTGGACGAGAAGACGTCGCGTAGTTTCCCGAACGCTGCCCAACCGAGTTGGATTCGACGATTGACCTCTCTCTCGAAGTTGGACCTGCCTAACCGGACCACTTGTCCTAAATAGACATATTCGTCAACAACTTCGAGAGTCGAGCCCCCTACACCGATGGGAGTGGGCACAACATGGACATTCGACATGATCTTCGTTTTGTCCATGTTCATTTTAAGACCCACCTGTTGGGAGACTCGATTGAGGTCTTCGAGCATAGTGCTAAGGTCTTCCAGCGATTCTGCCAAGACTACAATATCGTCGGCAAACCGAAGGTGAGTGATATACTCGCCGTTGATGTTGATGCCGAATCCTTTCCATTGCAAGAGCTTGAAGGCGTTTTCCAGCGCGGCAGTGAACAGTTTCGGAGATATGACATCTCCCTGTCTCACGCCTCTCTGTAGTGGAATAGCCTTCGTACTCTGATCCTGTACTCGGACCGACATGGTGGCGTTGTTGTATATACACTTCAACGCTTCGATGTACCGATAGTCGATATGGCACCGCTGGAGAGACTGTAGCACAGCCCAAGTCTCGATCGAATCAAAGGCTTTCTCATAGTCCACAAACGCTAAACAAAGCGGCAAGTTATATTCCTCGGTTTTTTGTATAACTTGCCGAAGCGTATGGATGTGGTCTATGGTACTAAAGCCTTTTCGAAAACCGGCTTGTTCGGGAGGCTGGAAGTCATCAAACCTGCGTTCGAGACGATTTGTGATGACCCTCGAAAACAACTTATAGACATGGCTCAGGAGCGAGATGGGCCTGTAATTCTTCAGCAAAGTGTTATCACCTTTTTTGAAGAACAGTACCACCACGCTCCTGCTCCATGCCTCTGGCGTTGAGCCCTCGAGGAGAACGGAATTGAAGAGCTTCTGAAGGACTTTCAGTATCGGCGTTCCGCCCGCTTTCAGAAGCTCTGAAGTTATTCCGTCCTCGCCCGGCGCCTTGTTGTTTTTAAGTTGCTTCAGGGCCATCTCAATCTCACACAGGCTGATGTCCGGGATATCATCGCTAAAGTGTCGGATCAACTCGGCTCTCGGGTCTTCGGCCGAGCTAACAGCAGGTTTGGCAACCGAGGTGTAAAGCTGTCCGTAGAACCTCTCGATCTCCCTTAATACCTCTGCCCTCGTCGATACTACGCGGCCGTCCTCCGTCTTCAGCCTAGACAACTGGCTTTGCCCAATAGACAAGTCTCTTGCAAACACTTTGGAGCCTCCGTTCCGCTCGATTGTCTCCTTAATGCTCACAGTATTGTGAGCACGGATATCGTGTCGCAAGGACTTCCAGATCTGTCTATTGAGCCGCCGATATGCTTCGGCGTCAACGGAAGACTGCAGCGTCAAAGATCGACGTTCGGCCATGAGGTCCAGAGTGTGGATCGAGAGTTTTTGTGGTCTATCTCTACGGCGAGGTCTAAAATACTTAGATCCCACCGTATGGACAGCTTCTACCAAACCGCTGTTTAGCTCGTCCACTGCAAGGTTTTCTCCTAGACAATCAAAGCGATTTGTCAGCTCGAGTTGAAAGCTCTCGGGGTTTTGGATATGGGCGCGAGTAGGTCGGAGCGTAGACTTCATCAAGCGACGCCTTTCCGATTGGACATTGATATTCAGGGTGCCCCTAACCATTCGGTGATCACTGCCGGTTTTCACCCTGTTGATCACAGAGACATCTCTGAATATCCGTCTATTCGTCGTCAAGATGAAATCTATCTCGTTTCTCGTAGAACCGTCAGGACTCAACCAGGTCCATTTCCTGTGAGGCGGCTTCTGGAAGAAAGAGTTCATCGCAAAGAGTCCCTCTTTCTCCAGAAAGTCGGCCAGCCTCTGACCCCTGGGGTTCCGTTGCCCATGTCCAAATTGCCTCACTTTCAACTCTGCATCGCTTCCCTTGCCCAACTTTGCGTTGAAGTCTCCCATAACAACATTGAAGTAGGTTTTGGAAGTATGTATGGCCCGACTTATGTCCTCATACATTTCCTCTACTTCTTCATCTGGGTGTGTCGAGGTCGGCGCGTATACCTGTATGACCTTCAACGAATATCTTTTAGATATTCTGAGTATAAGGTATACTACCCTGCTCGACACACTTTCGATGGATACGATGTTGTTGATGAGAGACTTGTGGACGAGAAATCCGACACCTCCTCGGGACTGTTGGTCGTCCCCCCGGTAGAAGAGCAGGTTACCAGACTTCAGGGTTATCGTATCCTCCCCGATTCTTCGGACTTCCGATAACCCCAGAATGTCCCAGTGTAACCTGCTCAATTCTTCTTCCAGTTCGACAATCTTCTCGTCTGTCCTCAATGTGCGTACGTTGTGTGTTACCAGGGCCAGTCGTCGTCGGTGGGGGTGGTAGCCGGGGCCAACCCGGGGATTCTTAGCACCCCCTGCCCCACCGTAACCATGACCGCTACCATAGCCAGGAATAGTGGGGCTGCCGGGGACTGGGGGCCTGGTCTCTATTTGTGTCGCCATTGTGGGGGTATTTGCCGTTACTCGCCACGCTTGGCAGGCGGGTTGGCGAGCGCAGTAGGGGACTGACGTTAATGACGCTGCTGCCCGCCATTAACCGGGGAAAGGAAATAGGATTTGTGCGTAGAGGATGTTATAGGAAAGGAGATGGCCTGAGGGAGTGGATACTGCAGTCACGGACGGGAAGTTAAGGTCACTGCAGTAGCTCGGGGGCCGAGGTCGCGTACTCGTAGCACCTATACTAGGACAGGCCATGACCACTAGATAGGAGCATCCCTGACCAAGCTTAATTCACCACCTAACCTAATTTAAATAATTAAAAATATCTAAAATTGTGAACTCAAAAATTAACCAATATACAATCAAATAAATCAATTAATTTATATGACGACCGATCGAAAAAAACATATAACAATAATAATTAATATGGCAAATCTTTGTAAGACAAGTCACAAATACTTATTTTAGTAAATTGACCAGAACTCAGAAATGGGTCGCGCCGCGTAGTATCCAGTGGTAAAGTAAAGCCCGCTGAGTTTGTTCGCCGGGTCTTCTCAGTCAGGGCCGCGTTGGATCCGGCAGTAAGCCTAAACATACGGGACGTATCGGAAATACTTATGGTCGTTGTCTTAAGTTGGACCCAAAACAAGCCCACTGAGTCTTAGTCGCTGGATATACTCAGGACTGGGTCGCGTCGCGTAGTTCTAGTGGTAGTGTAAGCCCACTGAGTTTGTTTCACCGGGTCTTCTCAGGAAGGGCCGCGTTGGATCCGGTGGTAACTATAAACCGCTACGCACCGTTGTAATATTTATGGTCCACAAATAATATAATTTAATTTGACTAACGTAAATAATGTATTTCTTTGACAAATAAATTACTATAAAGTAAAAACTAATACTTTAAATAAATTATGAATAAAAACTAAATAAATAAATAAAACTAATTATAAATAAAATTTTAATTTATTTAAAAATAAATAAAATTAACAAATAAATTGATAAAAGCAAGAAATTAAAATAAATAATACTAAGTTTAGGAAATATATTGTAAATAGAGATTAAGTTCTATGTGTATTGACTTGTCATAAGAGCTCCTTAATTGCCTACGTGATCAATAAATACATTTCATTTCATTTCAAATACATTTCATTTCATTTCATTTCAATGAAAAGTAAAAATCAATAAATCTTTTCCCAACCCGGTATTCGAACCCGAGATCTCAGCTTTGCAATCATACCTTATTACAACTCCGCCACCGAGGCAGTCACAATTAATTCACGCATTGTATAAAATAATATTAATAGACACACGCGCCAATCGAACACAATTAATTATTGTACATTGTTTGATTTACATATACTCAGTAATTCATTTAGTTCAATATGTTTATTAAGGATAACCAAGAATAATGTTATTATAATAAAATAAAATAATTTAATTAAAAATTAAAAGACCGACTTCAATGTGCACTACAAAGTAATAAATAATATATATTTCATGGTGCTAGTAGTAGTAGGACACATTGATTAATTTTCTTAATGACTAGACTAGCCAACAAATCTTAAATACGTAATATTTTGAAGGCGGGTCGCCAAGTGACGAACGAGAACAAATTTAAGTAATGTAACACAGTTGAATATTACCTACTTGTAGATGTATCGTTGGCGCTCAGTTAGGTCCATATGTAACTAGAAACAAATTAATTTAATATATTGATCCTACGTGTACATTTGTTGAAATTTTAATAGAATTAATATGTGTCATATGTGTGGTCTAATTTTAATGTATTGCATACGATCAAAGATACAGTGGTCAAGGGTTTCAACTCCAGGGTACACCATTGACTTATTGGAGTAATTTGCATATTTATATACAAATACTTTCAACAGTGATAGGAATCATAGTGAGGAAAGTATAAGAAAGGGAAGGGTTGTTAAGTTTTTATGTTTCCCTCGATTGTAGATAAGTCCGATACTCAACAATGTTGATTAAGAGCTGATATATTAAGAACGGGCGATTTTTCTATTAGTTATCAGGACAGGGACTGGAATTTGCACCCGATATGACTATAGACTCTCGCCCCCAATCACACCGAGGGACAAAACACGCAAGGCGTAACGTGGGTGTCCTGGTTTATACCAGAAGAATCTCTGCATACCCCTTCTGGGAAAATGAAGAAGGGGTATCCCTTCTGGGAAAATGGCGTAAGTTTATATAGATTAAGACAAATTAATATTGCGTGTAAAATTGCGTGTTTTACGCTAGGATGTTTTACACAAATTAATTTTTTTGTGTAGGTCGTCGTGTTCGTCACTTGGCGACCCGCCTTCAAAATATTATGTATTTAAGATTTGTTGGCTAGTCTAGTCATTAAGAAAATTAATCAATGTGTCCTACTACTACTAGCACCATGAAATATATATTATTTATTACTTTGTAGTGCACATTGAAGTCGGTCTTTTAATTTTTAATTAAATTATTTTATTTACAGTTTTCTACTTTTAAGTTTTCATAAGCATTGTAATGATGCCAAAGGTAATCATATAATGAAAACTGGAATCAATGTATATAAAAAATGATACATTGTAATCCTTTATAATTTCAAAAACGAAATTAATATTTTATGATTTTTAAGGAAGCTACACTGTCATTTCGTTTTTATAATAAAGAAAATACTAAAATCGGCTCAACCTGCTAGAGATATTGAGTACACTTATGCGTGGTAATCATTCGTTACCCCCTCACCTCTACACCTTCTTCACTTCCTATTTTTAATAAAATACATATACTTAACCTAATGGACGAAAAATCATTGCGTTTCTGCAAAGTTTTGTGGAGGTTTGCTCTCCAGATATGTACATATTCATCAGATCATCACCATATTTTATGTGACCAGCATTATGTATAATTCGTTCCGAAGAAAAGTTATTTAAAATCATTTATTTATTGTCGCAGATATTTAGTATTTATATTTGTATATATCCCCCCCCCCTTCCCAGGCCCCTATCTACTTTCCCCTTTCCACCTCCCCCTCCCTTGTAGTAATAAATTTACTGAACCTAATGTAAAAAGAATTATTGCTGTACTGTTCAATTTTGAGGAGTTCTGCCCTTCAGGTCCAAAGATACTCATCAGGTCTTCACAATATATTTTTTGGTCTTATCTATCATATAATACAAAAAAGACAAAAAAGTTATTTTTAAGTCGGTTAAGAACAGCCGGAGATATTAAGTATTAACTATTGTAGCTATGTTCCACCCCCTCACCCCCCACCCGCACCCTTTTTCCATTTTCACCCACCTTTTTTAATAATATACTTATACTTAATCTAACGCAAAAAGAATTAATGCTGGACCGTTTAATTTTGAGGAGTTCTGGTCAGCAGATCCTAAGATGTTCATCAGGTCTTCACCAATTTTATATGGGACCAACCCTGTATATCATGCTTTCCGACAAAAAAGAAATGTTTAAAATCGGTTCTCAATTGCCGGCGTAATCGCGTAACAAACATACAAAAAAAAAATTCAGTCGAATTGATTACCTCCTCTTTTGAAGTCGGTCGGAAGATAAATAAACAAATCGAAAGATTGAGATTTTAATAATGTAAATGATGTTTTAAAGATAAAACAGACGTAGGATTAATAGGACAGTAAATGATTTAATTTATAGAAAGAAATAATGAATAGAATGAATATGATAAGCACAGTAAATCGCCAATATAATATAGACCAAATTATAATCAATGAAAATTGTTTCGATCATAATAACGAGTTCTGACCTAGGTTCTGAAGGTAAATTGCTATTTAGTGACATTATTTATTTATGATTATACAGGGTATATCCAGATTGCTGCCAGAAACGAAGCCAGTTGAGAGTTTTAGTGACTTCAGATACAATGCATCTAAAATTTTGGCAACGAATGTTTTTAGTATTTTTTCCCTTTCGTCGTATTTGTTTGGTTTTTTGTTGTATTTGTCGTTTGTTGGTTATTGTTGTACATAGTTTTGCCTGAAATAATGTAAATCCTTTTATTATTAAAGACGCTATGGTTCGCAAGGGTGTAAATTATAATTTAAGTAAAAACTATGGATTTATCACGCGAGCTAGATGGTAACAAATAGGTACAATAAAAAAAGTTGAGTTTGTTATCGACAGTTTTAGTGGCATGTTCTCTGAAGTCTGTAGTAGTGATAAGATCGCGCCAAAATGTAAATAAGCATCGCAACGGCAAACCTCCTGCGACTTGTGTTGATATTTCAAAAACCAAAGGCCCGATCGACGAGGAGACGAGGACAACTCAAGAGCCTTGTTCACATGCTTATGTTTGTGAACATTTGCCGAAGTTTATCAAGGGTGTAAATGCAGCATGAATTTCAGATTAGAATAAACGTTTAGACAATGCAAACCGCGCTTTTTATACGGGGAGAGTTTCTCACGAAAATCGTATGCATATATCGTATGAAATTATCGCATACCATAAGATTATCGTGTTCTGCCAAACGTTTACACCTTCGATCAAATATACACTAGATACAACATGAACACTTAGAAAATGGCACCAAAAAAAAGTGCTTTAAGCACTCTTTTGCCTTCAGTGACGCACCGACCGTTGCTTCTAAAACGTCGCAGAACTTTAGACAATATTATGTGAAAAGCTACTTTAAGCTCCAGGAATAAGGTGGAATTTGTGTTAATATATTTGGAATATGTGATCTTTTTGTTTACTTTTTTTCATGTCATGCATCGGTGCCACTTTTTAACAGAACTTTTACAGGGAACTGTGTATCTATTGTATATTTGATCGAAGGTTTACACAATGAAACTTTGTGATTTCCTTACGATAATCGTTCTTCGATGCGAGAAACTCTCCCTGTCTACATGGGGCTTAATTTACTTGCAAGATGTTGAGTTTTCCAATATTGAGTACGATGGTCACTATCTTGAAGGTACCATTATTCTACCGTCAGCTCAACATCCTATACATCTAACACCAGCAAAACCCAAAATACCACCAGAAAATCATATATACAATGACCGTACTTAGTGCATTAACCCCTCGCAACTATTTAAGCGCCTTATAAAAGACCAATAACTTGGAAAAATAACTAAAAATACCCTTACAAATCTGCTAATCTGCAGTGCGATTCACGTAACTTTTTGACGCGCCGATCAAGTTGCGATGCGGTTACAAATAAGTTTACGCTTTGGTACAAAATGGTATTCTTGTAAGTGTTTAGCTGCGCGTAAACTGCGCGCGAACTGCGCGTCAACTGTACGTCAGACGTATGAAATTTGTTTGAGATTGACATATTATACCACGCGCAGCAGTAGAATACACTAAAACGTTTGCGTGACGAGAACTTGACGCGAGCGTATTTGACAGCGGTTGTCAAAATTACGAGAATACGAAAAGGGCTGTTTTGATCGAAACTTAACCGCAATTGCACTGCAGCTGAACTTATTATAATACGTGAATCGCCCTACTGAAGTTAACTACTAGCGTTTAAAAGTTTGCTTCGTACGTTGCGGGCAAACGCTAGTTTCAAACAAAAAATATTGTCGGTTCGAATAAACGTGGATCAGCAACTTTAAAAAATTCGAAGGATTTGTGTTGGTCGCGTGTTTTAATCGAAGTAAAACTCATCAATACAAGTTTGTATGGGAATCATTTTTTTTTTTATTAAAAATAAAAAGTCCTCATTCAAGAAATTCTTACAAATTGGTATAGTATGATGGTTACCTCATTATATTTTACTTCGCCGTTATATTGCGTAGTGATTGACTGATTCTGACAAAAGATTCTGAAAAATCTGAGGTTAAGAAAATTTGCTTATCTTTAATCCGCAAAGAAATTAATCAGGAAGCAAAACAAATAGAACGAGTCGGCTTAGTATCCAACACTAATTAAAATCTCGCTCCTTTGGATTAGCATTTGATTCAGAGCTGTCTCAATCAAATTCCAACGACTTTGCAATGTTAATTATGGTTTAATCACAGAGTGTATTCTAGACAAAAAAAATACAAACTCTGCCTTTATATTATGTTAAGAAGAGAAATTGACTTTGATAGATATAGCGATGGTGGCATAAAGGTTAGCATAGTTGCCTTCTAAGCAGTTGATCCGGGTTTGATTCCTGGCCGTCGCATGCGTTTTTATTTTAAAGCATAATATTTTAAATAAGCCCAATTTGCATTTGCCGTAGAAAAGCTTTTGTCTAGGTATTTCAAACAGTTTTTTAAATAAGAATATTATTATACTATCTGTAATACGCTGAAGTTAGTCATTCTTATTCAATTCATAAATACAATAATTAAGGACAAAATGAATAGTAGATGACTCGCTGAAATTATGTCTACTATGCATTGAGGTTATTATAGTAGAGCGGACATCGGGAACAAAATCTCTGCGCATTGGGTTGGTACGGGATTCCCGCGTACGTCAACTCGGGAACCCAATGAAGCGAGAGCGAAGATGATGTTACTAAGTAGGCGTGACAGAGACAGAAACAGAACGAGCGGTACGGTACCGTTCATTTTCGTTATGTTTGCAGTGTTCCCTCTAGTTACTAGTATAATGCCACTATGGTAAAAAGTTGAGGAATGAGGATTACCGACAATGGTATTGTAATTATGATAAGGTACTAGTCCCAGTTTGTTCATAAGAATAAATAAGTTATAATCCTCATGTAATTAGTTGCTGTGGATTTTTAGGGAGGCCTAAGTTTTTTAGATTGTTTATTGGGACATTGGCTTATGGATGTGATGATGATAAAATAAAATAAGTAAATCATTGAGTGATAAATTGCATCTATTAGTGCTCGACAGTAATTAGCAGTGTTGGAATAAATAACAATAGCAATCATAAATAGCAAGTGAAGTCGATGATAACATTTCATAAGTTATATAAATAAGCTAATTTTTGCGATTTGTGATTGTGATTCACAACGCCGATCGGATAATACTTTTATACAATCTCGTGTAATCTATGAAGGAGTGAGTTTTTTTATGAACCCATGTAATTAAGAATCGTTTTGTATTTCTCGATGACTCCCATTCAAGATCCCTAAGGTCGTCAGAGAGACTGGAATTAAGAATGCCTGTGCACTCCACTAATTTTATGGACGGGTCGTTCACCGTCAAAGCTGTCCGATTGTGGAACGCCCTACCAGTTGTGGTAAGACGGGCGCGGTCACTACCATCGTTTAAAAAAATGGTCAAAGATCAAACCTGTCTCCTACATTTACACATTGATGTGGATAACTTTCCTGTTTGTATGTATGTACTGATACTCTTATATATATATATATATATAAATATGTATTTATTTATGTATGTATATTAGTTATATATATGTATGTATTGATGTATGTATATATATATATTTTTTATTATTATTTAGTAATTATTTGTATTTCTTACACTATTATTTTTTCGTCTTAACTCCTATTCTTTACACTTTACGACTGCCCTCTAATTATCTTTTTATCAAATCCATCCCATGGTTGTCTGTAAGACATTGCCTTTGAGCGATAAGACCGCCAATTGTACTTTTATGATTGTGATTTTCATTATATTTGTATTTTTTTTTTGTGCAATAAAGTGTATAAATAAATAAATAAATAAATATTCCTATTAATAATAATCTTAATATTTATAAATCACGTGTCACGTTGTTTGTCCGCGATGGACTCCTAAACCACTCAACTGATTATAATGAAATTTTGTAGATATGTGTTATTTGTTCCAACTTAAAGGATTCGATAATTTTTTATCTCGATTAAATTGACGAAACTATAAAATAAAGGAAAAAATATTTAGCCATACAACATGTTCATGGGTTTGTAACTGTCAAACATTTAATGTTCATACCGTCGATACGGTAAACTCTTCCCTCAAATTAAATAACGTATTTAAATAAAGGTTTCGAATCGACAACATATATCCACAATATTCGATTAATGGCGTATTTTAGATTTTAAAGATGTAAAATAATGAAAAATGTGACATTTAAATTGGCTGTCAAATATTTATGCATGCGTTCAGAAATTTATTTTGTGTATACCTACTAAAGAGAATATATTATGAAGCTAAATGTGTGTGTGCGTGCGTGCGTGCGTGCGTGCGTACGTGCGTGCGTGCGTGCGTGCGTGCGTGCGAGCGTGTGTGTGTGTGGAAAAACAGCAAAGTGGAGGTGAAGTAAGGGATGGAATATTGCATGGAAAAGCAAAATCGCTACATTATTTAATGTCAAAAATTCATAAGATACACTACTTTGATATGGAGAAACGGGATACAATAGAGTGGGAGGTACGGGAGAGGATTGGGATAGCTGACAGATTTGATAGGATGAAATGTAAATGCACGGTATAAGACGGGATGTATCGGTACGTATCGCTTTGTAATTATTTACTCTTGGTGTAAATAATTCAAAGACTGAGCGGAGGGGAATCAGACCCGAAATTTGTGGTCGCCATTTTGAACATTTTTGTGATCGATCCGATTGGTCTCAAAATCGATATCTGAGGAACCCTCCGTTTAAATCATCTGAATTCATAGTTGGAATCGGAAATTTTTGGCCGCCATTTTGAAGTTTTTAGTTATTGGTCCGATTGTTTTTTTTATTGCAACGAGTAGCTAGACTTTTCGCAGAAGCGGTAGGCAGAGGTGCAACCAGGACCCACGGTTTGTCATGTATTCGTCCTATAGATGTAGTATAGAAATTCGTCCCATGTTGTGATAGGTAGCCTATCACCATATCGATCACAAATTCCTGCATCAAATATCAGCTCGGCTGATAATAAAAAGGAAAATCAAATATCACTTTGCCCGATTCGAACTAGAGCTCAGCTTTGCAATCATACCGTAGTATAACTGCGTCACCGAGGCAGTCACTTCGCTTTATTCGTTTTTATCATATAGTGTTTAGTAAAAATACAATCCTTCAGTGCGGAGCCCGGACCGGCCAATATTCAGTATATTATAATAGTCGCTTCTCGCTGCTCCTATAAAGTCATTTAAGCTGTGCAAAAAAATTAAAGATATATTTCATCAACAGATACAGGCATTTAAAACTCTTCTCTATATATAAGTCTCTTTTCTATAACAATATGTCTTAAGACGTGTATATTATTGCTACGCATCATTATATTTTCAGCAATATCAATAAATATTCGATAATTTTCACACGCCTTTAACTGAATTTATCTTGATTTGATTGTGAAATATAAAGTGTCACACAAACATTCAAATTTCAACTTAGCACTTCACAGACTAAAGTTCAAATTTCCATCACCAGGCGGCAGACTTTTGTCATGCGCGTTCCCGCCCTTTATAATGCCTGAAAGCGGCATCTGTACAAGATATTCGCCAGCTTTAACTGTAAGCCCCATTGGCTCAGCTTGGTAGAGCGTCGTGTCACGGGCACGAAGGTCGCGGGTTCGAACCCCGCATGGGGTGTTTATCCAATTCCTCTACAGTAAGGCGCAATTTTTGTTTTTGTTTCCTTTTATCCAATTTTTCGTGAGGATTACAACACCACAGTAATTATTTGGCTATAGCGTGTGCCACCTCCGCTTCGCTTGACAAAAGTAATTTATTACTCTGATGCACTACCCTCGCTTATATAACAGGCATTTCTTAGACTTTCTCATTAAAGCGAATAAATTCCGAAATTTTATTAATATACAACTTTTTTGACACGAGTTACGGACGCTCAGTCCCTACAAATGACCCATTAAGATAACTTGCGCAGTCGGTAGGACAAGTTACATGCACTTAACTGACGCTTATAACATAGGAATATATTCGTAGAATTAGGTAGGATGTTCACCGGTAATATATTAATGTCCTTAGCCGTAAGAAAGCATATTGTAACTCGTTCTGAAGTACACTCTCGTGTCGAACAGCTGTATTGTTTAAAAGCTCGTCCGGCACGCTCCTGGCATATCTCACGGCAAAATATATAAATTGCTCAACACGTCATAATAGCCCAAGTACATAATGGACACTCTAATTTTAAATGAAAATTATAAAAACCGACTTCAAAGTGCCTCTACAAAGTAACAAATCTATCTCTATATACATAAAATGAATCGCCAATTAATGTTTGTACGCGCATCACTCGAGAACCGATTTTTCTGATTTTGGTCTTAAAATACAATATTTGTAGAAGTCCAAAGGAGGTTTCAACGGTGAGAAAAATGGGAACGGACATACTAAAAACGCCAATTTTTTTATCGTTCAAGCATGATACGTACAGCCTATATAAGATGATCTTTGTTTGGTTGATGGGATACGTAAAAGACGGGCAAGCTTTAGCGACCAACCAACGTAAAATGATCTAGATTTCCATTGTCTTTCATTGACGGCTGACGAAATAGAACAAAATTCAAAAACTGTGTACATTGTGTATATGTTATGAGCCAAGTGATTAATGCGAGCAGTATTCATAATGCCCGGGCAGTATGATTATTGCCGAGCCATATCGGGCCAAGTGATTAATTACAATCTAAACTCACCTATTTATCACATAGCCCGGGCATTATGAATATGGCTACATGATGATTGGGCAATGTGATTAATAGGTGATTTTTTACGTGGTGCGCTGCCGCATTGTCGCATCTGCGATAGACCCATAAATTAGAATGGTTGAATTGATCTGCTTATGTGTAGTTGTTTTTTAACGTCCGAAATATTCTCTTCAGAAGAAAATTAGTGTACCCACTTTATGGATCAGTTAGGTCGACTGTACCCCAAAACCGACTCGGAACACCCCGACTTCACGTAGTCTTTTGACTACCGACCCTAGAGTGTATATAAAAATCCCGAGGCGCGGAGGGAGAGCAGCCCCCGCCCGCTGTAACGAAGAATAGGCAACCGTGCGAGCCGCAGCGCCGGAGACGATGCAGAAGCTAATTTGTATTGACAACAAGTGTTTTAAGGGTTAGGTTGCTATAATAGATATTTCTCAGGAATAGTGCGTTACCTTTTCATGGGAGTGGTACCAGGGGAGGTGCAATACTCCCCCTTCCCCTCCCCTTCCCCTCCACTCCTTCCAACCCACCTCCTCGTGCTGCCCTATTCTAAATTCTACCACTTCGGCTAATTGTTTTGATTTTGATTCGCTTTACATCACTCTGCCCAATAGGCACTTAGCATTATTCATAATGCCCGGGCAATGTGATAAATTGATTGGTTATAATCACATTGCCCGCTCTTATTGGGCATTATTCATATTGCCCAGGCATTATGAATAATGCTCGATTAATCACTTGGCCCATAACATACCGGGTATCTCAAGACTGCTACCGAAAACGAAGCCGGGTGGTAGCCACTAAAACTACCACCCGGCTTCGTTTTCGGTAGCAGTCTTGAGATACCCGGTATAATATCTAGGACACGGAGTCAATCGCGTAATTTTGTTAAATTTTAAATAAAACGATGTCCATATGTACAACATTTGAACCTTGGTTTTTTTATATGATTGCAACAGTTTTAAACAAGATATACTCTATCGAAGCGTTTTACCGAAGTACAACAAAATATATCTAATTATAATTTTTCAATTTCCTACAGGACGTTGTTTTTTGAATTGTTACTCTTAGGTGCGCTGGGGGTCAAATTTTAATTCCGCATTAGTATTGTTTTCAGACACCAGAATAAAAAAATATTGATACGTTGAAGCCGTATCTTGAGATATTATAATGAAACGATATACTGGTTAATATTTTTAAACTTTGCTCTATTACATACGTCACCTGGAAAAGGCAGTATGGAGGTTTTATTATTTGTATCTGGCTAGTTACTCTTCTCAAATAAATAAAAGTAGCTTTTTTTTTTTCACAATTTTCAGTGACAAATATACCTATATAAGGCAGATAAATCTACAATTCAACAGGAAATGCAGCCATGAGGAGTTTTACAAATATATTTCAGATACAAGTTTGATACATTGCATCGACTTGATTTAGGATTCCTATGAGACTAGAATATATTTGTTGTATCAATATCGTGTTTGAAGATCACAATTATTCACTGCTTTGGCGAAACAATACCAACACTTATTCTTCTTTCTGGAGTATTTTTATTACTTAGTTATAAGTAAATAAATTAATTATTAAATATCTATAGTCAGTAATCGATTTTATTTGATATTTTTTCTGTATCTAAAAAATATATATTTTAAGTTAATAAAACTATAATATCCTTGTAATATGTAACTGTCATGGAAATAATAAAGGCTTATTATTATTACTAGTGGTTGCCTCGGTCGAAATTCGACCAAATCAAGAAGATAAAAAGTTTTTACCTGTATAATGATGTTGTTATTATGATAATTCGTGCACATTTAAATGTACGTATCTCTCAAAATCACTTATTTATCCTGAAGTATATGCAATTATTGAAATCGTAAACTACAATAATTGCTTTGAACCAGCAATAGCAAATTATATTTTTTTTGTACCTGAATGTTGTTATTGCAGATTGCTGCTACAGAACTTTCTTTATGCATATAATGATAGTCCGTGTACATTTAAATGTATCTTACTGTATTCGTCAAATAAAACTTTTCTGTTTGAGATTGAAACTATGTCTATAATAAACAAAAGAAACAATTTGACCAAAGAGTATGTATACGTGTACAAATGCGTGTGTCAAATGCATGCATTGTTTGTTTAATGTTTTATTTATTGATTTAATGTACTTTTTATGCATTATTATTAAAATCTTTTTTTATATTAACTGAGGCAAATAAAATCTTTTTTTTTGATATGTCTATGTCAGAAGAACAAAATGAAAAAGAAAAGAAACAATTTGTCACCAGAGAATGAATGCGTGTACAAATACTTGTGTATGTATGTGTGTGTGAAACGCATGGTAGTGTGTATAATGTTTTATTTTTTGATTTAATGTACTTTATAAGCATTATTATCAAAAAATATTAGCGTTCTGCACTTCTCCTACACATAAACTATAAGTGTGCCAAATTTTATGCTCCTGCGTCCACGCAATTTTCGTAAAAAGGGGTCCAAAGTTTCTGCATCACGTATTAATATATAGATATTCGTGCAGCAGCGTTCGGGAAACTTCGCGACGTCTTCTCGTCCAAAATACCTCAGTGCCTAAAATCGAAAGTCTTCGATAGTTGTGTGTTACCAGTGAAGACATACGTCACCGAGACGTGGCCTCTCACTGTGGGCCTCATTAAAAGGTTCAAAGTCGCTCAACGAGCCATGGAGCGGGCTATGCTCGGTGTTTCCCTACGAGATCGAATCAGAAAGGAGGAGATCCGTAGGAGAACCAAGGTTACCGACATAGCCCATAGGATTGGCAAGTTGAAGTGGCAGTGGGCCGGGCACATAGCTCGTAGAACCGATGGCCGTTGGGGCCGAAAGGTTCTTGAGTGGAGGCCACGTACAGGCAAGCGAAATGTCGGACGCCCGCCTACAAGGTAGACGGACGATCTGACTAAGGTTGCAGGAAGTCGCTGGATGCAGGCCGCTTCCAACAGGTCATTGTGGAGATCCTTGGGGGAGGCCTATGTTCAGCAGTGGACTTCCTGTGGGTGATATGATGATGATTATTATTATTATTATGTTCTTCGTTCAGGGTGGCTTCGCTTTACTCTGCTTTCTTAAATGACATAATCATATTCATATCAAAATTGTTTATAGCTTATAACAATATTCTGTATCAGACCATATACGTCCCAGTGCAGGGCACGGACCTCCTCTACAATCGGCAGCACGATTGAGAGTGGTTAGGCCATATAGTCCACCACGCAGGCTTAGTGCGGGTTGGCGGACTTACATACCATAGAATTTTTATAAATCGTTATGGTATGCAGGTTTCCTCACGATGTTTTCTTTTACCTTTTTAGTGCATGGTGATTGACTATCAATACACACATGACTCCGAGAATTCAGAGGCGTGCCCTGGAATTCAAATCCGCGACCACCGTAAACATGTTGGCAGTCGCGTCTAGTCCGTTTACCAACAAGCCAACACGCACTTATAACAATATAATAATAAATAATTACTAGTATGATAGATGATTATAATAAAAAAAAAATAAGCAAATTACCGAAGAACTATTTAGATTTTGATATCTAAAACCAACTTGTAACTTTTGTAATAATCACTGAATTGTAAACTGGTTTTCAAATAAGTAACACTAGAGTTTTTTACTCGTTTTTTCTCGAATGAAAAGCACTTTTCAAACCGGGTGGTAGAACAAAAACAAATAACTGAAATTTATTCTTAAATCAACATCTTTATAGATTCAATAAATGAATTTTCATTTTCATTTTATTTTCGGATGAATTCGTGGAAGTAAAGGGGAGGAAATATTTAACGAATCTTGTTTTTAATTGATATTACACGGTACAACAAAGATATTACTTTAGTCGTGATATTACGTTTAGTACAGTCCAAATAGTAATTGAGAGATGTTTATCCTCCTGGCCCCTATCGAAAACGCGTTGGTAAACTTCAAACCTTTTAAACTCTTAGAACAACTTTCAAGGAGGGTTATATCTTAACAATATTTTCCTTCATTGTCAAACTGTGTGATAATTACATAAACCCACGCCTTTTCCCCAAAGGTGTAGGCAGAGGTGCAATCAGGACACCCACGTTTCACCTTGTATTTTCCGTCCCACAATTGGTAGGAAGCGAGCCTATCGTCATATGGGAACTCTTCCTGACTCCGTTTTGATAATGAATAGAAAATAAAAACCCAATATCACCTTGCCCGACCCATGATTTGAAGCTGAGACTGCAGGGCAATCAGAGCAGAGAGTCAGGCAGAGGCAGATAATTTATTTACAAGGATAAAGACGTAATTTTAGAAGAATGAGGATCCTGCCTTAAAACTCTCGAGTCACGAGCCTCGTCATGGCTGTCCGACGTTCGCTACTTGTTAAACAGGCGATAGCTTGGTGGAATTTTTACGCCTGATAACCACATACTGGGCTTAAGAGCGACAGTGGCCTGCGTTAAACGCCTGCGGACAAGCTTTGTTGGGTCTGTCCATCTTATGATTTCAAGTGCAAGGTTACGCTTACCGGTACTCGGCGACTACTAGATAACTTTTTTACACAATCCATGTATCTGTATAAAAATGAGAAATACACGTGGGAAATAAGTGACACACTAACATAGGGAGACTCTATCAACTTAATAAAATCGAAAACATTGATTCTTAGAATTTTTGTCCGTTTATTTGTTTATTTGTGCGATTTTGCACTCTAATCTCAGAAATAGCTTTACGGATATCGATAAAATTTGTTATAAAGGTAGCTGAAAAATGTGTTTCCTGAGGGGTGAACAATGAATTCACATATATTTGTAACGTATTTAAACTCAAAGGGATGCTAATGGAAAATGAGAGGGCATATTCAGTGCCTTAGTTATTCGACGGAGTATAACGGGACGAAAAAAGGATAAATAATAACTATCACTCCAAACCAAAAAGTAAAATTTATTTTCATGGAACTCGGCATGGTTGCTTATTGCTAATGACTTGACTAGCAACAATCAAATATTGCGTAACATATTGAAGGCGGGCCGCCAAGTACCCAACATGTAGGGACGTATGGGGGGGCCCCCTTATATTAATTTAAATATCTATATGTTTGGTACTGGGCGACCCGCCTCAATTGTTACGCATACCGGGTATCTTCAAAGACTGCCTACGAAAACCGAAGCCTGGTGGTAGTTTTAGTGGCTACAAACACAATGCAACTTAAAAATTTCGCATAGAAACGCGACAATTATTTTTATGATTTTTTAAATATTGTCATTTTTGGGTGGTAAATCCATAGTTTTTGCTAAAATAATAATTTAAACTCTTTTATACCTTAGAGTATTTATAAATAAAAGGGTATACACTATTATGTTAGGAAAAAATGTATTTACCACCCAAATATGGCCATAGGAAAAATATAACAAAAAAAAATGTTCGCTTTTTTGCAACTTTTTCTGTTGCATTGTGTCTGAAGTCGCTTAGACTACCACCCGGCTTCGTTTTCGGTAGCAGTCTTGATATACCCTGTATATTTTGATTTGTTGGCTAGTCAAGTCATTAAGCAAATTAATCAACATGCACGAGTTCCATTAAATAAATATAATTTTTTGGTTTGGAGTGATAGTTATTATTTTATTATTTTTTGGTTTTTAGTGGATTTTTGTTTTGATGTCGGTTTTTATTATTTTATTAAAAATTTTAGTTATTTTTATCTTTTTAGTGTTGATAGGCATTTAAATGAAAAAGATTTGGTCCCCACAAGGAATATGTTCTTTCCGATGACAATGAAATCGCTAAAATCGGGTAAAAGCTGCCAAAGATATTGGAATATTCACATGTTTATTATTCCCCCCCCCCCCTCCCTTCGCGCTTACCCCTTTTTCCCTCAACCACTGTAGCCGTGCTTTTATACTGAACCCAATGCAAAAAGAACGTTGTAATCCTATTAAATTTTGAGGAGTTCTACTCTCCAGGTCTGAACATGATAATCAGATCTTAATGTTGTGTTCCTGGGATCAACCTGTTAATACGTTCTTTCCAATGAAAAAGAAATCACTAAAATCGGTTATAAGCTGCTGAAGCTATTAGTATTTAAGTGTATTTTAATTTTATCACCCACAACCCCCCCCCCCTCACCCCTACCCCTTTTTCCCTCCCTCACTGTAGCTTAACTTTTATAATAAACCTAATGCAAAAAGAACCATTGGAATCCTACTAAATTTAAGGAGTTCCCCTCTCCAGGTCCGAAGATATTCATCAGATCTTCACCATATTTTTATGGGACTAAACGACAAGCACCAGCTTTCAATCAAAGAAAGAATGATCGAAATCGATTCACACAGTACAGAGAAACGAGGTAATAAACATAAAAAAAAACAACATACAGTCGAATTGAGAACCTCCTCCTTTTTTTTAAGTCGGTTTAAAAGCAGTACTGATGGCAGTTACATTGATTGAGTTTAAATAAAACCATACGTGAAATAATGTGTTTTTGTTATGGATAGACCTCAAAAAGTAACCGCTCACGGGCGGAGCCGGGCCCACTCCTAGTATAGAATAAATATCGCTTCAATATTAATAGAAAGGAACGCAACAGAGGGTAATGAGGTTGCGCGGACTATTTTTTATTGCGATCTGATATTCTGCGCTGTAGTCACGTCTACTGTGAAAGTCTGCGTAATGACGTAATTTAGCTTTTTATAGATAAACTAGACTTTATATAAGTATTTATTTGGCTCACAAGCCATCTTGAGAACTTATTACGTTGTATTATAGCCTAGATTGTGGTAGGTGCCGAAAACATCCTTGAAATATAAGAAAATTGGAATCTCATATTATTAGTAAACTAACATTGATAGTAACATTAGCTACTTATGAGCAAGGGACACCGCTGTATATTAAATCTTACATTTAATTTTCCAGCGCCTTTTTCACGGGTGACTAGCGCGCGAAAATATGACATAATTCGCCATAGATTATCGTATGCTGTCAAATGTTTGCAACTTATTTACAGAGTATATCAAGACTGCGACCGAAAACGAAGCCGGCCAGGTAGTTTTAGTGACTACAAACAAAGCAACATTTTTTGTATGTTATCTTAAATTTGTATCAGCCCATATACGTCCCACTACAAGGCAGGAGCCTACTCTACTAATCGAGAGTACGATTGAGAGTGGTTAGGCCATATAGTCCACCACGCTGGCCTAATGCGGGTTGGCACGTCTTAAATATCATCGAAATAAAACTATTATTTACAGATTTTATCGCAAAATTGTTAAATTTTTACATTTTTTCATCTTCTCGACGTTTTGATTACTTTACAGCTTTTGTGGTCAAGGGCGGACTGATTAGCCATCCGCTCTGTGACTGTTACAATTTAATTTAAAATTATTAAATAAAAAAAATAATTTAAATAGTTAACCTGTATTAAAATTCTGATCTAAGCAGAAGGAGCTCACTTGCGTCTTGAGGTCTCGCAGTTGGTCTTTTGGATTCCGATTTAATTAAGGTTAGAATTTGATCAAATGCTTCAAGCAATCTTCTCTATTGAAATTTGGATGTTTTTTAATTTAAATAGCCTCGTGAAACATCCTGGGCAGGAAACGATGTTCTTTTGCGAGGACTTGGGGCTAGTCAAAACGAAGGCAATGCTTGGAGCCTTCTTCTATGTGTTCAGCAACTGCAGACTTCGTTGAGCGTCGACGTGATGCCTTGGATGGATTGCAGCGGCGGGCCATCCGCATTGTGAATGATGCAGACGTTACGAGCAACTTAGAGTCGCTACAACTCCGAGAGAGATGTCGCCTCTCTATGCGTGTTCTACCGCCTGTATCACGGTGAGTGCTCTGAAGAATTGTTCAACTTGATCCCCTCCTCTCCATTCCTAACCAGAACCACGCGTGCTGGCTTGCGAAGCCATAGCTTGACGGTCCACACCATCCCAGCGCGAACCAAACGGTTCTCGAATTCGTTTTTGTGCCGCACCTGTCAGGCTGTGGAATTGTTTGCCGTCTCACGTGTCCTTCCTACAATCCTGGGTCCTTCCACCGTGGTGTGAAGAGGCACCTTAGCAGGCCGGCATAATTGTTTCCATTGTCATGGGGCTGCCGTCCGATGCCAATGGATGCTCTGCCTGGGCGGCATTGGCACTTACCATCAGGTGCGATGCCGCCACTATGACAGGCCATTATAAAAAAATAAATAAAATCATCTATGTGTTCTTTTACGCAGGTCCCATGCTTTTTTTGGTTTGGCAGATATAGGAGAGGCCACAGTCACAATATATTTTATGTACTCCAGGTTCTTGCAAAAGTATATGGCACTTGACGAGGTGGTAGAAATTGACTAATTTTCTTGGGCGGCTTGAAGTATGTTTTGATAGGAGCACGCTTCAGGATATAGCCAATCTTGTCTGTGACACCTTTTATGTACGGCAATACAACCGGGACCCGTTCAATTGTGGCTGGTTTCACTTGGTTTCTGTGACGGTAGCGTGGAATTTGGAGCTTGTTGTCTCGCGGTACTTGCTTGACGTGTTGTAGCTCAGGCGCCAGGTGAAACGTCGGGAAGATAAAAAAAAGTAAAAATTAAAGTAAATCCGCGATAAAATTTGTAAATAATAATTTATTTCAATGTATAACATTCGCGTAAATCTAAGAAACCATTAAATATCATCGTCATTCATGTTTGAGCGAAAAATCCATAGTTATTCCTACAATTGCAATTGAAACCCTTACGTAGCTTTTATTGTTGTTTTTAGTTGCGTTGTGTCTGAAGTCACTTAAACTACTACCCGGTTTTGATTTCGGTCGCAGTCTGAATATACACTGTAAGTCGTTACGATAATCGTATCTTCGAGGAGAGAAATTACTAATGGGGCTTTATACTGCGACGACAAGGCTACACTTCTGTATCAGCCCATATACGTCCCACTGCAGGGCACGGGCCTCCTCTACAATCGACGGTACGATTGAGAGTGGTTAGGCCATATAGTCCACCACGCTGGCCAGCGGCGTGCACAGGATTATGACACTGGGTATGCGGCGGAGTACTCGGTCACAAAAACTTTTTCTTTTATAGTTTTTTAGCATAGCCACAGCCACGCGACGTATCTCTAAGTCGGAAACCATGCCAACATAACAAGTCTCAGATGTACTATTATTCATGTCCATCTTCTACGGCAACGCAGACAAAACAGCGATCAATCGTCGCGGCGGTAGAAATTCTAATAAATAAAATAAAAAAAACTCACCTAGTCAGCTTTCAATTTTCACGTATTCAAGGTTCCGGTTAGTTGAGATTACTATACCTATCCCGATGTAAATAAACGCAAGATTTCGGCCACCTCATTCATTCATTTGATAAACATACATTTTTAATACAAACCTCACAATCAAAGAGAGCACCTAGAGTGATAAGGCCGCCTCTTATACTATTATTATTGTGTTGTTTTTTTACTGTATTTTTATTTTTGTGCAATAAAGGAAGAAAAAAAAAAGTCGGTTTTACGGGCGAAGATTTTACGTGACAACGTCTTTTTCTCGGTAGAATATTTATTGATATGAATATAATTAAATTGCACAATAGGAACAAGGAATTGAATGAAAATAAGAATTGCACAAATTTTAACTATAGAAATATATTTTGTTTACTAAAACATTGTACATGTAATGACGAATCTAAGCACTCCATATTTTCACTACAGACACAGCTGACGATACTTTAACCACACGTGTGAACTTGTATTGTGACGCTTTCTTGTTTTTCCAACGCCAAGAACGTTCGAGAAAGACAAAGACACAAGCATGCGCCGATTCAATGCGCCTAATTCTCTAGTGCTGCGCGCGCACCGTTACGTTACCGGGCGTTACACTTTTTCATAAGTGACTCCCAGCCGCAACCTAATTTAAGACGTTGTCACGTCAATAAGAAAAATCGTATTTTGCCTGCTCTCGATTGTCGAGCTCGTCAAGACGATTCCTCTGACTCCAAACACGGGGGGTTTACTTTAAGAAATGACGGAGTTATGCCTGGACAAATATTTTAGGGGAGAGAGGGAGGAATTTGGGGATTTGGTTGGGGCCAATCTGTAGAGCTCACCGAGCCGGTTCCAAAGATACCAACTCGGTGGGTCTACGATCTATATTGGCCGAGATAGGATTGGGGGGGGGTGAGGTAATTTTCGGAGTGGGGGTAAGGGAGGGGGGGGGGAGGAAGGTTTCGTGGGGAGGCTAACTTAAATTAATTTTTTGGAGGTAAAATATTTTTTTTTTGGGGGGGTAATTTTTTGCGTAATTTGGGATTTCTGGCGGGGTCAATTTGTAGCCCTCACCAAGACGGTTCCGAGGATACCAAACTCGGTGGGTCTACGACCTATGTTGGCCGAGATAGGATTGGGGGGTGAGGTAAATTTTCGGGGTGGGGGTAGGGGAGGGGGGGGGGGTAGGTTTCGTGGGGAGGCTAATAGGCACTATTTCGGAATAAGGGTGGGGGAAGGCAGGGGGGGGGGGCTATGGGACAATTTTGGAAAAAGTGGGTGAAACTGAAAAATAATTCTCTAGTGCTGCGCGCGCACCGTTACGTTACCGGGCGTTACACTTTTCATAAGTGACTCCCAGCCGCAACCTAATTTAAGACGTTGTCACGTCAAAATCAAATAACATTTGAAAAAATAAACAAACACACTAGTAAAAGCAAATGACTACAATTAATATCGAAACTTAGTAATAAACTGTTAAATGTACACACTTTCAAATGTTAAAATGAAAATCTTTTAAGAAATCTATTTTTTTACAAACATACTAGTATAAAATAATAAACAACGCAATAACACATAAAAAAAGCAAAATGGCCCCCGCGAAACACAAAGCATTTTTATTGAAACAAATAAAACCTTACTAACCAAAAATGCATAATGTGCATAGGTGATTTATTAGATTCCTGTCTGTTAATTTTACTCGGATTATAGGCAACGAACATTTACGATTACTCCCGACAACTGCCGAACTTTCGAGGCCTGCCGCAGGAGTCGCGGCTTTCAATATTTATGGGTGTGTGCATTTGCGACTGTGCACGGACACCAAAATTACTACACACATGCAAACAAATGTCATGCGGGACGCGGCGGCATGACTTGGTTGATTAGGTACAGTCAGCAACATAAGTCGCGGAACACTTCACATTTTTTGATAACCTTTTTATGAATTAAAATTTGTACCTACTAGTCTGTAGTCGTAAAATACAACCAAGTGAAGTCATATATGCCGAGAAGTGCCATACGATATTGAAAATAGTTATTGTTTGAGAAGACAATTCTAAATCTCAGGAATGTGTAGGGACTTATGTTGCTGACTGTACATTATTTTGCTTTGCAGCGCCGCTTGCTTTTCGCGTGGCAAACATAATGTTTGCGTGATTGCAAATTGCTATTTATAAAATATTAGGCGTTTTTAAGTTATTATATTTTGTTTATTCATTTATTTACTATAAATTAAAGTCATCTGTTCAAATATCTGTGAATGACAAGTAAAGCACTGCATTTCTGCCTACAAGGAGTGCACGCCCCCGACGCTGGCCTAGTGCGGGTTGGCGGACTTACACACCATATAATTTTTTATAAATCGCTATGGTATGCAGGTTTCCTCACGATGTTTTCCTTCACCGTTTTAGTGCGTGGTGATTGACTATCAATACACACATGACTCCGAAAAGTTAGAGGTGTGCCCTGGGATTCGAACCCGCGACCACCGTAAACATGTTGGCAGTCGCGTCTAGTCCTTTACCAACAGACACTTCACTTTACACTTCACTAGATGATAAATGCAGTGTTGATACACAAACAAACAAAACGTTTTTATTTAATTATAAATCAATAATATTGGTGTTTCCTAATTCGAAATCGAGAAATAAATATGTTATTATTATTATTATATTTAATACGGCTGAGTGAAGGTAAGTCGAACGAACGAAGAGTATCCTCCGCTTCTTGAGAAAGTCTAAAGTTATCATTAAATCATTTAGGATGGAAGAATAATCAGTCAGTTATATGTCAGGATCGAGCAAACTGGAGATCCATATCCCTACGGGCTGCATGCGTGATGGTATTTATGTATGGATGTATGTACCTGTGTGTTTATATCACAGACTAGCGGCCCGGCCCAGCTTCACCCGGGTGCATGTAGATTTCTCTACAATAATATGCACGTATTATACACATAAACCTTCCTCTTGAATCACTCTATCTATTAAAAAAAACCGCATCAAAATCGTCCACTGCGTAAGGAAGCGACTTCTCCCGCACTGCCCCTCTCCTTTCGAGTTAGTTATATCTGCCGGCACGAATCTTGAGCGCTCGGCGACAGAGTGGGGATTGCATTGCGCATCGTGAACTTAAGGACAAAATAAATGTATACCGATCTATTATTATTAATTTATTCTTAGTTACTTATATATTATTATTATTTTATGTTATGGGATGAAAGGAATATTTTATTAGAATTATGAATATATTAAGAGATATATTATATCTTTTACTTTACACATAGTTTACTCCAGTCGATAGAGGACCCATTAGATCGATTTTTTCTTTTACTAAAGCGGTCACACCTTTGACGCTCCATGTTACATTCTTGCTGGCTACGTAACTTTTAATAGCAGCCTATGCCATTTCGATGGGATTCACGTTTGTGGCTTCTGCTGTTCTTTTTTGGACTTGTTTTACATTTTTGACGCCATATTCTGCCTCTTTTTTCATGAAATAGTTTACATGGTAAACCATTTTTCTGGCCTGTCTATTTGACACTGTATTTTTTCGTGGCATTTTGTACTACAAAATAATTAAATTAAATATAGTATGAAATAAATCCAACATATTACGAACATATTTAGGAAGGTATAATAAAATTCAAATAAGAATTTTACACTTACCAAAAAAAATGTATTTATAGAAAAGTGAAATGGCTAATTAAAATGCAAGCAAGTATAATTTAGTCGTAGTAAAGCACGTGCAGCAAACGCAATGAATGAATTAGGTATAACAACAATATGGCGTCGCGTAGTAAACCAATCACTGGCCGATGCGATAATGCCCCCACCCGCTTACTTCATCATACCACTAAAGAGACCCAAAAATCGACTACTGCGCAAGTAACGGTCAGCGCTCAAGATTCGTGCCGGTAGTTATACTCGATGCGCTGCGTGGCGGCCGCCGCCGGCATGTATTTTTATTTTAATTTCATGATATCTTTTGAATGGAATGTCCGAATTCAATAATTCAAAAAGTAATCATCAGGTATTGAGACAACGTCTTGAATATGAAATTATTTATTTGGATAAAAATATATAAATGGTATGGATAACACGGTCTGATTTTGATCGGCATTTCTATTAATTTGTTAAATGTAAAAAAGTAGTTATAGTGACGTAACTACAATAGTTAGACATATGGTCTCGCGAAGTTTTTGTAGAAATTGATATATTCTATAATATTGTCCAACATTTTTTTGTCCTATCATTAATACTCTTCGCAGCGTATGCGATGAAAGACATTTTATAGTTAATTTTTTTACACCTTCGGTTGCTTTTAATAGGAATTTCTAAATATTTCTATAGTAATCTAGTATTAAATATAGCCTATGTTACTCAGTGATAATGTAGCTTTCTAATGAAAAAAGAATTATTAAAATTGGTTCAGTACTTTTTGAGTTTATTCGTTACATACAAAAATACAAATTTTTCCTCTTTATAATATTAGTGTAGATGAATTCAATCATTTTAGTTCTTTATCTATATGTTATGGGCCAAGTGATTAATGCGGGCTGTATTTATAATGCCCGGGCCGTATGAATATTGCCGAGCCATATCGGGCCAAGTGATTAATTACAATCTAAACTCACCTATTTATCACATAGCCCGGGCATTATGAATATGGCTACATGATGATCGGGCAATGAGATTAATAGGTGATTTTTTACGTGGTGGGCTGTCGCATTGTCGCATCTGCGATAGACCCATAAATAAGACAGGTTGAATTGACCTGCTTATGTTTAGTTGTTTTTTAACTTCCGAAACATTATCTTCAAAAGAAAGTTAGTGTACCCACTTTATGGATCAGTTAGGTCGGACTGTGCCCCAAAACCGACTCGGGACACCCCGACTTCACGTAGTCTTTTGGCTACCGACCCTAGAGTGTATATAAAAAGCCGGAGGCGCGGAGGGAGAGCAGCCTCCGCCTACCTTTTGTTACGCAAGGACGAAGGGGCTGAACTTCCCGTAGCGCCGGAGACGATGTAGAAGCTAATTTGTATTGACAAGAAGTGCTACCAGGGGAGGTGCGACACTCCCCTCCCCCTCCCAACCCACCCCCTCGTGCTGCCATATTCTAAATTCTACCACTTTGTATCATTGTTTTGATTTTGATTCGCTTTACATCACTCTGCCCAATAGGCACTTGGCATTATTCATAATGCCCGGACAATGTGATAAATTGATTGGTTATAATCACATTGCCCGCTCTTATTGGGCATTATTCATATTGCCCGGGCATTATGAATAGTGCTCGATTAATCACTTGGCCCATAACATATATATTAATACGTGATGCAAAAACTTTGGACCCCTTTTTACTTAAATTGCGCGGACGCAGGAGCATAAAATTTGGCACACTTATAGTTTATGTGTAGGAGAAGTGCAGAACGCTAATATTTTTCGATAATAATGCTTATAAAGTACATTAAATCAAAAGATAAAACATGACACACACTACCATGCATTTCACACACACATCCATACACAAGTATTTGTATACGCATACATACTCTGGTGTCAAATTGTTTCTTTTCTTTTTCATTTTGTTCTTCTGACATAGACATATCAAAAAAAAGGTTTTATTTGCCTCATTTAATATAAAAAAAATTTTAATAATAATGCATAAAAAGTACATTAAATCAATAAATAAAACATTACACAAACCAGCATGCATTTGACACACGCATTTGTACACGTATACATACTCTTTGGTCAAATTGTTCCTTTTTTTTATTATAGACATAGTTGAATGTCAAACAGAAAAGTTTGTTTACTGTGGTTTTATTCAATGTCAAACAGAAAAGTTTTAGTTGACGAATACTACGCGAAATACTGAGCGCTTATACAAATTGTGTAGCAGTAAGATACATTGAAATGGATACGGGCTATCATTATATGCATAAAGAAAGTTCTGTAGCAGCAATCTGCAATAACAACATTCAGGTACAAAAAAAATATAATTTGCTGTTGCTGGTTCAAAGCAATTATTGTAGTTTACGATTTCAATAATTGCATATACTTCAGGATAAATAAGTGATTTTGAGAGATACGTACATTTAAATGTGCACGAATTATCAGAATAACAACATCATTATACAGGTAAAAACTTTTTCTCTTCTTGATTTGGTCGAATTTTGACCACTAGGCGACCACTAGTTAAAACTATTATTTGTTTATTTTATAAAACTTTTCATACCTTCGCTTTGTATTATTAACCAAAAATTATCTCCACTCTCCTACCTATTGTTTACCAATAAAATAAAACCAAAAACGTAAAAAGCATTGTACTTTTAAAAATATTTGCTTTTTCCGCACACCATTTTGTTATTTTTTGGTGTTCGATCACGGCAATGTGAAAATGATTACACCTAGATTTTAACATTGCTTTACTTTTTTTTTGTTACTCCTATCCGGCTATACTAATAGATACTGTTTGACGTTTCATACTTTTCAAATGCAAGCAACTTTGTACAATGTACAGGCGTAACTCACACAATTTCTATAACATTCTCCGTAAAACCACAATTCCATGGTTTTACCGAAAATGTTATTATTATGTATAAAGTTGAAAAGTATGGAACCTCAAACGGTACCTATTAGTTTAGTTCTTGATACCGGTAGTTCTAGATACCCTATATACCCTCGACACAAGACTCGATCTTAGTGTAGAGTCAGGTGTGTGTATTTATTTATTATTATATATCGTACTCTTTTTTGCCAGGTTATATTAATAAAATTCATAAAAGTACCACGTTGAATATAAAATGGCCTGAAGATATTAATTTTGTGTGTGGGTGTTTGTGCATATGAACCGTTTATTTGCCCAGTATGAAAAATATATGAATAATTTTAACTGCTTATTCGGAAAATGGAAATTTATTTATATTTTTGAATTGATATATAAGTACCAACGAGATAAACATCCGATATGAAATTTCATCCGATATGAAAATTCCACAGGTTGTATTTTGTTCTCCTTCGCTCAAAGTGAGCTCAAAATTCCGGCGAAAATGAAAAAAGATTTTATAACTAATATAGGTTTTAAAACAATTTGATGTTTTATCTATCTGTTTTGTCTCTGTGTATCTAAATGAAATAATCTTTTAATTTGACTTTGTAAACTAAAAAAATATATCAGTAATGTTGCCGTCTTTTAGTTCAGCGATTTATTTACGTCTATCAATTAATTCTAACATTAGCGATCAATTTGTTTACAGCAAAATAATCTGATTAACTAGCTCCTTGTAGTGTGGCCTTGTATGTATCCTGGACGTTTATCACATCTTGAATTAATGTCCAAAAACACTTGTATTTACTATTTAGACACTAATATTTGCCCTGATATGGGCAATAGTGTGTATGACTTTGAATCTATTGTCGACGTTCCTAACATCTTGAATTAAAGTTGTGCCGCGTAAAAGCATGTGACTGGTTTCAAAAAGTATACGCGCGTAGAATTTATTAAGGTACCGGTCCGGCCTCAATATGAGCAGCAAGCCGAATGGGAAGGCTAGATACAAGCAAATTTTCTTTCAGCCTCCCCGGGGTACCGACCTCTCGATGTATCGACGGGTTTTTAAGGTATTACTATTAACACTTCACTTTCTTTCAAATAAATTTTGCGTTGTACTCATTTATCTGTTCTTTTTAAACTTATTTTTTTTTAACTTTGTTGAACAGAGAGTAAACCTGTTAACCTGTATCGTTATACAGGTATACAATTTATGTGAAATAAAAGTGAAGTGATAACAGTAAGTAAAAATTATTAAGTTAATATGGCGGCCTAAGCCGAATATAAATCATAAAATGAAACGGAAACGTCAAATACGAGCCAACTCTAATATATAATTTATTCAACAGTTTCAAAAAATATATCAGTGAGATTATCGTAATTGGAATTCAGTTCATTATCGTTCACAGTAGACACATTCAACAATTCAAGGGTTCGGTTGCTCAAAAACGGACGAGTTTCAACATGCTTCAGCGATTGCATTTCGTGCACTAGTTGCACTCGATGCTTCGATTCATCCTTTATTTTCTCATACAATTCCAACTTCGGCTTGTGGAAAACCCCGCCGCTTATGAAATCCCTGATATCATAGACATTCCCTCTTAATTTTGCGAGGGATTTGTCCAGCCTGGTGGGCACGATCTCTTTGTCTACGTGCACATGCAGTTCTGGTGTAATCATTCTCGTCTCGATGAGCCATTGTGCGAGGATATAGCCCCGTGTAGCCTGGAATATTCTCGTTAAATTCGTTTTTGCTATTTTTCTTAATATGGGGATGTTGTGAACGAGCCAACTGTAACAGAAACATGGGAGTTAATTAAAACACGCCGTTTGTTGTTAGATCGCTCCTGTCGGATATTGCTTTGCTGGGAATATCTGCGCACACTGATTTACTTGCTTCGGAGCATGGGCTGAACCATACATGGGTAATCTCTGGCCTGCAGTTGATAACTAGGGATAGGGATTAAATCAGGCCTGTGTTATATTGCAAAACGGCGGGAAAATATCACAGTATTTGTAAGAAACTTATTAAATTATTGTCATTTTACAAACAATGATTCAAAACGGCTTTATACCAAAAATACCCTAAAGTTGTTCTATCACTTTCTAAGAGCTACTAACGTAGTTTCTAATAAATAGCATACATCACGTCGCTATTAACATTATTCAAGAAAGGACTGTAGGAGTGGACATCCTCTGGGTGAAGATAATAATGACCACGATACTGGCTAGTTTTAAATAACTACTTATAATTTATTAATAATAATGATAAATAGTAAAAAATACACCCAACAGTCACAGACATAGTCCTAACCCAACATTAAGGTCAGTTAAGTCCGTTGTCATAGGTATCAGAAACTACGAGAGACTTTTCGGTCTCACAAATACCCAGACCAATGCAAAATTAATTGCATACATATTGACAAGGATTTAAAAAAAGATTAGGTACCTTTCGTCTAGAAAACTACGGTTAACGAAGGATACTTATAAAAGGGGAAGGAACAACTTTCAACTTTCTCTTTCTGTTAACTTTTCTTGGCAAATCCACTAAACCGAAGACTGATGGTATTAACTTACACTTGAATATTTTAGAACGTAGGGACGCACTTGGGCTACTACTTATTAAAATAAATTCCTAAGAATACAAAGCGGAGGAAACAATCAGTTATAAGAAAATATTTATCTTTTATAAAACTTCAAGTAAATGAATGTTGAATGGCGAGTGAAGTGTAGATATTAAACACACTTCGGCTCAAACTTTCCATATATTTGGCTGCACTGAAAATCATGCAACCATTCAGGCTGCATCGAGGCCACTGTCTGCCCTAGGTAGTTGTTGACATATTGCAGCGTTCTAGATGTACTAATGAATTGTTAAATATGTCACATAACCTGTCTCACCCTCACATCCGCCAATGTAACTCCTGTAAGCCATTGAAGCTCGGCGAGTCTCCGAGAATGTCTGACTTGTCTTTAACCCGCAACGAAATTAATCATGAAGTAAATAATGTTAATATTATGTCAAATGACCTATAATAACACAATCTATCGCCGCCTGATGCTGCAACTAGTCCTCCTCAAGTAAAGGCCAACCATCCCATCTATCCAATACCGATACCTACGATTTACGAATACGCCTAAATAGCTTTACAAAATGTTCGAATTTGTATTGTAGGTCGTATTCTTCGACTAAGTTCTAAATATATGATGGGGTTTTTAGAGAATAGTATTTATTTCTAGAAGTGAAAATATTTTATCTTATATGTTATGTTATGTCATGTTGACATTCAACGTCCCAACATTCGAACTTCGTGTCGGAGTAGTCAGTAGGGTAGCCCCCCAACACTATGTAAGTGACTGTTGGGTGCATTTATTTATTTCATTTGATTGTTTTAGTAGTGTAGGGATGATAGCATCAAGCCAACACAATCACATCTACAGAATTTGGTTATAATCGTACTAATTTATACACACTCTAAATTAATTTTCTCAATTTAAATTTGAGACGCAAACTTGCATATCTATATCAGCTCCATAAAATTGCTAATGGAATACTGACTGACGAATTGCTATCCCAATTGAAAATTGGTATTCCTAAGCACATATTTCGCAACCCACGACTATTTAGTATTCCACATACTAATAACAACATTACATTTAATAATCCCCTGCATCGAATGTGTCAACTGTACGACTATATTATTAGTACTAATGTTGATATTTTGCACCAAAGTTTTAATAGTTTTAAAAAGAATCTCCTCGATAATAATATAGATAGGACAGATTGTATTGATCAATAAACAATCACATTAGTTTTAAGATATTTCTTTTTATATTTTATTAGTTACTTTATATTAAATGTTGTGTACAATACTTTGTTTAACACATTTATCACTGTTATTAGCATAAGTTATTTTAAGTTAGTCATGTCTCTCATGTAACATGGCAATTTGGAGCAGGATTGAATCTGCATCATGTGGTGACATTATGGGTTTTACAAGTACTGAACACATAGGCTGCCTTATTAAACATTCATTACATGTTACAGAATTAACCAGGAGCTCATTAACAATAAACAGATTTTATAACCAAATGAATAATAAAAAATCTTTTTGTAAACACATTCGATGTTATTGAGTTAATTATTAATTTAATTTCCACAAAGTCAGTGCTAAAATAAACTCTATCCTTTAATGGTAAGGTATATTTTTATTATATATTTTCATTTATGCTAACTTGTGTAACTTATTTAGTAATTTTCAGTTTGTACAAGTACTGCAAAGGAGTTTAAATATAGTTGAACGAATTCACAAAGTGCGTAGGATAGGCTTTATTTTGTTGATAATAAGTTTAAGTTATTTTTTATAGTTTTTGTCCCTTTTTATGGTAGATCTGTTTCCAGATTAAGTTCTTAAAATCTTTAAGAGATACGTTCGGCAGCAAGAGATGAAAAAAGTGCAATATAAATACGCTTGCCGCCGTTCCTATAAAAGCTTCCAACTTTAAAACTACGCAATCGAACTAAATGCAGTTTTCATCAACAGGTGAGGTGATTCGAGAGGAAGGTTTATACGTTTTTTTATTACATAGATTTCTGGTGTGAAAGAGTAAAAAACGGCACCCGGGCAAAGCTGGGGCGGACCGCTTGTAAATGCTAACTGGTGGGATGTCTCATATATGTGAGAGGCTGTTGTGTTTCGGATTGAAGGACATTGTAGTCAGAGTAATCTATACAGCGATACAAGTGAGTGAGTGAACTTACGGTTGATAATACTGCATGTCAGTATACACGAGCGGCAGGTCGTGGTGGTAGCCGCAGCCGAAGCCCCAGGACTGCAGGCCCGCCAGCTGCCCCTTGATGGCGAGTGGAGCACCTGGCACGGCCATGCACGGACATACTGGGTCCTCCTCCCGCGCCGGGCCCACACAGAGCATGCCCGGCTTCATGATCAACCCGTGCTGGAAATTAAATCGACGTATTGTCAATTTCTTGCAAAGTGCGATCAAATTGATGAACTGTGAACATATTATAATTCATTATACGCGCCGCGCCCAAACATTTTCGAGTCACGACTTTGATTGCCGCTAAAGAACTTTTTAAAAACACATATTCCAAAATTATTATTATTAGATACCTGTGTCGTGATTACTATTATTAATAAATAAAAAAAATTAAGAGCTCAAGCGAGCACTCTTTATGTTTTCTATTATTATGTGTGCCAACTATTCTGTTGGGCCTACACATTAATTGAAACTCTCTTAAAAAATATGTATATTGCGGTGTCTCGATACAATAACATTGTTTCGTAAAAATATAAAATACATTGCGTGTCATCGGCAGAGTGATCGAGTGCAAATATGTTTAATAAGTTTAAAACCAATCTCGTGATTGTTTGATTTAATCAGTTTCATCGCAAATCTAAATGTTATGATCGGCTGATTGAATAGAGTTACCGAACAATAACTATTTTTGGCTTGGCTTCACTCGCGTAGTATTGGCTATTTTAGTGTTAAGTTATATTATCAAGGGATTAAAATAAAGATTTGTTAATTTTGATGACAGTTTCCGTGGCGTAGTCGGTTAGACGCCGCCTGTGAAACGAGAGGCCGCGGGTTCGATCCCCGCACCGGTGTATGTGAGACCAAAAAGTCTCTCGTGGTTTCTGATATCCACGACACAAGACCCGATCTTAGTGTGGGTCAGGCTATGTATGTGACTGTTGAGTGTTATTTATATTTATGTATTAAATGTTAGCAAAAATCCAAACCTAGGCTCCTACGAATATATTCTACACGTGGGTATTTTGGTACCATCTCTGCCTTCCCAATGTTGGGAAAAAGGCGTGATATTATCATAATAAATAATAAAAAAAAAATATAACACCATGTACCAAAGAATATACAAAAGAAATCAAACAAGAAGATAGAAAAAATAATCTGTATCTGTATCTGTATCAGCCCATATACGTCCCACTGCAGGGCAAGGGCCTCCTCTACAATCGAGAGTACGATTGAGAGTGGTTAGGCCATATAGTCCACCACGCTGGCCTAGTGCGGGTTGGCGGACTTACATACCATATAAATTTTTATAAATCGCTATGGTATGCAGGTTTCCTCACGATGTTTTCTTTACCTGATTTAGTGCGTGGTGATTGACTATTAATACACACATGACTCCGAAAAGTCAGAGGTGTGCCCTGGATTCGAACCCGCGACCACCGTGAACATGTTGGCAGTCGCGTCTAGTCCGTTTACCAACAGGCCACCACGCACTGAAAAAATAATAATAAAGTAATATTATCGGAAACTGAGTTCAGTGTTCATATGTGTCAGTATATATGTATATGTGTACATGCACTACTTCAATACTCTCACCTTTGTGAGCACTTTGTGTGACGAATTTCTATACCCGCAAAGAGACTACGCAATGGATTAGCAATACGAAGATACGTACAGACGAAGTTTATTGTCAATAGATGACAAAGGATGGCATTCGCTTTGAGCCTACAATTTTACACGGTTGCACCTATCACCAATGTGCAGTATGAGCCATACCAGCTGTTTTAATTTCAGCAAAGTTTATGTATATTAAATATATTATGTGTGACACAAAAAAGCAAACAAGTTACTCACTTTAGTCGTGAGGGCAATTACGAATTTAGTATTACAATGTTATTTTCCTAGCCTATTTGTATAAGTAATACCAAATGTATTATGTTATATGCATAAGTTAGTGTGGTCGTTATCCTGAATTTATAAGTACTATTTTTATTTATACTTCTAAGTGAGAATCTAACACAAAATGTAAATATAAGACATCTAAAAGAAGTTGGCACAAAGGAATGGAATACTGCTGGTCAATTTAAGTTTGTCCTTGTTTCTTCATTTGAAAGGCTTTTTTAAATACGTACGCATCCCAGTCTTGGTCTGTTCGTAATTTTTTCAAATAACAAACTATGGAAGCCTATCACGACAATACATTATATTTAGTTAATATATATGACGGGGAATCAGACTGATTGCCTAAATCTTCCGCCATCAGTTCGTGTGATTCGTCCATACGTATGTATCGCCGGCGGTCTCCAGTAGTCTATAGCAGCATAATAAACTCGTTGTTCTATTGCCATGATTAGTTTTAATGTTCCAATATAATTTAGAATTCAAAGTTACAGAGATTTTCCAGTATGAAAACAGATTTAAAGTCAACGGGTTCACAAGAGTGCGATTCCGCCTTGCTTTCAAAATGGGATAACGTGTTTCTCTACACTGTCAAAGTCATCCTTTCATTTTGAGACAAGTAAGCAGTGTTGCCGCGTGCGACCCCATTCGGGTGCTGCCTACTTTAAATCCTATTTTTTCAAAACAAATCTATTCCACAATAATTAAACAAACATCAATCGGATAAAATACATAAATACAACGCCTGTATTAAATAAACCATTTCACTCCGTCATATATTAAACTAATTACGAAGGGGACATTGCGTCGTGTGGGAAATGCCACATAAAGCTTAGGTAATTGATACATAATATACACTTTTTAACATACTTTCTTTAGGTAGCTTCGCCTGTATGGATCGAAGCCTGAATGTGTGTGACGGAATCCTTGTATAAATGGTCTATGATCTTTTGGTTTTTTAATTTACTGTTGTCGAGCTGTTGTTAGATACAGTGCATTAGTAGCATAGTACATTACATTGGCAATGTTAACACTATTAAAAATGAGTACTAATTATTGTTGCTGAGTTTTGGAAAATATATATAAAACAATTCAATTGATATTTTTAAAATCTTATTTGTAATTTCCGCCTCACTCCAATACTAGGTTTTTGAGCACTCTAAAACATTGGATTAGTTTGTAAGAATAAATGAAATACAACTATTTTAAAGATAATCACAAATAAAATTAATAAACACACACGCTTACATTTTAGTGTTAAAATGTTTGGATTTCTTAGGAGAAAGCTCTATGATAAGAATTGCACATTGAAGTAGTATAATATTTATTTCACTAAGCACGTCACAAAATTGGCAATAATCTTTTTTTTCACATTCATGTAGCTACAAATTTAATTGAAGCGTGGTTTTCTGTTTTTTAGACGATTATTAAGCTATGCATAGCTTCTATCGCGGGCCTTGAGCGTGGAGACCGAATCCAGAAATTCCGTAACGAAATCAGTCAGTTCGAAATTTAAATTTAATTTTTTTTTTATTCAAATATGTGCCAGTACTTTTAAATGCAAAGCTATTGCGTGATTGATTGTAATCTAACCTCTTTCAATATTTAGTTTTGCCATCTATCGATGAATAGCAGAACTTTTAATGACTTTTTGAAATATCACGCTCGTCTCTTTAGTTCAGCAACTCGCCTCTAGGTGGCATTGGTTGTATCGGCGTTACTGCGCATGCCTAATCCCCCTCTTCGCCCCGCAATCTGGTGACTCATGCCTGCTTAAAGTTTCGGCGTTAGGGTACCTCCTCTTTGTATTTACTTCATGGTACGACTCTACGAAGCTCGCACGTACAACAGTGAATATCTGTACGATTAATATCAAAGAAAAGAAAAACAAAGGAAAAAATACTGCATAAATAAAATAAATAATTATAATTACATAAGTTGATAAAAAATACTATGCCATGCGAGTGCCACACGTCTTTTTTATTTTTCTAATGGTCTTTCTTCCATTTTGTTTATCTGTGTTTGAACGCATAATCATTGTGTGTGTAGCCCCTTAATAAAATAGTGACAGTACAGCGCGGCGCTGTGTACAACCGAAAATAAATTAAAAATATTATTGCAGTAAGTCATAAGCTTTATTAATTGTCTCGTTGACAAATGTTTCGTTGCCGGATTTATTTAATATGTATAATCATTGAATTGCCTTTCACGGCACAAAAGAAAAACTATTCGGAAATGTACGGTAGTACTTGACTTAAAAAATACGAACGATAACACACAATGCTTACTTAAATAATGACAAAGTTCTGTTGAGCATGTAAAATAATGTTAAAATGTCTTGGAATTATTCTTTAGATAATATTTAAATTAATGTATTCGATAAAATTATTAACTGTAGATTTAGAAATTTTTAAACTAACACATTTTAGATTTATTACATTATTATGAAAAAGCCATTAAGTTATAATGCACTGGTAGAATATAATATGGCAATGTGATAAAATTAGAATTAATCACAATAATAAGGATTGCTAGTTCGGATTGTGTTCAACTTTTTTGAAAACATAAAACATTTCTATTACGCGGAAATCAAGCAATTAAAAAATGTAACAACATATACATTGGAACAAATCAATTCTGGGTAATGAATTATGCGTTAGTAAACTAAAATTTTATAATTCTTTAGAAAAATATTACGGTTATAGTTATATTATTAACTACTTTTGGCCCACAACTTTGTATGCGTAGATAATTAAATGTACTTTACAATATGTTTTATATACTTAAAAATCAACGGAAACTATTTTAAACCTTATTTACTTTATCCCCATTTCATACTTGGAAAGAGAAAACCTAAAACGTAAAAATGAATATGTAGTTTATTACAATGCGGGAACAATGACAAGTCTCTATAAATTTATATTCAGATATGAAAAAGCTACGTTTTAAGACAAAATCTCGCACACAGCCTAAAATAGACATGATTCCGACGAATCACTGGCCGATATTTTATTTAATTATTCAAATTGCCAAAATTTAGGTTGAAATTGAATACTCGAAAATTATGCCATGTTCGATTCCCAGATTAGGTGTTACTAAATAAAGATTACTTAAAATAATGATCAATTGAAAGAGACGCTCAAATATATTTTTGTATATTTTGTACTGTACAGGTACTGTACTGTCTGACTTACCGACTCATATTGTATTTTATGGAAAAAGTAAAGGTTGTACATTATGTATGAATAATTTTATATTAAAAGTAATGAAAGAACATAAACTAAAAATTAACTATCAGGTACAATGGAGTAATTATTTATATATACATATAAACAGTGTATATAAAACAAAGTAATCAATACATACTAGTCTCTTTAGCATAGTAGTCCATTGAAATGTTACATGAGATTCGCATTTTTTAGAGGACACAATTTTATTTTTGGGCTATGTATTGGCGGTCAATAGCACCTTAACCTCAAGTTTGTGGGGTCGCCACCCTTGTCCCCCGGCCGCCATCTTGGAAAAAGGGGTGAAAACACTTTTTTCGCGTTATCTCGGAAACTGTGTCTTACGAAAAAATTTTAAAAACATAATTTGTAGCAAATTGTATTGCTTAAAAATATGTTTATATAACTTTACTCCCTAAATTAAAAATTAAAGAAGTTATAAGCAAAAAAGTGTTGTTTGCAGTTGCTGATGCCATCCAAGTGCTGCTAAATTGGTCGAGATCGTCGCGCCACCTTTTCCGAAGCCTGCCGCGTGGCCTCTTGCCATCCATAGGCATCCATTGATTGGCAATCTTTACCCACCTCCTCGGGTGCATCCAGGTGACGTGGCCCGCCCAATCCTAGTTTAGTTTAGATGATTTCTGTGCAATATTCTTGACTCTGGTTATGGAGCGCAAGGTGTTAGTGGGTACTCTGTCCATGCGTGTTACGCCTAGTATCCTGTGCTCCATAGCTTTTTGACAAACCTGGACCTGGACCTCTGAAGTTCGGTCAAAGACCAGGATTGAGCACTGTATGTAAGAATTGGTAAGATACAAGTCGAAGAGTCTACTTTTAAGAGAAACGCGAAGATTTCCCTTAAGAAATTTATTCTTCACTTTTTTGGTTAAAACTTCTTTAATTTTTAATTTACGGCAAAAAATTAAATAAACATATTTGTAGGTAAAACAATTTGCTACAAATTATGTCGTTACAATTTTTTTGTAAGACGCATAGTTTCCGAGTTATCGCGAAATAGGTGTTTTCACCCCTTTTTCCAAGATGGCCGCCGGGGGACAAGGGTGGTGACCCCACAAACTTGAGGTTAAGCTTATATTGACCCCCGAAACATGTCCCAAAAATAAAATTGCGTCCTCTAAGAAATGCAATATTCGGTCCTTAAATTGTAACATTTCAATGGACTATAGGTATTGTAATAATTTCTATGGTATCTAAAGCCCGCCAAACTTCACCAGTTGCCAGCGTGGCCTAACCTCCCTAAATCGTAATTTCGATTTTAGAGGAGGCCCGTGCCCCGCATCGGGACGTATATGGGCTGATACAGATTTCTTGACAGTCGACAACAATTTGCCGGCCTACTTGTAGTCGAATATTCAAAGGCTACATTAAAAATGCAACGCATTAGTGTGGAGTATGTTGGGTTCATTAATTTGGTCGAAAACTGTACTATATTTTGTATCGTCTCCGATATTCTTAGCTACGAATGCGTCATTGTACAAAATAATAAAAATAGTCTTTCTGTCTCCACATTTAGGTACATTGGACATGTTAACACTAAATTGTATTACAAGGATATATGCTCCTTTATATTAAGAAAATATATATCAAAATAAAGATATTGAAATAAAACTATTATTTACGGATTTTATCGCGAATTTGTAATAATCGCGGAATATAGATATATTTTTTGAATATTATTTGTAGTTTATTTCGACAAAAACCAATATAAGATATATGTCTTAGTATGTAAAATGTACTCTGTGGATATATGACTTATACTAGGACCCGACTGCAACAAATACCCAAAGAAGACAAAGCGGTTTTAAGGAGTTGACAAAAGCAATTAATTGTCCCGGTTTTGTGTAGTTACCTACGAAAGATGCATATTTTGTCTTAATCATAATTAGGAGCTTTACATTCACGCTTGAAGCGGTCGCGGTAATTACGTTTCACAGTCGAAATCTCACAAAAAGGATTACTGAACCTGGGAATTGAGCTCACGACCTGCCGTACAATGCCGGCGGACTAATGAGGCCACCTTTTCTGCCCTTATCCCACACTTACATGGGTCGCCGGAAACCCGGAATACGACTTATTTTCATGCTGAGGAATGGTTTGCCTTGTATTATTGAGCCTGGTCATCTGCCAGGCATCATCTCGCTGAAAACAATATCGGTTTCCCATGATCTTTCAGTATTCATATTTCTTAAATTCATCTGCTGAGCTCTTAGATACGCAGATGTCCTCACAATGTTTTGCGTGGTATTTGTTAATTGAGATGATTTAATTTGTACCGGTTCTCATCCTAGACATCCATTGGGTTAGATGCAAAAATAAGGCTGCAATACAAGCTCTATTATCTAGAAATTATCAACAGTTTTTAATCCATGACTTATCTTAATATAAATTATTATCTGAGAAGAGCAGGGATAGTTAGAACAGACTAACAGACTGCACTCAATATGTCTGGTTTTGTTAAAATTTCGTTGCAATCCTACAGATAGGTGATTGCTTAACAATACTGGTTCTGAAAAAAGACTGGTGATAAACTCTTTGTTTGGGTTGTCGTGGGATACCGGAAGATACAGTTAACTAGAAGCTTTACAGTAAATTGTCATACTATAATTGAACGTTCACGCAATTCTAAAGGAATATATTGTTGTGAATGGTCCGCCGGCCACGTAATGATCGGATATTAACGAAACGAACACGCTGCTAATAAGGACATCTGTGTGAACTTTTCTAGGAGGTGAACACCAAATACATAGTAAGCGCACGTTGTACCGATTCAATACGTTGCGAGTGTACATAGTAAATGGGATTCCATAACACGCTAGCAAATTCAAGGTGGCTACAGACTAACGTGTTGAATAAAGTAATTTTCGTAGATGTTATGGCAGAAATCAGAATGCAATAAGTTTTGCGAGTATAATAGTATAATTGACTGCAAATTATTGTAAGCGTAATCTATATATATAAAAAATAATGTTTATTTGTATGTCATCGATGAACTCAAAAACTACTGGACCGATTTGGCTTATTTTGGTCTTGAAATATTCGTGAAAGTCCTGGGAAGGTTTCAGGAGTGAGAAAAGTTGGAAAATTTCTAAGGAAGATACTAAAAACTTTTTTTTGGGTATCGTTCAAGTGTGATATGTCCAGCCAATATAGGATGATCTTTGTTTATTTGACGGGAGACGTAAAAGACGGTCCAGCTTCAACTACCATCCAACGTAAAATGATCTATCTTTCCATTGTCTTTCATTGACGGCTGACGAAATAGAACAAAATTCAAAAAATGTGTACATCGTGTATATAATATTATCTAGATACGGCGTCTTGCGCGTAATTTTGTTAAATGTAAAATAAAACGATGTCCATATCTACCAAAATAGCCCATTGTTTTTTGAGATTATTGCAACAGTTTTAAACAAGGTATACTCTATCGAAGCGTTTTGCCGGAGTACACCAAAATATATCTAATTATAATTTTTCGTTTTCATAAAGGACATTGTTTTTTGAATTGATACTTTTAGATGCGCTGGGGGACAAATTTAAATTCCGCATTAGTATTGTTTTCAGACTCAAGAATAAAAAAAATATTGCTACGTTGATGCCGTATCTAGACATTATAATGAAACGATATGCAGTTTTATATTTTTAAATATTTGTTTTATTACTTACGTCACCTGGTAAGGCAGTATGAAGGTTTAATTAATTTGTATATGGTAACGTACTAGACGCGACTGCCAACAAGTTTACGATGGTCACGGGTTCAAATTCCAGGGCACGCCTCTGACTTTTCGGATTAATTTCTACGTCAAATAAAATCCGCCAACTCGCACTAAGCCAGCGGGGTGGACTATATCTTCTTCTATAATATAAAAATGAATCGCAAAATGTGTTGGTAAGCGCATAACTCAACAACGCCTGGACCAATTTGGCCAATTCTTTTTTTTAATGTTTTTTTACTTTATTACTAACAAAAAGTAATGGCGTGCAATATTATTTGGAAAAACAGCATTTTGGTGCTGAAATAAGGGAACGAATATTGGATGGACGCTAAAGTTTTTAATGTCAAAATTTCATAAGGCAATCTTTATATGTACATGTGTATATGGAGAGACGTGATATAATAGAGTGGAAGGTACGGGAGAGGGCTGGGATAGCTGACAGATTTGATAGGATGAAATGTAAATGCACGTTATAAGACGGGATGGGTAATAAAGAGAAAGGACGGGACGGATCGGGAAGAGACAGAACAGACGGATGAGACGGGATTGAGCCGGACAGCAGGACAGCCACGTCAAGTTTAGGTATACAAGAGTTTATACGAAAAATAACATGTATTTGGTGTGGAGTGGAATCAAAAAATATATGCACCCAGGCGAAGCTGGGCCGGGCCGCTAGTATTATATAAATATATTATGTACTGTTTTCTATAATGAATAGTTTAAGTGGTGTTTTGTATCATTCTATTCACAATTAAATACAATTAGGGTGACTGGTACCTATGAAAATTAAACTCAGAATACAATTGTTAATCACCAGTTCCGGTTACACGGAGAAATGCACTATTTAATGACGAGGCGATTAATGCCCAAGAGGAAAAGCAACAACGGCAAATGTTGACAAGAAGCGATTGTTTATATTCCGATGACTAATATTGCTCATGGCTTTGCCAGCGTGATGAAGATTTGCCGGGATAAAAAATACCTATACCCTATACCCTTAAATAAAATTTTACAGTGCCTGTGATAAACTCGTTTTAACAACATACAAACTCTTCAGCTTTATTTTGTTATTATATATAGATTTGGTTAAATTTATTTTTAATGTAAGAACAACTGTAAGTGTTTGTGTGTAAGCATTTTTTACTGGTGGTAGGTCTCTCATATGTGAGAGGCCATCTGGGTAGGTACCACCGCAATGTCTATTTCTCCCGTAAAACAACACTGCTTAAATGCACTGTTGTGTTTCGGATTGAAGGACATTGTAGCCAGAGCAACTACTGGACATATTGAGACTTAACATCTTATGTCTCAGGATGGCGAGCGCAGTGGAATGTTGCTACTGTTCATGAGCGTTCGTATCGCTTACCATCAGGCGAACGGCTTGCTCGTCTCGTCATTCAATGCAATAAAAAAAAAGCATTTTATGTTATGAATACTATACATACCTATAAAAGCACGTGCATTCGTTTTAATTTAATTATTGATAAGTCCGTTTGAATGATACCATGAACTGTATGCCATCGTTATGTCTTACCTACTAATAAATAACGGGTATATCATCTATCCATCCATCCATCAGCCAAAGGAAGTCCACTGCTGAACATAGGCCTCCCCCAATGACTTCCACAGAGACCTTGGAGGCAGCCTGCATCTGCTGACCCGCGACCTTTACCAGGTCGTCGGACCATCTTGTGGGTGGACGTCCTACGCTGCGCTTTCCGCTACGTGGCCTCCTTTCGAGCACTTTCCGACCCCATCGGTCATCAGTTCTCCGCGCTATGTGCCCTGCCCATTGCCACTTCAACTTGCTAATCCGGTGGGCTATGTCGGTTATTTTAGTTCTCCTACGGATTTCCTCATTTCTGATTCGATCTCGTAGGGAAACCCCGAGCATAGCCCTCTCCATAGCTCGTTGAGTGACTTTGAGCTTCCTAATAAGGCCCATAGTGAGAGGCCACGTCTCGGTGCCGTAAGTCATCACTGGGAACACACAACTATCGAAGACTTTCGATTTAAGGCACTGAGGTATTTTGGACGAGAAGACGTCGCGTAGTTTTCCGAACGCTGCCCAACCGAGTTGAATTCGACGATTGACCTATCTCTCGAAGTTGGACTTGCCTAACCGGACCACTTGTCCTAAATAGACATATTCGTCACCAACTTCAAGAGTCGAGCCCCCAACACCGATGGTCGTGGGCACAACATGGACATTCGACATGATCTTCGTTTTGTCCATGTTCATTTTAAGACCCACCTGTTGGGAGACTCGATTGAGGTCTTGGAGCATAGTGCCTATATATAGTAGAGCATAGGTCTTCCAACGATTCTGCCAAGACTACAATATATATATAAAGACTGCTACCGAAAACGAAGCCGGTTGGTAGTTTTAGTGATTACAAACACAATGTAACTGAAAATATTGCAAAGAAACGCCACAATTTTTGTTTAATTATTTTTTAAATATCGTCTAGTTTGGATGGTAAATCCATAGTTATTGCTAAAATTAATTTAAAGCCTTGCGTACCATAGCGTCTTTAAAAATAAAAGGGTGTACACAATTATTTAAGAAAATACTAAGTATTTATCACCTTAATAAGATGATAGAAAAAAAAATAACATAAAAAAATCGTCACAATTTTTTGCACAAAATTTAGTTGCATTGTGTCTGAAGTCACTAAAACTACCACCCGGCTTCGTTTTCGGTAGCAGTCTTGATATACCCTGTATATAGTGGTATCTTCGGGGCCACAAACTCCAACCATGTAAATGCCTTTACTATGCATGTTGCTTTCTGAGAATTATGTCTATTGTATAACAATCTGTACCAACTAACAAGCATGCTTTTACGGCTAAAGGCGGAATTCCGAATCAAATAGCGAAGTTTGGCTTGCTGCAAACAACAGCTTTACACCACTCCATCTAATGGTGTTCTATTGTCTGCATTACAGCAAATTCTCTGGGGTATTGTTCAATTTGATCCTCTCCTCTCCTAGCTTGATGGTCACGAACCAAAAAGTTCACTTTTTCTTTCTTCTGCCATATAATTTGCTATATGTTCCCTTCCTACAATCCTGGGTCTTTCCGTTGAAGTACGAAGAAGCATCATTGGATGCCGGCATAATTATGTCGAATGGCATGGCATGGGACCAACGTCTGATTCCATTCGTTACTCTGAGCAGTAATTTTCGTTTACCATCAGCTGCACTACAGCCACTTTAGCGTGCTTTGGTTTAATTCCATATTGCATAAATGCCTACTTTGATAATTATAATTAATATATATATTTCTACGCATCCAGTGTTGGAATGGCAGAGATCGACCAATAGAATAAGACCACTCATAATGCGGCAATTAAATTTACATTCTTAATTCACTTATTTATATCTATAAATAAGTGAATCAAGAATGTAAAATGACCGGAAAAAGGAATTTTACGTTTATAATCATCAATCTACCAATTTACAATTTTCAAAACAACAAATTGAAACTGCTTCACAACTCGGATGGGCATAACTTGTAGTTCCAAACTTCGGGATTTTTGCTGTTATTCGCTCACCTCTGCATCTGGGTATTGTAGTCAGGACTTATTGTTTAGCATGCCAATAGTGCATGCACAGCCGACTAACTCTGATGGATGCAGGTAGTTTTGGAACGTTGACGCCCGAATACTGTAACGCCATCCAAATAATAAGTTGCTCTTAACAGCGCACGGCCCACTTAGCCAGTACATTTAATCGGGATTAACGTAGTTAAGCGCCATTTATATTTAAGTTAGTTGGTAAATGATTTACCGGGAGTAGTCAGACATGGATCATGTTTGTTGTTCGCAGATGATCTCAAGTTGCTGCTTGAAGTCAAGGATAATACCGACTGTGCACTCTTACAAGAGGACATAAATAGAGTAGTGGAGTGGAGTTATGAGAACCATCTACACTTCAATGTGGCCAAGTGCTCGGTGTTAACTTTTACTCGTAGTCGAACACCGGTATGATATGAGTACAAGGTTGATGCATCTCCGACGCAACGAGTATCAAAGGTGCATGATTTGGGGGTGGTTCTCACTCCGGACTTGACGTTTCGGGATCATATTACCGATATATGCAAGAAAGCATATAGGAATCTTGGTTTTGTCTTAAGTCAATCCAAATGCTACACCAACATAACTACCGTTAGAGTGCTATATGACGCTCTGGTCCGGAGCCACCTTGAGTATAGCGAGATCATATGGTCACCGCATGAGATAAAATACGTGGCTATGTTAGAACGGGTCCACAACAAGTTCACGAGGCACCTGTACTTGAAACTTTATGGGGTATATCCATTTTACCCGCTGATGTAACCTACATCATTCCTTCTTGGTATGGTCGGGTACAAAGAGCTGAGGGTGCGGCGCGAGTTCACACTCGCGTCGTACCTGGTGAAGCTGTTGCGTGGTTTGGAGCACAACCCGGGGGTTCTGCGCCACCTGTGCCTATGCGTGCCGGACCGGTACGTGTGGAGATGGCGCCGCCCGCTACTACTGGCGGTACCGACGGCAAGGACAAACATCTTGGCCAATACGCCTCTCACCCGAGTGATTAAAATTATAAATTAGGTACCGTCAAAACAGATGTTATGTTATCTTATTTTACAAGTTTCCATTGGGTAGTTACCATCACAATGTTTATTTCTCCCACCAAACAGCAGTGTAAATGCGCAGTTTTGTTTCGGTTAGAAGGATATTGTAGCCAGAGTAACTACTGGACATATTAACACTTACACCTTACGTCTTAGGATGACGAGCGCAGTGGATACCAATCATTGCTTTATAATTCAAGGTGTGGTTTGGTTTTGCTACTGTTCATGAGCGTTCGCATCGCTTACCATCAGGCGAACAGCATGCTCGTCGGGTCATTCATTGCAATAATAAAAAAAATTGTCAAAAAGAGTTCTAGCCATCATTCAGACTTACATCCTTTTACAATATTTTTTTCGGGCTTAATTTGTAATCTTTGGGCCAGGCAATTATGTTTAACTAAAGCACCAAGTACACGGGGACAGTCGCATGCCATTATCGCATGACAGAGCTTCCATAAGATAATCGTGTTTAACAACAAAACACAATGCATTATATTCTTACGATAATATATTCGATGCGAGAAACTGTCCCCGTGCAAATGAGGCTTTGCTACGCCACGGTAATCATATCCATGGTAATCCTACTCATATTCCATTAATTTTGTTTCTTACGTCCGATTTGCAATCGTTAAACATATATTCATTGAATAAAACCAAAATACAAAATTAATGTATCAGCCCATATAAGTCCCACTGCTGGGCACGGGACTACTCTACAATCGAGAGTACGATTGAGTGTGGTTAGGCTATATAGTCCACCACGCTGGCCTAATGCTGGTTGGTGGCCTATAACTATTTTATTATTATTAAATAACCTAATCGTCTCCCTTGTGTGTTCAGTTCACGTTCATATTTTGTGACGAATTTTGGACGAATAACTATCAAGTACCGAGTGAAAAATCGGCTTTTTATAGATCAAATAGAGATACTTTTACTCAATTTAACAACTCGAATAAAGCAACAAGCTGCCTTTTTTCCCGTAGTTCAGGCTTAACTTTTATTTAAAAAACGCAATATTCTCGATGTTTTGTATTGACACACCGTTGTCATAAAGTTGCACTATGGCCCCGGGAAGGACCGTCCAACAGAACGAAAATAAAATATTTTCAATGCAATTTTTATTTTACCCGTACACCCAAAAATGATCCCGATATATTCGAAACAACGTATTTCTGTTTTTTAAAGTTTCATTATTCGTAGCTCGAATGTTGAAAAAAATGTACGAACTTTTAGTCTATTTGTTATAAATGGTTAGAAAAATAAGACTTGGATATACACAAAGCCAAAACTAATAAAGATTAACATGGATTAAAGATGTCCAGTTTGTTACAAAAATATATTGAGTTTCGGCAACTTATTATTTATTTATTGTAGTATTCGTTGTCTCTAACATTTTACTACGTGGGGCAATCACTTACCTTAAAGTTATGCTAAACTGATTTTATTTTAACAAATGACGGAATTTATCATTCCTTAATAGTAAACACTAATATGGTACGTACTTGTATTAATTACATCTTACGAGGCTTCGAACCTCTTCTTAGCAACTTCGAAATATATTTTTAACAATCATTAGCCGCACTTGTGACTTCCTCCATGCAAAGTTACTCAAAACAGCGACTACGAAACCAGAGTGTACGGGTTCTATCCTCGCACCGAGACAAATGTTTGAGAGAAGCACTAATATTTGTTTCGGGTCTAAGAAGAACTTGCCTCTTGATGTAAGACAGGACTACGCATGACCTCCTGATGTATTTATTAATTGTTTAAATCTCATTAATACGTACCCGCGAGTAGCCCTCGCAGTAGAGACTCGGTAATGTCACTACGAAGTTGATGCTTCTCAACATCGGATCAATTTTCTCATCCGGAAAGTATTTGGACGTCCGTGGCAAGCATAACTCTTGCTGCTGTAAAATGTGTTGATTTTAACATGATGAAGTCGGAGATGTTTTGTGTACTAGCGGGTTCTATTCCCGCCCCGAGACAAATGTTTGTGAGGCTCACAAGTATTTGTATCGGTCTGGGTTTTTGTGATACCAACAATCTCTCGAAGTTCCGGATAGATACGACACAAGACTTAATTGATCTTAATAGAGGGTCAGACTATGTATGTTACTGTGGTGGGTATATATTTATTATTATTAATATCGTTTCGTGTAATTTTTATTCAATCACTAGCGGCCCAGCCGTACTTAGATGTATTTACTAGGGCGCAGGTACTTTTTAACCTAGGTTCACATAAGCAACATATTATTTCGTGTACTGTTTATATTTCAATTTAACGTAACTTCCTTTCTGTATATCGCTTTTCCCGTCTCGTCCTTTATATGCCGTCCTGTCACTTCTCATTCTATCCCACTCGAGGCATGCAATCCTTTCATGCAATTTCATCCGACTTACATACTTACTATTACATTCAACCATATTTGTTTATTAAGGAAGCATTTATAAAGTTGTACACATTTTTTTTTAAATAAAAGTAACCTTTGTGTTATCACAAGGTGGTTATCACAAGCTACCTCTATACAACATTTCTTCGAAATTGGTGTTGCCGTTTGAGCGTGAAGAAGTAACAAACACACAAACTTTCACCTTTATAATATTAGTAGGAAGTAGGATAATAGAATTATTTTCAAGAAATGAAGAGAAAACTTGTTAAAGGATAGAAAATCATAAACTCCTGAATTACATCATGAAATAATGTAAAACATGGCTAATTCAATTTCATTTCGATGCATTGGTTTCAATGCACAAGGCGTCTGGACTAGTCTTATGTTATTAGGGCTAAAATCTCACGACCTGCATAATGTGATTTTACCGTCTGAAGCTTATTCATATCGCATTTCCGTAAAAGCAAGCAAGCGTCAAAACAACAGCTTATAACAAGTCTCTATGGAAAACCTTCGAGATGTCTATATAGGTATGTCTATGTTCAGCAGTGGAAATCCTGTGACTGAGGAGAACTAAATAGATTGTGTGTGTGTATGTGTGAGAGAGAGAAGGAGAAAAAAAGAGGAAACGATATAGAATGAGGTAGAGAGGTCTTCGAGGGCAGAGCTGTTTATTTAAGTGCAATCGGTCGCTATCATTCGGATACGAATTTATATCCACCGGTAAAGTGTATTTTAAATTTTTAGGCAATTTCATATGTTTCGTTGAAATATAAAATGCCAGTTCACAAATTCAGTCCAACAAACGCAATCTAGTTAGCGTAGGTTCTTGAATTAGATATTATAATACACAGAAATGGTAGCGAGATCAAAAATGCATTATATTTAAAGTGCGGACGGTGTATGAGTGAAAATGTAAAAGCTGTTGAGTTACTACGCCAGTGGGGTGAGTCTGTATTGAATTATATAATATACGTAATTATATTGTATTTGGTTTGATTCAGAACCTGGGCTATATTTTCGAAATGTTGTGTTGGTTGTGCTTAATTCTGTATCAGCCCATATACGTCTCACTGCAGGGCACGGGCCTACTCTACAATCGAGAATACGATTGAGAGTGGTTAGGCCATATAGTCCACCACGCTGGCCTAGTGCGGGTTGGCGGACTTACATACCATAGAAATTCTTATAAATCGCTATGGTATGCAGGTTTCCTCACGACTCACACATGACTCCGAAAAAGTCAGAGGTGTGCCCTGGGATTCCAACCCGCGACCACCGTGAACATGTGGGTAGCCTCGTCTAGTCCGTTTACCAACAGGCCACCACGCACTTGTGCTTAATTAGGTGTAATTAAATTTAAGCTCTCAAACTCACAAAATTGACTTTCGATAATAAACTACAGTCTACATGTAGTTTTTTCTTTTTATAAATTATTGGTTGTGACGGCCACCTTAAGATACCAGCAATGAAAAGAAAGATCACGGGCTCGATTTTGGCACCAACCCAAATGCTTGCTATTATCCACCTTAATATAGAGTATAGACTAACAGTCTTACTAATAAAAATATATTATACAATTGTTTAACGTTTATATACTTATTCAATAGATAGGGCGTGAATAGCTACTTATACAATACTTTACTAATAAACAGTGTATAAGCCTTGTATAACTATTAATTGTTATGACTCCAACTACTGGTAACATTTTGGGAAGCGTTCCGAAACCTTAAAACGTTGAATACACCACTTATTCCTTTTTTATTTTTCGTTAATATTTACATGATTTTATTTACCAATGGGCTTGAGAATTAGGTCAACAACAAATTTTTTTTATCAAAAAATATTTTCGGTGTAAAATATATTGGTTTCTAAATTGTTCATTTAATATTTTCCATTCTGTAAATTATCATCGAAAAATAGAGAACATGTTTTGAACGCGCATTGAAACGTCAACTGTCATTTTCCGCAAGAAATGTAAAAAGTTAAAAACAATCCGTTGTTTTTCGTATCTATAATTCGTATGCATTTTATTATTGATTTTGTACAGGTGTAAACAAATAGCTACTTAGCCCATAACCTGCATCCCCGAGTATGCGTCCATGGAATTCTCCATTGCCGAACTTCTGTCGCATACGTGATTCTCTAAATATTAGAGAGTAATGTGTGCTGCCTCTCCAGTGAGCTACAATATCTCTAATTTGCAATTTCGAGTCACAGACTTGCACGTTAATTGAGGATGATGATACAATATTGAGCATTGTGTCCGCCAACTTTTTAAATTTTAATACGTGTGCAATCAATTGCAACTATCACATATCCAAAGCCACAAATACTACGGAATCTAGCCATCACTTCTTCCTCTTCCTCGTGTGTTCCTGGTATATAGATAAATTGCGCTGCTTTACTTGCTAAGGCGACGGCAGCGCGGCGACAAACAATAGTGATTGATTATTGACTCATGCCATGTATGTCAGCTGCATCGTCTTGTACTTCTTCTGTAACAGCCCAAATACATCTCACTGCAGGGCACGGGCCTCCTCTACAATCAACATTACGATTGAGAGTATTTAGGCCATTTATTCCACCACGCTGGCCTAGTCCGGGTTGGCGGACATACACACTATAGATTTTTTTATAAATCGCTATGGTATGCAGGTTTCCTCATGATGTTTTCCTTTACCGATTTAATGCATGGTGATTGGCTATCAATACACACATGAATCCGAAAAGTCAGAGGTCTGCCCTGGGATTCGAACCCGCGACCACCGTGAACATGTTGGCAGTCGCGTCTAGTCCGTTTACTAACAGGCTACCATGCACTTATTTCTTGCCGCGCCCATACCCTGAGAGTTGTACAAACTTGAAACTCCACAGAGAAGCCACTACCCTTCATTGACTGTTCTATATCTTCTCGGATCAAGTCCACCACTTCTTTGACATATCTTTTAGTAAATCTGTATATACCTCTAAATTCATCTTCTTCCAGAGAAAAGGGATCGAAGCGTGTTTTATAAGCTTTTCTCTTTCTTTGCCGTTCCTCATCGTCCACAAGTATATCAAAATAGTCGAAATAATACAAAAATCCATATTTAACATTAAATTAAAATACGTCGCGAGATGATACCTGATAATCATTTAAAACTTGTAGGCTATATATACTCTAAACAAGGTCACCCAACTGAATAAGGATTGTATAAAATGGCATACACTTATACAACTGTTATAACAAGCGTATAAGGTAAAAATCCCTATACATCGTTTATTAGTAACAATTTCACTATAACGCTGCTATACAGGATGCATAAATGTTTATTAGTAAGACCGTAAATGTGTAACTTTTGGATGGATTTATTCAATGTATTTATTTAACATTTTTCATGGATGGCAAATAAACCCTAAAATGAACACGTTAATATCATACATTTTTTTTTGCTTTTTATCAGATAAACGACATAAAATAGAGCGACTGTTAAAAAATAGAATGTGAGTTTTCCAACAGGTTTTTTAACTTCTAAATAATTAGAGATTAAAATAAACAAAAGCGCGCCAGTGTGTAAACATTCGGGCGAGAGGTTAGAGCGGAATTTTTACAGAACTTCGTTGTCTATCAGCTCATTTTAATGAAATATTGCTGACGAGTTAACTAATTCCGCACTATCTTCATTATACTGGTGGTAGGCCTTTCATATGGGGGTACCCTGGGCCTACCCAGGTGGTACCTATACCACCGCTATATTTATATCTCCCGCCAAACACAAGTGTAAGCGTGCAGTTGTGTTTCGGATTGAAGGAAATCGTAGCCAGAGTAACTACTGGACATATTAAGACTTATATTTTATGTCTCAGGATGGCGAGCGCAGTGGAATGCCAAGCATTTTTACTGTCCATGACGTGTCGCATCTCATGAATGACATGCACATCTCGCCATTTATACGAATAAAAAACCTTCGCTAAATACCGAGCGATGTAATGTTAAACTTCACAGCGTTTCGCAAATTGTGATCACAATGGACTTAACTTTCCCTACGTTATTGTTTTATGAGAACACGTCACGGAAGTTGGGACAAAGCTGGAATTTGTGCCAGTGCTTCGTTTTATACTAGGATTCGCTCGCGACTTCGCACATTTTAGTCAACTAATTTTATCAGTCGACGCAGAAAGTATTAATTAATATACAAAGGAAAAAATGTTTCCTACAACTCGGAACAAATTTTTTTCTGCGCTTTAAATTATGATAATAGTTGAAGCGTGGAGGTATAAAAACAAAGAACTTCCGATCTTATAATATGTCTAAGATAATTTGTGGGAATTATTTAAATTCCTTGTTTTCAGGGCATGTCTGTGTAAGTTATAGGTATTACCGCTTTGTCTATTTCGGTGGGCAAGCTGAAGTGAATAAGCACTGTTGTGTTCCGGGTACTTTGTAGCCAGGACTTCAGGGCATTAAAATACTTAATACCTAATGTCTCGGATGCCCAGCGAACTGCAGTGACATAGTGCTTATTGTAGAACTGAGTGGCATTACCTTTGTTTTTGAGTAGTAAGCCCTATTTACAAGAGAGAGTTTCTCACCTTGAAGAGTAACGGAAGCATATAAAAAAGTTGCATCGTTTAAACATGTTTTGTCAAACACGACTATGGAGGTTATGTCATGCAATAATGGCATACGATTCTCGCTACCAGGAACTCTCTGTATGGAAATGACGTTTTAGTGATGGGTACAATCAGGTTGAAGTGTCCCTTTTAATTCTTACTTTTAATTTTACTTTTAATTCTTAGTATATACTAAGAATTAAAAGTTAGGGAGCATACATACACTTCAACCTGATTGTACCCATCACTAAAACGTCATTTCCATACAGAGAGTATAGAGTTATAAAGTAGTGTATATACACACACATATTTATCACAGTTCCTCACGGGCCATGGTAACTTTAAGTCTAAACTATACTCTTTTAAGCTTGTGGAATCGCCTGCGTGCCCATGTTCAACAGCAAATTGCGAATATGAACAATCCGCGCATCATATACTTTGGGAGTGTAGTCTTTGGCAGAATGAGCGTAAAACCATGCTGGATAGTATGCAAATATCATCTGGAGTTGTATACTACACGGACCTTGTAGAGACTAGGACGAATTTCCGTGCTTTCCGGCGTTTTTGCCATACCTATTACTGGAATCAAGTGTAACAGCTCACATATTAGGTCCCATTTAAATGTAATAAGGATTTGATCCGTGGTGCTTTACAGCTGGCTTCTCCGGCTGTAAAAGTCTTTTTGCGAGGTTATTTACCTCTTTATTTCATCGTTTTGTCACCCGCTTTGCACGGAGGGAAGTGGACAATAATTTATTTCCAACTCCTCCTATTAATTTAACTTTCTGATTGATTTCGTTGCGGGTTAAAGACAAGTTAGACATTCCCGGAGACTCGCCGAGCTTCAATGCTCGGTGTCATTACATTGCGTGCCACTGTTGATCCTGGCTTACAGGAGTTGCAGTGGTGGGTGTGAGGGCGGGACAGTCTCCTAAAAAAAATACACTACTTTATATCGTTTTATGCTAAGTAAGTACTTTTAATGGAATGCGCATTTTTGTATAAGTTTTATATTTTAATAATTATTGATTATACGTCATTCACTATGGTTGGTTGTCTCACTACAAAAATCCTCTAGGACCCCCAACATTTCATGGCGACCCTGCCATAAGAGTCTGCCAAGGGGCAAAATAAAGTACTTGTGTCATGTGAATCGAAAATGTGCCGATCAACAGTCGAGAAAGAAGAGGTGTTCTTAAACCAGAATGCGGCAGGTGGTAACAACGACGCCTTGCTAAAGGACATCGGAGGACACATGGAGCGAATGAGCGTCATTACCATAATAATTTTAATCGCCGTATCTGTCATGGTAATGTACCTTCTTTTAAAATATTACCGAAGCTGCCATCGCCAATGGATAAATGAAGAAATGGGTCTACACGCTCTGCAACGCATTCGGGCATCTATGCGAGGACAAGTAATGTCTGATGGAACATCTCCTAATTGATCCAGCTAGCATCAATCATGAATATTATTGTTTTATAACACGATAATTTAAACGACATAAAACAGTGCACAAATTCACAGTGAATATGATACCTAGCGACTAAACTGCAACGTGTGAAATATTTCTGTGCCGTTTCGCAACAATTGTGGATACTTGATGCTTTTGTTTTCTTTTTTTTTGTCGTGAAATAATTAATTATTGCTTTTATAGATTTAAGTGATGTTTAATTTAGATTATGATTGATATTTTATTAGAGAAATATGAGGTTCTGGTAGATATTAGAAAATACTTAATTAAAAAGGGACAAGCTAGATATAAGGGTACTGTTATTAAGACAAAGTTAGATGAAGCGAAATATCTCTATGAGGAATGTACGAAAATTTTACTAAATTTAGAAAAAGGAAAAGATCAAAAGTTAGTATCGTCGGCATTAGATATTTTTCAAAATATTAAGAAAGTTGTTGAGGAAATAAGTAGTTTGTATATTTTACCAAAAACTGTTTCCGAAAAAATGGAATTTGACTTACAAGTGGCATGTAGTTTGCTTCCAGCAATGGACGGTGTTGAGGAGACAACCAAACGTTTAATTGACTCGTTAGAGATGTATGATGAGACGTATGCAGATATGATCGATGAGGAAGGTAAGAACCTTCTTATAACATTTGTACTTAAAAGTAGATTATCTGAAAATGCAAAGCTACGAATTACAGGTAAATATAGAAGTATTGAAGACTTAATTAAAGATATGAGATGGCATTTACTGACACAAAAATCGTTTACCGTTCTACAGACACAGTTATTAAATTTACAACAAGGTTCATCATCTATCGAAAAATATGGTACCGAAATAGAGAGATTGTTCACTGAACTTACTATATCGCAATCGGAAGGTAATTCGGACGCAGTTGGAATTTTAAAACCCTTAAATGAACAGCTTGCCATAAAACGTTTTTCAGAAGGACTACGTAGCTCAAAGTTGGGTACGATCATCTCCGCGCGCAACTATAGCAGCCTGAAAGATGCCATACAAGCTGCGAAAGAAGAAGATATTACTTCCCAGTCACTGTCAGGTAACGTCATGCATGTATTCAAACGTGGACAAGGTTTTCATAAAAATCACCCAAAGCGTTATCACAATTTCAGTAATAATCGTGGTCAATATATTAACAATTCCAATCGTGGTCAGTATGGTAACTATGATAACCGGAGATACAAGTGTCGTGGAAATTATGGAGGATATACTGGAAATCAGTATAATAATCGTAGTTCATCGAACTATAATAGGGGTCACAGAAATAGTAGAGTTTCACGATCTTTTAGGAACAGTAACAGAAATGTGTTTTCGGTAGAACATAATGAAGCCACTCAGCGTAATGATACACATAATAAAGAATTAGAACCTTCTAGCAGTCAGTTTTTTCGATCTTAAACGTTGCATATTATCAAACCTGGGCAATGCAAAATACGTAGTATTTTACGTTAATAACATTAAATATTATTGGCTTATAGACACTGGCGCTACGTTATCAATTATTAAAAGTGAAGCATTACCAAATAGAATCAAAGTGCAGAGAGATGAAACTTTAATTAATGGAATAGGTGGTCAAAAACGTTCTCAAGGCTTAGTCAATCTAACGTTAAAGCAACCTTTTGTAAAATTTATGCATAAGTTTCTTATATTTGATTCTTTACCGTTGAAAGCAGATGGAATAATCGGCTTAGATTTTTTAACAAAATTTAAAGCTAATATTAATTTACATACCAATACTTGAACTTTATATAATCACGAAGATAAATATTATTTTAACTTTATTGATGAACATGATAGATTGTGTAATGAGTTGATAATACCTGTCCGCTCTGAGTCAATCCATTATGTATACGTAAATGAAAATGAACAAAATGATGTAATTGTCTGTGGAAGAGAGTTAGCGAAGGATATTTTTCTTGCAAATGCGATAGTAAGAGTAAAAAATAACAGAATTCCTATTAAAATTCTTAACATCAATGAAAAAGATATAAAATTAGAGAGTTTTGTGCCGGAATGATTATGTTTAAGTGATTACAATATATGTCAATTTAATAATAATCTAATAGACGTTTCTAGAGTTCAAGAACTACTATCCCAGCTTAAATTGGATTATTTGAATGAGGAAGAGAGACAATCTATTGAAGCGATTTGCGCAAAATATTCAGACGTTTTTTTCATTGATGGTGACAAGTTGTCAACTACAAACATTTATGAGCAGTCTATTACTGTAAAACCAAATTCAACTCCAGTATATGTTAAACAATATAGGTTACCACAGGCGTTAAAATCAGATATAGCTAAACAAGTTAATAACATGATTGATGATGATATTATAGAAGAATCCAACAGCGAATGGTCGTCCAATTTTATTAGTGCCAAAAAAGAGTAAAGAAGGAGCTGAAAAGAAATTGCGGTTAGTTGTAGATTATAGGAAGCTGAATGAGACAATTTGTGATGATAAATTTCCTTTGCCAAATATAAATGAAACTTTAGACTCTCTGTCTGGCGCGGCGTATTTCACTCACCTTGACCTTTATCAAGGTTATTACCAAGTAAGATTAGAACCTAACAGTCGTAAATTAACAGCATTTACCACTGGAACAGGTCAATATCAAATGAAACGGTTACCAATGGGGCTCAAGATTAGTCCAAGTGCTTTTAGCCGTATGATGTCAGTAGCAATGTCTGGTTTGACTTATGAAAGGTGCTTAGTATATCAAGATAATCTCATTGTCTTTGGTAGAAATCTGCATATGCATAATCAAAATTTAATAAGTATAATGGAAAGATTAAGAAAAGTTAATTTAAAATTAAACCCACTAAAGTGCGAATTTTTAAAGAAAGAAATTCTGTATTTAGGTCACGTTGTTTCAGAAAAAGGTGTTTTACCCGATCCAGAAAAAAGTAAAGTATTAGTAAATTACCCTACGCCCAAAAACGCGGAAGAAGTTAAGCGATTTGTAGCATTCTGCAATTATTACCGGAAATTTATAAAATCCTTTTCAGACATAACTATACCATTAAATAAATTATGTAAGAAAAATGAACCATTTATTTGGACTAATAAATGTAAACATGCCTTTGAATATCTTAAAAATTCCCTAATTGCATCACCAATATTACAATATCCCGATTTTTCCAGTGATAACGAATTTATATTACAGACAGATGCTTCTGTTACAGCAATAGGCGCTGTACTGTGCAATAAAGACTTAAGACCTATAGCGTATGCAAGTAGGCCTTTAAACAAAGCAGAAAAGAATTATCCTACAATAGAAAAAGAGCTTTTGGCAATAGTTTGGTCGGTAAAATATTTTAGACCATATTTATATGGCAGAGAATTCACAATAATGACAGATCACAAACCTTTAGTTTATCTTTTTGGTATGAGAGATCCTTCAAGTAGGCTTCTTAAATTTCGATTAATATTAGATGAATATTATTTCAAAATTATATATGTTCGGGGAAAAGAAAATGTTGTTGCAGATGCTTTGTCTAGAATATGTATATCATCAGACGAACTTAAAAATATGCAAGCACAACTTGTAGCCGTAATGACTAGGGCACAAAAACGGAAGATAGATAAGTTGAGTAAAAATAAGGATGATGTTGAGAAGACGGAGCTTAGTAAATCCCGTGACTATTGGTCAGGCCAACCAAGAGTTGT